>BLBF01000020.1:8643174-8668134 GCA_015471245.1 Laticauda colubrina | reverse complement strand
TATCTATCTATCTATCTATCTATCTATCTATCTATCTATCTATCTATCACCTACCTACCTACCTTCAAGTCAGTATTCCTGGAGAAATCTTTGCAGTTTTCTTGGCAAGATTTTGGAAATGGTTTACCATTGCTTGCTTCTTAGAGAAGGGAGCGAGAGATTGAAATTGAGATTAGGATTGACAAAACTAATTCCTGGCAAATCTATGATGGACTCTAATTATCATTGCAATGTTTGCTAACCACAAGATGCTAATAAAGCCGTTACTTTGTTATCTACTCTAGAATTCCCCCCCCCCCCCAAAAAAAACCCCAAACCTGATTAAAGATCAAGTGCTCTACATTTCTGGGATCCCATTTATAAAATAAGGAACATCATTTGACTCTTCTAGTTGTAAGATTTTTTTAACCCATTTGCCAAGATTTTTCAGAGGTAAAGGATACAGTTTTGGCCAGAGTTTCTTAATTATGTGGCATACAATCTCTCCTACCATGTATAGATGCACATTATAGAAATCTTCGGTGGTAAAATTGTTTTGTTTTGCTTGTGTCCACAGAATTAAACTGTTTCCATTATTATAAAACTAATAACATTTAAATGAAGTTTTTTGGCTTTAGCTGACCTTTTTGAGGAAACCATGTATTTGTCTCATAAGCTTAAAAAGCTGTTCTACCAGTAGCAAAATTACTCAAAAAACAAACAAAACTATTTTGTTAATAACACTTAAATGTTTTCCATTAAATAAGGTATTTTCTCTGAGCTCATATGGATGTGGATTATGAACACTGATAAGGCCAATAACTCACTATTTTTATTTATAAAAGCACGAGTAGTGTCGAAAAATGTCAGTGAGACACTTTTTAGATTGAGCAGAATAGTCTCAAGATCATTCTGAAATAAAATATTAAGTTTCTTTATTTCTTTTGCTGAGCATTATACCAATTATAATTTGGGAGAAGCACTAAAACTCCTCTAAACATTATTAATTGGATAAAGTCCTAATAGTTTCTCTTTTACCATACTATTCTGTGCTCATACCATATATTTAAAAATAAATCTGAATTAGCAAAAGCCTGTGCTATGTAAAGGAAGTTAAAATGCTTCTGTTGCTTCTCAGTAATTCCTATTTATGTTTTGCAAATGTGGCTAAAAAGGTCTATAATAGAAATAATTTATATTTCTTGTTACCCATATAGCAAATTTTCTTCCATTCCTGAGCTTGATCTCTATTCCTTAATATCATAAAAAAGAGAATAACTATATTGCTGCCATTGTTCAGGGCATGAAGTACATTATGTAGTACACAGAGGATAACATTTAAATCAGCAGTGCTGTAGAGTATGAAAATGTCAGATTGCCTGTTGTACCATATAATTACTTTAAGCCGAAACAGGATTCTCTTTTGTGTGGAAGCTTCCCAGTAAAGAAATTGGTGCTGTGAACTGTGAGTCAGTCTGAAGTCAGACATTGCCTAAATTGAATAAATAAAAGTGAGTTAATAAAAGAGATTATCTTTAAAAAGTCTTCTTCAGCTTGAGAGCTTTAATGGCTGGGTTACTTTGGGATACTTGGAGAATTGTAGAAATTCTGGAGACATGATGTTGGAAACTCTGGATATTATCCATTGGTTTTTCAGAGAAGGTAATTTTTATTCCATAGAGTGTTTTTTATTTTAATTACTTTTTTAATTTTAAGAAATAAAATTAATGACTACATAAAAGAAGAAAGAAACAACTGAGAAAGGACATAGTGAATGGGAATATAAAATATCAATAAGTAAACAAAATTTATACTTGTCATGAAATTTTAAAGTTATTGCTGCATTAATTAAATAATTGAATCTATAAAACCAGGGTTATTAATTTTTCTTAAGAAGTAATTGTAATTCACTTCAAAAGACTAAACATTAATATTTATTTTGATGTCACCACTATTAGCCCATGACTTTATAGAAAGAAAAAACATAACAATGAATATGAAAAACTGCAAAATACTAAGTTCTAGATCACTCTCCATTATATCTGACTGCTGATTACATCAAAATATTCATAAAGTTTAAAAATGGTTCCTGTCTTTACCTCCAGATATTTCTCTCTTACAAACTGTATTCTTCACTATCCAATATATAGGGAAACTATTCTTCTTAAATTTATTAACTCTTTTCCTTTTGCTTGTTTTTAGGACTATTAAATGTAATTCAGATTAATACATTCCCTTTCACACATGTGTATATCTGCACACTTAATTTGTATTTATATTGGAAAGCATTATAACCTCAGATACTTGGATATTATAGTGGCAGGCAGGACCCGATATGCAAAAGCTGAGTATAAAATCTGTGCACTCCAAGGTCTTAATTCTTCACTTCCTAAACATAGTTTCATGGTTATATAAGAACTTTTTTGCAGCAGTGACCTACAAGGAGTCGGAAATCTGTTTGAACTGTTTGTCCCTGAAGTTTTTTCCCCCTTACACCCATTCTACCAGTGTTCCACTTTTCTCTAGTTTTTGGCACGCTGCTCAGAACACTGTTTCCTCCTTTTCAACGTGGTGAAGTCCAATTGTTCTTTGCTTACACTACATCAGCTTTTCCCAGAATTTAGCCTGGAAACTTGAATCCACCAGGGAATCCCCAATGTGTTTAGATTATAAAACAGCTTCCTAAAAGCGTCTTGATTGGACAGCATCCTTAGATAATGCTGTCATGCTTGATTTTCAACAAACAGCCCCTTCCCCATAATGTTTTCAAACAGAGCGTTCTACAAACATGGATGTGTACCTAATCACTCTTCTCACGTCTTTTGGTTGATGCTGAATCCATCATTCTTGAAATGAATAAGCTGAGCCTTCTTGCCTTATAAATCAAAAGAGGGGTAGGAAAGAAGACTGAAGTTGAAGTAGGGTGGTTTGCTTGGGGCCCCATGAAACACAACTAAAATACCTTTTACTTCTAAAATTCTTATATGGACCATATACAGAATTAAATGCAGAATCAATATGTATTTTCAGCAATTATGTGTTGAGTCTGGGGAAAGATTTGGATTTCAAATATTTAAAATCATTCCTGCTATTCGCCATTGCCTTATGCATTTTAGTTCCCAATTTTAAAATGTAATGTTGGCTTTGGACATTTGAAGAAAAGTGGTCAAGTTGGAACATCTGTCTTTTAAGTACAACATTCCTTGGGGTGTATCAGAAGGTTAAACACACTGTCTTTTTGTTTTGTTTTGGAAAGCCACAACAAATTGTTACATATGCATAGTTCCTTTTCTGTTTTCATTAAGGTATATGCAAGTCAATCGGAGTAAGCAACTTTTTAATTGAACACTTGGAGCAGCTGAGAAAGGACTGTCAGATAACTCCACATGTAAATCAAGTGAGTATGTTATACATAGTGCTTATACAGCTTTGACCAACAAATTAATGACTTAATGAAATAGAGCTTCACAACAACATTCACACTCCATTCAAAAGAGGCAATTAAAAGCTAAAATGGAAACTAAAAGACCAAAACTTCTCCTGGCCAGCAATTAAACGCCAGATAAGCAGAGATTAATACCAATATTAATACCAGACCAAAAAGCAGTAAATACTACCCCAATCAAGGACCTACCAACTCAGACAAACAAACTATAAACAGTAGTCTAATCAGGAAACTATCAAGAAGAAAACAACACTGACAGGGCAAGGCATTTTTATGTAAACAGAGAGCCAACCCCACTCCCTTGCAGCACTGATGATATTCTCGAGTTGGGTAATGAAATGTCTGCAAGTAAACAGTAAAACTCAGAGAGCACCAAGGACCCCACTGTTCAACCGTGAACTATAAATATTCTCTATATGGGTACATTAATGACTCTCTAAAATGAGGATGCAGAACAGAATCCTATCCTCTCCAATTTGGATTGATAGCTAAACTACCATGATGTTCACTTTCAGAAGTGTGATTTCCAAGTTCAATAAATGGTATTTTTTAAAAATCTGATTTTTCTGTGTGTTTTATTAGATGATCTTGCCAGGGGCTCTATATAACACTATATTTTAGGTTAGCTTTAACTAATAAGAATGAAGCCTTTTAGCATATTTTAATACATCGTTCCTTTTATTTACATTTGGATGTTCTGGATATTTGAAAACTTTTTTCTTCTTTGCCTCTTTCTCTCTTGGTTCATGATTGCAATGAAGTCATTTGATTTGATTTATTGGATGAGACTAAATGGATAATTATTGTGAAATCTTTCTTATTTCATTAGTTATAAGGAAAAAAACCCACCTCATCCATAATAATCTGATATTCAAGAACTTCCATGGAAAATGATAACACTAAGAAAATGGTGGAAAATAACTTTATCTCCCTTTTTAATAATTCAAGTAATTTTATAAACTACTACAAGGTGCAAACAGTTACATTTTTCCTTAGTGGTAAGATCTTCCAATAGGCAGATAATGTTTGGATTGACTTTTTCTTTCCCACTGATTTTCTGTCCCATAAATCTCCAGTGATCACTCTGTAATGTTTAGGGATTCTATAAAATGGAAAGGTACACACGGATGTTCTGCCTCCCCTCTTCCTCAAAACACTGCAGTGAAACTACTGGAAATGGCCTCTATTGTAGTCTTTTTGGGTGGAAGAAGATGAGCAGATGAATGTTTCTGTATGGTGTCCCTGCAACTGTAAGTGTGTGATGGGGAAGGCCACAGAGAGGTCAAGAAACTTCAAAGGTTGAAGAAATGGATGTGTCTGTTACTTGAACCTTGATTCCCATCCAAGCAGTCATTTTTGATCACAGTGGGTTGAGGCTGACCAAGCCTAGCTCTGGAGTGCCTGCCTTTCTCAAAGCCACTGTTGAGCAGATGCCAGCCTATTGTTTCTGGCTATTGTTGCCTGAATAGCCAACATGTCCTAAAGATGAGAAACAGGAAACGGTCTTTCATCCTACTCAGGGTGGATGAAAATTTCCATATTCCTCATGCTGATTGTGCCGAACTGTAATACTCTTGCTGCTGCTGCTGCTACTTCATCATAAAAATACATAGATATTTAGTATTTTTTGATGGCAGTTTGGGATTGCTCTCTATGAACTGACTCCGTCATAGAATTTCTATTATCTTTGTATGTATTTGGGAAATAGCTTTTTCTGTGCAGGGATTGTTTTTTCAATCTTCTGTGTTAAAATTACAGGGAAGAGGTAACACCAGGATAATTCACATGTTTGCAGATTTTACCACAATTATTCCTTTGGGCACTTTATCAGTAAATTCATATTCATCATATATTTATTCATATGTATCTTGCCAATTTTTTGGTCTGCTATCAACTGAGGTTATATTTTCCTTGGATTACTTTCCAGGTTTAATATTATTTTAAGAAACAAGAAGCTTTTCTTAGAGCCCTTAAACTTCTGTGAAATTGTATGGAAAAATACTAATATAATATGACTTGTCCAAAAAAGTCAAGCTGTATATTAAATTCATTATTAAAAAACACTAACTTTTCCTTGACCTGTTATATGATATTTCTTAAACATTTTCTCCATTCCAATATTGCACACAAAATGTATCCTATTTCTCTTATTACTTGACTACTATCCATATTAGATTAAACTGTGCTAAAAAAGAAAAGTGCTCACAAGCCATATTCACCTTTCATCATAGACATATATTTTAAATCAGTGTTTTCCAACTTTTTTGTTATGTGGACCACTACTTGATAGCCATAAACTTTTGTGGAGTGTCACATAGCTAGATGTTGGCAATTGCATGTCACCGAATTCAATAAAAAATAATATTTAAAAAAGAAGAAGGTTCAGGTTTCATAACAACTGAGAATATCCTCCTCATGAGATTTTGAGAATCTCCAAGAATTTGGCTATCTTTGAAATGTCAACTATTTTGAAATAAAATATTTTTATTTTCATTTCCATTCCATCAAACATCTGGTATATCTTTGCAAAATACGAGCATTTTATTTTTACTTTGTCCTAATACTAAACATGCCAAGAAGTCTCATTTATTAAATATGTATGTGCAATTAAGAAGCTCGCCAGGAACTGAATCCTAGTGAAATTTGAAGATCTTGAATAACTGAGGTATGTATATTGCAATGAAAAGTGAGAAATCAAACAAAATCTCAGAAAAATGGCTCTGGCGTTGTTTCCAATCTCTTTCCCAGCAGAGGCCATTGAAGCTGTCTGCATTTTCTTCTGATAAAAAAGAAATATGTGCATTTATGAGTGTCATGCATTCTCTTATGTTTTATCTGCGAGACTACATACTTACCCCTGGCAGGTACAGAATGAGCTGTGTATTGTCTACTCTGTTCTGTGACTGGTACTGGGGCTTAAAAGGAGGTAGCTACCAACAGCATTCCATATGTATATATATATATATATATATATATATATATATACCAAAACTATTTGTCTTCCATAACTATCAAACAGATCTGACTTATTTTCAAGCTATCTTTCGTTTGCTGGCTTCACTATCCACACCAAATTTAATTGAAGTTTTTGGAGAGGTACTATGCTGTTTGATAGAGACCTGACCACTATATTATTTTCTACTATTCCACTGGCTAGAAAGAATTTTTTTTAAAAAAAAAAAAAGGGGGGGGGAGGATAAATAGAAATTCCAGTTATAAGCTGTAACATTTTTTGCAATCTTAGCATTTAAGGGCTATCTCAGCTATACAGAATGAAGATTCCAAAAATGCTTTTGTTTTCCTAAACTGGCTATTACTTAAGCTGGATTCGTTTTATTCTATTATACTAGCCTCTTGGGATTCATTGTTCCACCTGTAATCCTTGGCTGAATAATGAATAAAATAATTTAATGGAGGATTATAATGAAAACATTAGTGAGCATCCTTGGGTTGAGTGCACGTTGGACTATTTTGCATGTTCTATGTAGGTCTAGAAAAATGGGACAATTGCAGAAAATTGTACAGAATATTTTATGATTTCTTTCTTTTATCACCATATTGTCTTTTCTGGAAACAAGACTTAGGCTCCAGTCTGAAGATAAAAACATGACTCCTATCCTGGAAGAGGAGGCAATATAATTTTGTTATGTCCTATGACTGTTGTCTATAATTTTGATTTAATCCAGGAAGCAGTGATGTATAGATTACTGTACAGAGTTTATGAACTAACAGTTTCGTTTATACATTCTGAGGATGCTAATTCCCAGTTTCCCCTAGAATTTCATGTTTCCTCACAGGGGAATTTTTCTTGACTTTTGGAAGGAAAAAAAGTTAATAAAATGTTATTGTCACGATAGCGTTATGCCAAAAGTGTAGCAACATTCAGTAGCTTGATCTTTATATTGTAATAGGTTATAAACTGACAAGAACTTTGAAGTAAATTTTCTTCTTTTTTAAAAAAGGTAGAATATCATCCTTTCCAAAGGCCTCAAGAGCTAGTAGACTATTGCCAAAGCAGGAATATTGTTTTTGAAGGCTACTGTCCACTAGCTAAAGGTGAAGCTCTTAATCATCCCAACATTGTTCAGCTTGGAAATAAATATGGCAGAACTCCTGCACAAATCTGTATTCGTTGGAGCATCCAGGTAAGTCCTGAACTTTCAGCTCCATTGAACAACAATTCGTAAAATGTAAAAAAAAAAATAATGCATTTCCTGTCTAGCTACATAAAACTTCCCACACAATAATAGGAAAAGTGCATGCTTGTCTCTTAGTTTCCAATGTCCATCAATATCTGATTTCTGATTAAGCAGTAACTGAAAGTAGAGCAGTATCCAAAACTGTTCAAAATAATGTGGTCTCAGTTTTGTTGTACATTGTACGTTCTGCATTTCACTGAATAATTATTGTAGTCTGGGATGTGGCCTGATTTTAAATCTGTTACTTTTGAGGCTGTCAGAAATCAGCACAGAGATGGTTGTGGTATGTTCTGACTGAAAGATGCATATGTAGTAGTGCATACATTTTCAGGAAAATATGGTATTTATATGTTGTAAATTGTTATGCAATAGCATCTAGAAATCAATCTGTCACATGAATTAGTTTTAGGAGAAAGTAACTGAGATTGGTGAAACTTCATTGGGGCTTCCTTCCCATGTATTTAAATAATCAAGAAGTCATAAAATGTCTCAGGTGGAGATAGGACTTAAGAAAACTGAGGAAGAATTATTAATCAACCATGAAAATTTTGGCATATTACAGGGTGTAGTATAGTTTTGAACACATTCGCACTCACTCATGCTCACTCTCTCATTCTTACTTTTTCACACACAAAGTTGAAATACTTGCAAATAAACAGGGTGATAATCAGTGGTGGGATTCAATTTTTTTTACCACCAGTTCTGTAGGCGTGGCTTGATGGGCATGAGGGGGAAGGATACTGTGAAATCTCCAGTCAGAGGTGGTATTTGCCGGTTCTCTGAACTACTCAAAATTTCTGCTACTGGTTCCCCAGAACTGGTCAGAACCTGCTGAATGCCACCGCTGGTGGTAACATTGTCTTAGCTAGATATGATCTACCACAGTCAAAGACAAATCCACAAGGTACTGTATGCCTTACAATAGATACCTGAACACTCAAAGCACTAGTATTTCTTGAAGTATATATCCATCTAAATATTTTTACAGCCTTAATTTTGGTACCTCACACACACCAAAGTGACTTTCTATGTCTTTTTCTTTGTGTATAAATACTTATAACTTCATTCTTCCAAAGAGACTTTCAAGAAGAGATTTGACTGCCATTTGTCAGAAATGGTGTAGGGTCTCCCACTTGGGTGGGGGGTTGGACTAGATGACCTACAAGGTACCTTCCAACTCTGATTATCTGTATCTGTATCTATCTGTAAGAGTGATGAGGTAATAAGTTTAAGTATTTAGCTCTGTTTGTTGAAATTGTAGATGGGAACTCAAATGACAGATCATTTTCTATAAAATATGCGCCTGTATATAAAAATATAACCTGTCAAAGAAATACATATTTTGTAGCTAAACATGCACGTTAGCCCTCATAAGGATATGATTTATTGACAAATTGCACTAATGTAACTCCTAAATTATTTCTCTTTTCTTTTTTACAAAGCATCATTGCTTCCATCAATAATGGTTTTATTTTTTCTTCTAGAATGGCATAGTCACCATTCCAAAATCTACAAAACTAAAGAGAGTACAAGAAAACTGTCAGGTAAGACCAGATCACCTTCTGCCAAGTGTATTTAGCACCAAATACTTAATATGTAGGATTATTTTTTCCTTTTTTGCTTACACATTTTTAAATATTTCTGTAAACCTAAATTTAGCCAAATTAATCCAAATTAAATTACCTTAAGAGAAGATGTGAAAGATCTAAAAAGGTTTGGCATATGTAGTTTTAATTAGAATAAATAGCTGCTTGGCCTAAACTATGAAAAGTGACAGCATAATAGCAAAGCCTTAAATAAGTGGATTAAAACTATGTGAGTTAGGCACCTCTGCAAAGAGAATTGAGTATGCAGTGTTAAGATTTGAACCTGAAAGAGATTAAGTGACCTTTTTTTAATACTCCTGAACAATTAAACCCCAAATAAAAGAGATTTAAAACTGCTAGTGAGAAGCTTTTAAATATAGAGTGCAAAAAGATTTAGTTCTTTCTGGGGGAACAGGAACATTTAACTTGAATTGCTGAGAGAACAAACTGCAGAAGAAAATAAATAGTTGCAAGTAAGTTTAATCGACATTAACATGAGTTGGTCTTGTCCAGCTATATAATTTCATTTTAGTTTCAGAGCATAGGATACATTAGTATAACTTTGGAAAGAAATATAATAATTAAAGACAGAAATGTCCCCACAATCTAGCAATTCCTGGTCCGTTCCTCAAAGTATTTGCTCACAGGGCATACCTACAGTCCAAGAACAAGGCTCGAACCCATGTGAGTGCACATTCTTTGTGCAACTTCCCAGCAGTGGAAGTCCATCGACGTCAAGGCAAAGAATCAAATTGCAATCAACAATAGCAAGGATTCTGAAGCAAAGTTCTTCTAGGAGCTGTGGAGAGTATTGCCCTGAAATACAACGCTTGTCCCTGACAAAAGCCCCTCCACACAGCGTTTCCGTGAATGCTACTCTCGAGGTGATCCTCATCGAGTTGCCCTGTGCTGACTCTTCCTCCTCTCCATTCTCCGCACTCAGGGATTGGGTGGAGGAAGCATTTGCTCATCTCCAGAGCTCTGCTGCTTCTCTGCTTCAGTGCCTGCCCTTTCCATCTTCTCCCCTCTTCCTTGGCCCGCCTGCACCCTCTCTTCCTCTGTGCTTACTCTTCTGAGGTCCTACGAACTAGGAGTGCCAAAACCTCATCCCCAGATCGCTCCTCATGGGCCATAGGGGCTGTGCCCACCCCTTTCATCTCCATCTTCTCCTCACACCTGGGCTCTGATGGAGCCATGACAATCTATCTATGAGAAGAATGGATAGATTAGTATCAACTGAAAGGACTGGAAGAAAGATCTATCCATGAAGTGATAATTAGAAATTTCTGGGGAGGGCAGTTTCTTCATTTGTGGACATTACGGGTATAATTGATGAAAAATAAGTGACTGTGATTTCCAGCAGAATTTGGATTAGAGATCTTGGGAGTCAAATACAGTTAGCTAGACAAGAAGCTAATGTTTAGAATAGTTAAGGTAGCATTTTCAAAAAGTCTTTTGGACATTAGATAAGCTAGGGAGTCAATACATCAATGAATAGTCATGTCAGAAAAAAATGTTTAGTTTGACCAAATAGTTAAAAAAATTAAAAGACAGGGAAGATCAAATATCCAGAGTGTTTTTTTTAATGAAGTGATGTTGGCAAGATTTCATCAAAAAGTATATTTGACGAAGTTCTCTGCAGTTACAAATTTAGGCTATTATCTAATTCCAAAACCTAAAACAGCCATCTCCGCCCATCCAAACACCATAATTCTGAGATGGAGCAAGAAATGTGGAAAACAGTCAAAAATGAGATAAACATCAGTAACTTTAGCATTTATACATTATCTAGAGAAATATATGTTGCTGATTCGAAAAGAAGCAGCTTCTAAAAGGAGGCAATTCTGCTTTCTGTTCTGTACTTTCATGTACCCATAAAACATGTCCCAGGAATTGTCCAGAAAGTAACACTGCAGACATATTTTGAGAGGAAACAGGCACAAGTAAGGGGTAATACATAGTTCCATAGCTTAAGCAGATTTCCCCACACATGAACAGCATATCTATGTGCAATAAATGACTTCACTTTTTAATAGTCACAAGACTGACCAATCTTTGTTCAGCTACACAGGAACACTGGCTACAGTCCTATTACTTTCAATAATTGTGTAAGTGGATAGCTGCCCAGAAAGTCTAAAAGCTTCATTGAACTTCTAAAGGAGGGAACATTCTTCCCAAATGAAGGGGTGTTAAAAACAAGTTAAAGGAAAAATCAGAAGGATCAAGATTATTCAAGATTATTTAAAGCCAAAATAATGGAGTTCTAGAGAAAGCAAATAAGGACACTACAGATAGGGAAATGATTGAACAAAGGACAGATGAGGTAATGAGCAACATCCAATAGGCTGTAAATATCATAACACAAAAATCTATCATTTAAAAATGCTTAATATTATGAGATATTTCTTGACCATTTCCTAGAAAAAAATCCACATATTGGAAGAATAGCAATAGCAAGAACAATTCCTTCAAAAATTAAACTGAACAATTTGAGTTTGCTGGGAGAAGCAGATGGTGACACCCCATTTTAAGAAGCAATGGGGAGCTAAACTGTAGAGAAGCTGCACTTTTTTGGACTAGCCTCCTGTTGGTACTCAGGCTAACTCTGAAGTTGACATCTTCCAAAAGCTGGTGAAAATATAATTCTTTTGGAGGGCATTTAATTTTTGGATTTTAAAAAAAGTTTCTAGGTTTTTATTGTGCCATGGATGTTATTTACATGGTCAGTAAAGCCACCAGCAATCCTGTGTAATTTTGACAAGGTATATATTTAATAGAAAAGGTAACAACATGATAAAAATAATCTGGATTATCACTGGATAAATGTTGAAAATAGGCAGAGCCATCAACATTGGCAAATGCATGCCAATTTGCAATATTGCCGGAAGACTACTGGACTAAATTAATGTGTGTTTCCTTAGGTACCACAAAATCAAGAAACTCCTTTGTGAAAGAATTGGTTTATTTCAGCCTTTCCCCAGTTGTGCACCTCAGTGTGATTGTCATCATTCTCCACATAGTCAGTGATGCTGGCGGATTGTAATTCAAAGTGAGAAAATGTTGTGATAGTGTGCGAATATGTCTCAAAATTTAAAAGTAGGACAGTAACTGAATTCTAAGCCTGGAGGGGAACTGACTTCCTTTGGCAGAGTGCAGAAATGGGAGCTCAAATCCTGAGCTTCCTTCCTGCACCCCATAAAAAATTCCCTTCCATGCATAGAGGAGAGCTGAAATCCTTTGACAGGCAGCTGTTTCAACCAGTCCACTGAGATGAGAAGGACCCAAAATCCAAGGAAAGAGTGGAGAGGCAGTGTGATGAGGTAAGAAGCATGGTGCAGGCACAGTGAGTGTCTTTTTGCTGAAGGGCTGAAAATCCTGCTTGGATTTCTGCAGGGAGGATTTTCAGCTCTTCAGCAGAGCCTCCCAGGGATTCCCTCACCCTGTGAGGCACCCCATTCTCCTTATGTGGACTTAGTTTGCTTAATGATCTGCAAGATCATGTAACCAGAACCTAGATTGTCAGGATTGTGGTTGTTGAGCAAAGTGCTCATGTGGGGAGTCAAGTGATGTCTCACATAAAAACTGCTTCACTGAATGCCTGAGATTCCAGTCCTAACTGGGGTTGTAAGTTGAATTCTACCTGTATTGTGGAAAAGGTGTACACCAAACCCATTCTTTCAGAAAAGGCATTTTGAAAAATATAAGATTGTAATCCCAATTTGGATAGTCTGACTCATTGTACACTTGGGGATCAATTTCTGTTTCCATGAAAATGCGAAGAATCATGACATGGTTCCAAAACCAATAGACATTTTCAAACTAATAAGGAATAGAAAGCATATTTACATACTTTTTTTAAAAAAAATGTAAAAATAGATCAATGAATCCTTGATCTAATTAAAATATAGAAAGTGGAAGAAACTTCTACTGTGCCTCTTGAATCATGAAGGTTTTCTGATGATTCAGTAGTGTTAGCAATGGCAATAGCAATAGCACTTAGCCTTGTATACTGCTTCACAGTGCTTTACACCTCAGAAGGATGGAAGGCTGAGTCAACCTTGAGCCTGGTGAGATTCAATCTCCCAAATTGCACTCAGCCGGCAGTCAGCAGAAGTAGCCTGTAGTACTGCACTCTGACCACTGTGCCACTGTGGCTCATAGGAATATGAGGAATGGTTAGGAATATATGAGGAGTTTTTAACCATTAAATAAGATATGTGTTTCCTAGAGAATTAATACTGGAATCAATTAAAGTTGAATTAGTTATACCTGGAGTTGGAGTGAGTAATGAAAAGTAGGTTTTGCAAATGACAAGTTGCTGAAAACAGTGCAGAGATTTTAAGATCTTCCAGCACACAAAGAAAGTGTTTTTAAAGTAAGTTCATTTTGGAGACAAAGGAGTATGACAATAGAACTGCAAATATCATAACTCTTTTTATATAAATGCCCAAGTTGCATTTGATATATGATGAACTTTTCTGTCATTGCAGTTTTTTAAAAAGGAAAGCAAGCAGGGAATGCAGGGATGACTATTATGAAATTTTCATTGTTTCTGTATTATTTTTATAGCTTTTTTGATATACTCAAGACAACTGATCAGTAAAAAAAAATGGTATTATATTGAAGAGTTGCCCTGCTAGCTCATGAAAGGAATCTTGAGGAATATGGACAGGTTCTTGGTTGCCATAACAGCTATGTACTCCTGAATTATTTCAGGTCCCTCACCAACTGAAGGCAGATAAAAATCCTCCATTTTCAACTTCATTCTCAGCCCAGCATTGCTGCAGTTTCCTATAGCACACAACTCCCAGCTTCACACTGCATCGCTAGTGACATCACTACACCTCCTACCTACTTCAAGATTGCCATTTCAGCCACCAAAACTAGCTAATAATACAGTAGCTTCTTTCCATACCTTCGAATCCCCTCTGGTTACCAATTACTTCTGAAATTCATTGTTGGAAGATAAGGTGATGACCATCCCCTTCAGTGAGCTCCCAAATCAGCTCTGGCACAAAGAGGTGGGGAAGCTATGTTTTTGTTAAAACTGTCCTTTGCCAGTTAAAAATCAAAACCACTCTAGTTGATTATTTGATTATATGAATCAGCTTAGGCTCAGAGTCCTTGTATTGTTGAATTATGCTAAATTGACCCAGAGGTGGTCCTGAACAAGAATGATGCATTGTTGCTAAGACCATAAAAGGATTAAAGGGACTTTTCAAGAATGCATATATACGTAATGCAGAAATTATCTGACGTTGCTGGCTTGGCCTTCATCTATGCCTATAACTTACAGGAACTCCCCAGCTCCTTAGGGAGCAGGGAAGGAAGGGTGGGGTGGGGGGAGAGGGCAGACAAGGAAATGGCCTTTCATTCTGTGGTATCTACTCATTTTCTACATTTCCCTCTTCCATGTCTGACCTTACACTTGGTAAATTCTACATCTTGGTCTATCCTCCAAGGAATAAAAACCAGTAGAGCTACGTGCCAACTGCTGTGTTCCAGGAGCTACAGCATATGCAGCTCAGAATCTGTGTTATGAGAAGGGATAATAACTATTTGGTCTGGCCAAGAGAAAAGAGAAAGTTTTCTTTAATAGGAAACAAAACAAAAATTCCCAGCCAGGGAAACTCCTGTGGCCCAGAATCTCTTGTCATTAATGATCAGCAATCTCTCTCAGTTAACTCACCAATTTTCTTAGGAAAGAGGCCTCAAAGGAATAGTTATTGTTTTCATTTTTCTTTTGTTCTCAACTTCATTCTTTGTTTTTGTCCACATTCTTTTGACATGATGAATGAAGATTTTCAGAAAACTGCAGGACAGGAGGGCAGAAGATATCCAGCAACATAGATCATGGAGTTAGGGTTTTGAACTTAAGAAATTATGGGTACTTGTGGAAAACCCTAGGGACATTAGTCTTCTTCCTCACAAATTAAGCTAAAATCAGTTTGTGTGTTTAAAGAAAGATTAGTCACAAACATATTCTCCTGTGCCAGTATAAATAAACCAATTTAGTGATCAAGGAACCAAACCTGTCACGTTATATAATTAAAATATTTTTTCCCAATTAAATAAAGACTGGTCACTCTAAACCCACCCTTCCCTAACTTGGTGTCTTGTATCTTTGTTGGAGTAGTACTGCTGGCAAACTTATCCATGCTGCTTCCTGGGTTTGATTGGAGTTGCAGTCACATCTTAGAGGGATTGATTGAACAAATTGAGGAATGCTTTTCTAACTCGTTGGCTTTAGAGTGAAAGCCTTGCATCAAAACAACAATTAGGCATGCTGGTTAGCTTTAAGTAGCAGACATGCTTAGTGTTGCCTATGGATACTGTCCCTTAATCTCTATGCATTCTCCTTAGGTCTTTGATTTTTCACTAGACTTTGATGACGTTGCAGTACTAAATGGAATGCATGATGGGAGACATGTTTCCTGGGATCCAACCTCAGTTGTTTAAGTGCAAGGTTTGTCTAATTTCTTATTGCAAGTACTGGGCAAGTTATTTATTAGTGCTTTCACCCTTTGCAATTCCTGCCAAATTACAGAAAATATAGAACTTTGTGATTAGCCCATAACTTCTGTTTCATCTAAACTAGCTTTGCCTACAAGCTTACATATATTGGGGAAGAGGAGGTTTGAAGCAGATCCCTGCTACAGAAGAATAATTTCCCCATTTTACTTCACAATTGTGCTCTAAATTTCATAAAGATCATACAGTGTATGCTTATAACTACTTTATAGCTACTGAATTCTTAGGTTCACCGGTTTACTTTTTTTCATGCTGTATTATGATTTATTTCTTTGGTTTTCATCCAAACCATTTAAAATAAGTATTTTAAATATAAATAGTTAAATATAAATTTATTTATATTGGGATAGCCTGCATATTAGGATACCCTTCTTATTTTCCCAAGACAATCAATCAATCAAACAACCTTGTGAGGTAGATTGGACTAAGAAAGAATGGCCAAGGGAGGCCTACAGTTGTGTCTCCACCACTTTCAGTTGCACTTCCTGATGATTTTTTTTAGTTGGACCAGTTTAATACATAGTAAAATCAAGTACATCTTACCTAGTATTGGCTACATTAAATGGCAACCATTTATCCAGGAGCTTTGCCCATTCTACCTGCAGATGCCAGGGATTGCAAAGATCTTGCAATTCAGCAATTTCCCTTCCCCTTTTAAATTTCTCTTTGTGATCTTTCTCCTTTTCTCAGCTATCCTCTATGATCTCTCTTTCAGGCGGTAATTTTGTTAAATGTATACTCCTTTTTGTTTTTTGTCCATAGAGTTAGTCCATTTTTATGCAGAATTTTACTATTTTAAATACTTGATTCATCTTCTCATTATCTCATTTTTTTTCATTACTTTTCCTTTTTGGCATACTATTTTTCTTCTGTTGCTTCCTCTTTATTGTTTATTGAGCTGTTTCTCCAAACTGCGCAAGTCCGAACCGGTAGAATCCCACCACTGAAGCACCCCTGTTTCATATCTCACTTACCAGACAACAAGCAGAAGATAATTCACTTTTTTCTAGATAAAAGCTAAGCAAAAACAGTTTGTCATGATACTGAATCAGTAGCCTAGATAATAATGTTCTCCTTTGCTCTTTGTCGCACCTTGGCTTCACTCCTGACTGACACTGGAAATGAAGAGTAGAATGTAGGGTTTTTATTTGGGAAAGTGACTTATTTAGTATTAAGATTGATGACTCCCTGGACATGGTTCAGAGCAAATAACAAACCCTACTTTGTCCCTTCTTGCAACTAACATTGGTCCTACTTTTTCCTTGTACATTGGCAACTAGGTTTTCTAACATATATACTCTAAGTCACGGCTGTCAAACTCGATCACGTCATATGATGTATGGTGACATATCACAATGTTTTTTGCCTTTGCGGAGCCAGAATGAGTGTGGCCTGCACATGACGCATCCAGCCTGCAGGCCACCAGTTTGACACCTCTGCTCTAAGTGGTTGACTCTGCAAACCGCTTAGGCTGTAAAGTACTGTGAAGCAGTATATAAGCCTAAGTGCTATTGCTGTTGACCAAGCTGCATTTAAGGTGTGTGGGCATCCATAACTAATACCCTCTGAAATCTTAAATTGTATTCTTTCTTTATTGAATTTTGAGCTAGCTCTGCATTGGACTACCATATTGGTTTAGGTTACTTTAAGAATTATGCCAGAAGGTCTCTCCCTCTCCCTCCCTTCTCGATAAAAAGTGTCAATTGAAAATGTTCTCTAGAAATGGAAATATATTTTACCAATCCCAAGAAAGATAGCAGTCTTAGATTTATACTGAATATTCATAATCCAAATTATTTCTTGAAGAGTCTTGGTCTAGAATCTATTAAGTGTCGAAACTCTATGAATCCAAAGGTATCACTTTGCATTTCGTTTGAGCCAGGCCATTTTATTGCTTTACTTTTTAACAGTATCTCAGCAATAATAAGTATATCTATATTCCTTCAATGTCTAAACAACACAGAAACATTATAGACTGAATCTAGGTTGTCAAAGAAGAGCAAACTAATCCTTTCCCATGGTTTATGACTTACAAATTCAGAGGATTCAGCAGGAAGTGCACTTAGTTCTATAATTTGCATATTGTAGAACTAAGTGATTGCTCCAATATTTTTTACATTTTAGATTCGATAAAAGTCTCTAAGAGTGCCTCACAAATATTTTTTGTCAAAAAACTCCAGTTATCTATCATCCAGTTCTTGTGATTTTTTTTGCAATTCCAGAATTTAGAGTTAAAAGAAAAAAAAAAAGGGATGTGTACCAGTATATGATATGAAACACGTATATGCAGGCTTACAGTGTTCAGGAGGAATGAAAAAGTGCAACAGGAGGAAGGAGGGGTTGAAGCAGGCAGGCAAATATTAAGAGGCACCAGAGAACTCGCTATTAGTATCATATCTATCTTAGCAGGCTTTTTTCCTAATTGGTTACAGCTGTTTCACCTGAATATATAGACTGTCATTAGATATAGTTGCATATACAGTGATACTTGTTTATTCTGTCATAAAACTTCAACCTTCTCAGCCTTCAGCAAATCCTCCAGATGTATTGGAACTAAGACTCCATGAATTCACATGACTCCATGTCTACAACCACTTTACTTCATGAGTTGTTTATGCATGAATCTAATATATACATATGGTACATATTTAGGGGCATCTTGAGAGAAAACCTCTGAACATCATGATGAACTGTGTTTCAAGTTTCACTAAAAGCTTTTACTCAATGTGGATTTGGGGTCAAACATGGTAGTGCTCTTGGAACCTTATTTAAAAGCATAAATTAATAGTGGCTTATAATGCAATTGACTTTTAGACAGCTCTGTTCGATTATCAACTTGATATTTGGTAAGTAGTCACATTGGCCTGATATTTTAGGAGTTCCTGTGTCCAGAAGAGCATGGAACGTCTGACTGATTTATATTGTTTTAGGACTTCCTGGAGCAGTTTTCCCACTGCTGTGCTGTTTTAGTCATATCACAAAAAAACATGTTCCTTGCTTTTTATCAATACCCAGCTTGCAGTGGGTTGGTTTTGTTTTTCCCTGAAGCTTTTTTACTACAAACTTCAGACACCACCCCCATCCCCACCCCGATTAAACTTTCCAGAATATTCTGTCAGCATTTCAAAGAAAGTTCAAGATTGTTTCTTGAGATATATATGTATTCATGTTTTAAGAGAGAACTGTAGGATTAAATTCATTTCTCAACCCCCCCCCCTTTTTCTTTCAGTGTATCTTAAATTAATCTTCATATTACATTTATGCACAATATTGAGCTAGGCTGTTTAACCACATTGTTTTAATCAATAAGCAATAGTTGCAAATCCCCCTCATTCTATGCCAAACGGAACCATTATGTGATTGCAGGCTTAGTTTGGACTCACTTAAATCATTCATTTAAATAAAACAGTGTGCAAAACAGACCAAGAAACATGGTAATTTATGGTCAGGATTGGCCCCCCAAGAAACCCAACGTTCTTGGATTACTTACCTTATACCAATCATCCAGAAAAGCAGGTTACTTTTCACTGCCTGAACAAAGATTATAGTTCATAGAGTGACTCTGTAGAATGGGACTTTTTTAGGTACTCCATCGCGAATAAATAGAGGTTTTTTTTTTTAAAAAAAATAGGCAACTGTTCAGCTTTTATAAAGGAGGATGCAGCACTGGCTAAGATAGTGAAGATTATACACTCAAGTACAGAGCAATTAGCTGTTGACAAATAAAATTACTTAAAATCTGTGTACACTATTTACATTTTGAGTTTCTAGATATATAGAGATATTTATCTTGAAAAAGGTTATGGCATGTCCTTTCCTTAAGAGTTTTTCCCCCTTGGGTCTAGCCCTACTTGACAATTAGGTCAAAGTCATCAGCCTTCTCCTTTTGGAAGAGACACAACAATTGAATGTTCTAAAATAAATGGATTATTGGATTCCTTTCAGTCAGGTTTCAGCAAACTGGATTTACTGTCAGCAGTGAAAGGTAGGGGTATCAAACTCACGTCAAGGTGACATCAGGTGACTTATCAGGACTTTTTCCCCCTTCACTAAACCGGGCAGGGCAGGGCCAGCATGTGACGCATCTGGCCTGAGGGCTGTGAGTTTGATACCCCTGGTGAAAGGGATAGTACTGCCTCAAGAAACCACCTCTTTGACTTGAGTATTCTTCTTCTCACAGTTATTGCTCAATGATTAAATAGAGGTTTGTCCCATTCCAGTTGGTGCACCAGTCGGTGCCTGTCTGGAGGGGTAAAAGAAGTTCCCAATCATAACTCACACTTTCATTGTTAACCAAATGGATTACTATAATATCATTTATATGGAGCTTGTAAGTTGACACATAATTCAGCAGTTTGATTGTTGAATAAGGAACATATTACCCCACTGTTTGAGCCTTATATAACTTGTGAACTATATTGTGGGCTGCCAAGTATCTTTTAATTGTTACAATATAAAAATTAAATGAACCAATAAACATGTGACATGGAGAATGATTGATTCTCTTTGGAGAGTGACTATGGAGATGCTGTTTATATAGCCGCCATATTCTATGGCGTTGAAACTTTGCACAACAAACCAATATGTATGAATTCAGATTTCTTTTTTAAAAATAAATTTTATTGTTCTTGTACACTTTAAAAAACAAAATTGATCATGACATTAACAGAACTGTAGCATCATTATACATATCCATCTCTTGTATTTACATTAATATGCAGTACGATACTATACAATTATATCCATTTATCTATAGTTTTCTTATCTTAACTTCCTTTATTTCCCATTTTCCAGCCAATTATACCACATATCCCAAATTTCATGATATTCCGACTCTTCTTTATCTTTTAATTTTAGAGTCAGTCTATCCATTTAGGCACAGTCCAAGATTTTTTGAATTACCAATTCCTCAGAAGGACTGTTATTATGCTTCCAACATTGTGCATATATTATTCTTGCCACAGTTAATAAGTGTAATAAAATATATTTAATCATTTTCCTTGTATTTCTTTTTAAATATTCCTAACATGAATAACTCAGGTTCAAATTCTATTTGTTCTTTTACTATTTCTTGTAACCAGTGCCTAATTTTAGACCAGTATTTTTGGGCTTCAGGGCAGGACCATCACATGTGATAGAAAGTGCCTTGTGCCTTTTTACACTTCCAACATGTTGGGTTTGAATTCAGATTTCTAAATGCATGCATGATCTGTGGAACCCTGGCCTTATTTTCTCAGAAGATATTAACTGATGGGAGTCAGAATATGAGCATATTTTTCAATTTAGGTATTTACCTAATTAAAGATCCTATCTCTGCTGTTGCGACTTAACATGTGATGCAGCTACTCCACATTGTTGCTTTTGTGCTTCAGGCCAGCATTCAGTAAATTTTAGGGAGGGAAATAAACGTGGCATGTTTGTGTACCTATATGAGCTAATTCAGCAAGGAAATTATGTGAGAGGCTCCTTTACTAGTTCACTTTCCTTCAGTTACTGAAAGTAACAGTTGTGCTTAACTATTTCTTCTTCCTAGGTTCCATTTTGTTCACAGAACAAATGTTGCCTCCATATATTTATTGTGAGTAAACCTACTTAATGCATATACGTATAGGCATCCCCTATGAAACAAGTTCTTTTGTAGCAGAATTGGTAGCTTGATTTCTTGCAGAAGTGGGTGAGAGGCCTTAAGGGCACAAAATGAAATAACTCTAGAACTTTGGAGTAAGTATTAGAAAGTTGAAATGTTACAGTCAATTCATTTGGAATGTTTATCTGAGAAACTGTTTTCTATCCCATAGAGCCGTGGTGGGGGAACCATGACCCTTTTATGACCTTTGGACTTCAACTTCCAGAATTCTTGAGACAGCATGGCTGGCTCAGGAATTCTAGGATTTGAAGTCCACAAGTCATAAAGGGGCCATTGTTCCCCACCTTATAAAGCAAAGATGCCCAACCTACAGCCTCCCCACTCCCCATTGCATAAAAGTTTCCAACATCTACTCAAGCATGCAATCTGATCCTAACTTTTAATCTGAGTGAAGGAACAGAATATTAGATTCATTGAACTTATCATGATTTCTTTTGAATGTAATTACATTTTAAAATTACTGTAAGCTATTGAATTACAGGTCGTTCTCAATATATGACTAGTTTCTTAAAACTTCTCAGAATTATGACAGACCTGGAAAAAAAGTACTTAAACTTGGTCTCGAAGCTATGATTATTACCAACCTTATGGTAATGTGATCACATTTTGGCTGCTTGGCAATTGGTTCACATATAGGATCGCTTGCAGCTATCTGCAGTCATGTGATCACATTTTGTGACCTTTTTTTGCTATTTTGCAGCAAAAATATTCATTGGATAAGCTGGTTTCAGATTTACAGCCACAAGATTTGCTTAATGACTGCAGTGATTTGCTTAACAACCATTGTAAAAACACTTGTAAAATCGAGTCCATTCACAATAGTCACTTTCTTTACAAATGTAGACATATATCATCCCAGGTTCAATTTTAGTCTTATCTGTATGAAGTTGCCAAATGCTACTTAAATCATCTCTGTTAATCTTCAATGCAGGAACTCTGATTTATATACTCATATGTAACTAAATATATACATACAAGTTTCGAATTCAAACTTCAATTTTCAAGCATCCCTTAGTGGCGCAGGAGCTGCGGTGGCATAGTGGTTAGAATGCAGTATTGCAGGCTAACTCGCAATTTCCTACCAGGAATTTGATTCTGACCATTTCAAGGTTGACTCAGCCTTCCGTCCTTCTGAGGTTGATAAAATGAGGACCCAAATTGTTGGGAGCAATACGCTGACTCTGTAAACTGCTTAGAGAGGGCTGTAAAGCACTGTGAAGCAGTATATAAATCTTAAGTGCTGTTGCTACTATTGCTATCCCAGACAGATGGCTATTTAACCTTCATTTGAATACATCTTATGATGTGTTCTGTTCATTGGAAAACTTGATGCCCACCATTTTTTAATTACCATTCTCATAAAAACCACTCAGCATGAGCAGTGGTTGGGGGCTATAGGTTTAGTAATTCAAAACATCTGGAGGATGCCCAATTCCTAATCACTATTCTATGTAATCTGAAAGAGTGCGTTAAACAAATAAAAGAGGAAGAACAGAGTTCCCTACCTCTTTTAGGAGTTTCATATGGTGCTGCTGTTCAAGATACGCATGAGCAGTATGAAATCCCAATTGTGTCAGAAGCAAAAATATACTGCCAAGGGAGCTATCTGTTTTAAAAGACAGTTCTAAATATGCAGATTAAAACTGAGCTCCACCATGTTTTCTGTTAACAGAATATTATTTACTGGTTATTTTATTAATATGACATAAATGTACATACATGTATTATTCCCATATAAAATCAATTTCAGCTTCATTCTACCCATACATACATCAAATGTGGGTTGATATTTATCCTGAGGCTACTTACAAAAGCTGTAATTTTATGTATATCTGTTTATAGCATTGAAATGTTGATATAAATAAATCAAATGACATGCATTTGAGTAAACTTTCATAGGCAAGCATGTTTACATTTGGGGAATCTATTTTCATCAGAGCAATTAACATGACTGAAATATTCCATACCATCTAAATCAGGCGAGTCTAACCCGCAGGCCATATGCAGTCTTGGACAACTAGTAATGCCATCACACAAGATAATCAAAATATTTGCAAAAAGGAAGTTTGTTATTGGTATAATTAACTATATTGTATATTTTATACACAGCCCAAGACAATTCGTCTGCACTCAGTGGGGCTCAGACAAGCTAAAAGTTTGGACAACCATGAACTAAATTAAATGCATTAATATTTTTAATGTGTTCATCTCATATTTTCTGCTGCATGCTTGCTTAGCATTGAAGAGTTTCTTTTTGCACAGTTTTTTGAAGACCTGAAGCCCCTGGCTTTTATTTCATTGTTCTACTATTTGGCAAAGACATTTAGAAACTCCCAGGAAGTGGATATCTGAAAAACACTGTGGTAAAATCCCAAAGACAGGGGTGCCACAAAAAGTAATTTAGGATGCTCACTCCTGTTTAGAAGAAAATACCTTCTCAGGGGCCCCTTTAATATTCCTGAGAGACAGATAGAGTATGAAAGCTATTATTCAATATCTCATAGGAGTAGTTGACAATTCAGTCATTTGTGTACTTTGGACCTTAGGATGTTCTTTTCTTTGAATCTAAATTTTTCAACTTAGATTTTCCAAGTATGAAGCTTTGCTTTCCAAAATGTGGACGTTGGCTTTTTTTATTCTATTTATGGACATATTGTTTTATGATATTAGTGAACTGATTATCATGATACATTTTTGGCAAAAAATTCTATAGGACTATTATAAAATATTTTGTGTTGATTTGGTACGGACTTCCATTCATACTGCTGGTTTCTACCATGACTTGGCTTCTAAAAACAGCATTTTTCAATTGGCAAATTCATCCACAGTGAACAACAAAGTTATCTTCTTTTTCGTATTCCTCAGATTGTAGGCTATTTAGTTTGTTCTGTTGGAGCTATTAAGAGTGGAGCTAGACTTAATTTATATTGCCCAATGCCTATTCTTTATTTCTATAGTAGTTCTTCAGCTTATGATTATAAGATAACCCAGGTTTTTTTATTATAATGTGAAGGGACTTTGAGGTTTTCTGGGGATGGAAAAGTCAGATTATGAGTGAATGGTGAGTATTTTTATAATATTGATGTTTTAGTGCTAAAAATTACATTCTGATTCAAATTACGTTTCCTTCCCACAACCAACTTAAAATTAGATCTGTCAATCCTCCAGTCTTTTGGACGGGATAAATTTTCTAAGAGCCTATCTTCCGAGTGATAATTACAATCATCAGTGGTAAATGGCACATTTCTTTCTTGGGTTGGATGAGAACATCCCATATTTATCATCCCTGTCAAAGGCAGGGGATTTGGGGGTGTATCCTGGCAAGTGCAAAGGGAATTATTTGAAAGGATTTGGGTGGCCTGGATCTTTCTAATTGTAGCACAGCAGCTATATACATGTAAGTATGTATATACATATGTGTGTGTGTGTGTGTGTGTGTGTATATGTTAAATATATATTTATATGATAAAAACTATATAAAAAGATATATATATATATATATATATATGTGTGTGTGTGTTTTTTGAACAGCGCACACACACACACACACACACACACACACACACACACACA
>BLBF01000020.1:8618136-8642618 GCA_015471245.1 Laticauda colubrina | reverse complement strand
TATATATATATATATATATATATATATATATATATATATATCATCAAGCCTCTGTATTGAGTTTGTATGTGGGTCAGGCTATCACAGCCGTTAGTTTTAAATTTGAGGCTAGCCTACTGCTGTCCCAGGATGGTCTTTTTTACATCCTGATTGGTTGGGAGTCTTGGTCTGCGTTTATTAGTCCTGGAGTTTGTTTGATTGGTGTTTCTGGTTTCTTCAGTCTGTTTTGTGGCTTTGATTGGCTGGCAACACTGTGTTCCTGTATTGGAGGCTTTCGTTGCAGCTTGGCTTCGCGTGAAAGGATGGCGATTATCCATTATGAAGCTAGGTTTCATCTGGGAGCCTGATTGGGGTGAGCTGGAGGTATCGGGGGAATTTGTTTGTGCTCAGGTGTTTGCCTGGCTTGTGGTGTGGAGATCTTTCTATTTGAGAGTGCAGGCTTCCAAATGATTGACAGTCTGCTGGAATCATCTCTTCTATTCATGCTTTCAGGTCTTTTTTCAGTCTCTATGGCTTCTCTGATGATTCTGTGGCTGGGGTTTTCTATAGTGGTTAGGGTTTTGGTGCCATTGAAGTTGATGTTGTGACCTGTGGTTTTCATATGTTGGACTAATGAGGAGGTGTGTTTCAGCTTTTTTACTGCATTTTTGTGTTCATCCAGGCGGGTACTTATTCTTCTATTGGTCTGTCCAATGTATGTGTCCAGGCATGAATCACAGGGTACTTCGTATATGCCTTGGTTTTCCAGGTCAATTATGTCTTTGGGGTTTCTAAGGATGGCTGCTATTTTTTTGTCTGTTTTGAAGGAAGTCTTGATGTTATGCCTGTGTAGTGTCTGACTGATTTTGTCTGTAGTACCTCTTATGTAGGGCAGGACAGCTGTTCCATAGGTCTGTTGATCTTCTAGGTCTCTATTATGTCTTAGTGTATTTTTGTGGATCAAGCTAGTGATTTTGTTTTTGTGGAAGCCGTTGGCTGTCAGTACTTTAGTCAGGGTGCATAGTTCAGTCTTTATATGTGTCTTGTCTGCCAGGCGTTTGGTTCTGGTGATTAGTGTTTTAGCCACGGAGTTTATCTGTGCTGGGTGGTGGTGGGATTAGGCGTTGAGGTAGCGGTTGGTGTGTGTTTTCTTCTGGTATACGGTGTGTCCCAGTGTGCCATCTGTTCTTTTGTAGATTAGTACATCTAGGAATGGTAGTTGTTTGTTTATTTCCGTTTCCATGGTGAACTTGACTTTGGGGTGTATGCTGTTTAGGTGTGTTAGGAAATGGTTTAGGTTTCCTTTTCCATGGGGCCAAATCACAAATGTTTCATCGATGTATCTTAGCCATAGTTTGGGTTTGTGGGTGGCATTAGCCAGGGCTCTGGATTTGAATTCTTCCATGAACCAGTTTGCAATGACGGGTGACAGTGGTGATCCCGTAGGGGCTCCTTCAATTTGCTTGTATCTTTGTCCTTTGTATGTGAAATATGTGTTGGTTAAGCAGTGTTCTGTTAGTTCCATGAGGTCTTTAGCTGGTTGGTATTTAATTTTGATGATTTCGAGAGTTTCTTTTATCGGGACTTGAGTGAATAGTGAAACCACGTCGAAACTTACAAGCAGATCTTCTTGTTCCACGTGTAGATCTTTGATCATTTCTAAGGTGGTATGAGTTTTGTACATATGAAGCTGCAGTTTCAGCATGGGGCTGTAGTTGTTTTGCTAAGTGTTTAGCTAGGTTTTGTAGTGGTGCTCCTTTGGAACTTACTATGGGTCTGAGAGGTTTGCCTTCTTTGTGTATTTTTGGGAGGCCGTATAGTTTGGGGCATCTGGAAGATTTTTCTCTTGGGATGATCGTCTGTTGGATTTCTTTGCTTATGTGGCTGGTTATAATTTTCTTCTTGGTTATATGTATATGTTTTTTTAAGTTTTCGCGGGTACTTACATGTGTGCTGTTCAGCTTCCTTTGGGTATTATCCCACGTCATTGTAGTGCTTTTAAAGTTGTAGCAACGTTTCAGCAGAATCTCATCTGCCATCATCAGGCTTCTGTATTGAGTTCGTATGTGGGTCAGGATATCACAGCCGTTAATTTTAAATTTGAGACTAGCCTACTGTTGTGCCAGGATGGTTTTTTCTTCATGCTGATTGGTTGGGAGTCTTGGTCTGTGTTTATTGGACTTGGCGTTTGTTTGATTGGTGTTTCTGGTTTCTTCTGTCTGTTTTGTGGCTTTGATTGGCTGTGTTCCTGTGTTGGAGGCTTTCAGTGCAGCTTGGCTTCGCGTGAAAGGACAGCTGTCATCTATTAGGAAGTTAGGTTTTATCTGGGTGCCTGGTTGGGGTGTGTTTGAGCTGGAGGTATCAGGGGGAGTCTGTTTGGGCCCAGGTTTTTGCCTGGCTTGTGGTGTGGAGATCTTTCTATCATTAATATATGTATGAATATATATTCATATATAGCATCATCAGAGTTGGTTTTGGTCAGGCTGGTTTCAACTCCGCATATGATGGTTTCTGTGGGAAAACACCAGAAACAAATTCCTCCCCCCTCACAGCCACACATGAAACAAACAGTGCACAACATCTCAGACAAGATCCTCACCGAAGCCGAAACCAATGTCCTTTTGAAAGAATTCAACTTTGCTGTCGTTCCCAAACACATCCCCACAGAAACCATCATATGCGGAGTTGAAACCAGTCTGACCAAAACCAACTCTGATGATGCTAACAGAATCAGACTCAAAATCACCAACATCCTCTGCACTAGCAAACCACCCAAAAGCAACTTATCCAAAGAAGAACAAACTGCGCTACTTAACCTGAAAGAAGACACCAGCATAATAATCCTACCAGCATACAAGGGCAACGCGACAGTGGTTATGAATACATCTGACTATCAAACCAAGTTAACCAACCTACTCCAAGACCCCACATACAAACCCCTAAACACTGACCCCACCACCTACCTAGAAAAAACCACCAGATCCAAAATAAAAGCCTCCCCCATCAACGAAGAAATCCAGCAAAGAATCATACCCAGAGGAAAATCATCCAGATGTCCTAAGCTTTATGGTCTCCCCAAGATACACAAAGAAGGAACCCCACTACAACCAATAGTCAGCTCCATAGGCTCACCTCTACAAAACTTAGCCAAATTTCTTGCCAAACAACTACAGCCCTATGCAGAATCCATCAACTCACATGTAAGAAACTCATTCCAGTTCATCGAGATCATAAAGAAACAAAACTTACAACCCAGCGACCTACTAGTGAGCTTTGATGTCATATCCCTCTTCACCCAAGTGGCTATAAAAGAAGCCTTGACAGCCATCCAAAACAAATACAACCCCCCCAAGTACATCCTAGATCTTACCAATCACTGCCTATCCAATACATATTTTACCTACAATGGACAAAAATACAAACAAATAGAAGGAGCACCCATGGGATCACCCCTCTCACCTGTCATTGCAAACCTCTACATGGAACACTTTGAAACACAAGCTCTAGAAAAATATGATCACAAACCCAAACTCTGGCTCAGATACGTAGATGACACCTTCATAATCTGGCCACAGGAAAGAAAAACTGAACAACTTCCTCACACACCTCAACAGCCTACACCCCAAAATACAATTCACCATGGAAACAGAAGCCAACAATCAACTTCCCTTCCTAGATGTCTTAATATACAAAAAATCCAATGGCTCCCTAGGACACACCATCTAACAGAAGAAAACACATACAAACTGCTATATACATGCACTCTCACACCACCACCCAGCACAGATCAATTCCGTAGCGGAGACACTCATCTCCAGAACAAAATGCTTAGCCGATTAACAACACTTAAAAACCGAACTACACACTCTCACTAATGTACTTACAGCTAATGGATTCCCAAAAAAGATTACCCACCTAATCCAAAAAGAAACCCCAACCAAAAGCCAAGACAGAGAACAAGAGAATGGCAAAGCCCTCCTCCCATACATAAAAGGCACTACAGACAAAATCAGCAAGATCCTCCAAAAACACAACATTAAAACAGCATTCTGCACAAACAGAAAAATATCCACCATCCTAAGAAACCTTAAAGACAAAATCGAGTTAGAAAACCAAGGAGTATACGAAATCCCTTGCACTGCCTGCCCTATCACATACATTGGACAAACTAACAGAAGAATAAGTGCACGCATTGAAGAACACAAAAACTCAATCAAAAAAGAAGAACCGACCTCTTCCCTGGTCCAACACCTCAAAGCCACAGGACATGAAATTGACTTTAAAAATACCAGAACTATCGCCAAAACCGAACACTTCAACAACAGAATAATCAGAGAAGCCATAGAGATAGAAAAACGCCCACACAGCATGAATAAACGAGATGATACCTCCCGCCTACCAACCATTTGGAAACCTGCCCTCATTAATAAACGAGTACCTAACATGAAGAATGACACCAGACCCACACCCACGAGTGCCACACAAGATGCTACCACCACACTTCCACATAGAAAAAAGACTCACACCCACACAGAAGATGAGACACGACCACAGACCAGAAGCCGTACCGCAGCTGCACCACTACCCCCTTCAAACCCCTCTGACCCATACAAGATGCAAACTGACACCCACCATGAAGATGTGGCACGACCACGAACGCGAAGCCAAACAACAGGATCACAGCTCACCAGCTGAAATCCCCCAGCAACTAAGACTAACCTGAGCACAACCAAGCCCCCACCTGAACAGAACACACCCCCAGCCAATCAGAACACAGCTAATCTCCCTACCAATCAGAACACAGCCAAACCCCCAACCAATGAGAACACACCCCCAGCCAATCAGAACACAGCCAAGCTCCCACCCAATCAAGTCACACCCCCACTAGCAGTTAAAATGAAGAAGCAGCTGCAAGCTCACATTACTCTGAGAAGCACAGAGCCAAAGAAACAAGCCTGAGGATGATGAATGAGACTTCATCGAAACGTTGCCTAGATACTTCCAATTTTACGCGGGAGAAAACCCGAATAACCAAAGATCCACATACAAATACCCGCGAAAACCTCAGAAAACAAATATATGTGTGTGTTTGTGTGTGTGTGTGTGTGTGTGTGTTTGTGCGTGTGTTTAAGTTTTTGCGGGTACTTACAGGAATGCAGTTCAGCTTCCTTCGGGTATTATCCCGTATCATTGTGGTGCTTTTAAAGTTGTAGCAACGTTTCAGCAGAATCTCATCTGCCTTCATCAGGCTTCTGTACTGAGTTCATTCGTAACATACAAACTCAGTACAGAAGCCTGATGATGGCAGATGAGATTCTGCTGAAACGTTGCTACAACTTTAAAAGCACTACAATGACGTGGGATAATACCCGAGGGAAGCTGAACAGCACACATGTAAGTACCTGCGAAAACTTTAAAAAAAACATTATATATATGTATATGTTTGTTTTTTTAAGCTTTCGCGGGTACTTACATGTGTGCTGTTCAGCTTCCCTCGGGTATTATCCCACGTCATTGTAGTGCTTTCAAAGTTGTAGCAACATTTCAGCAGAATCTCATCTGCCATCATCAGGCTTCTGTATGGATGTGACTCTGAGATGAGATTCTGCTGAAACGTTGCTACAACTTTAAAAGCACTGCAATGATGTGGGATAATACCTGAAGGAAGCTGAACAGCACACACACACACACACACACACATATATATGATATATATAATATATCATATATATATATACATAATATGGTTCCTTTTTCTCTAGGATGTTTGATTTTACTTGAAAGCATATGAAAATACAAGAAATAGTAACCAACTTTTGACCAAAGCCTGGTTTTTTTTAAAACCCATGGCAGCAGGATGAACATAACTTTCCAGGGAAGGGAATCAAGGGAATCAAGAAGTGAATCTATCAGACCTATTTCCTATGAATTTGGGAATAATATTTTTTTCCAAAATCAAATTCCAATTCAGTGACATCCACAGGGGGATCAAAGCAGACAAACTAGTGGATGGAGCAGCACTCTTCTTTGTTGTGGATGTAACACTGATACACACACAAAAGTAGTTAGGCTTGGATTGGGGCTTTTCCAGTTTCAGGAGAAGAGCTTTCGGATGCCCACAGTTTTGAACCAGAAGTTTTTTGGGGAGTTTTTCTTTCAGTTCCTTGGTTTAGCTCTATTTTTTACTTGTTTGTTTCCATCTAAATGAAGCACTATTAAATAAATCAGTTGAACATAATTAATGCATACATAGTGCTCTTCTTAGGCTTTGCACATAGAGAAACTAGAAGATTGATTGCATTTTAATCATGATACTTCGAACAGAAATAATTATGCTGAGCCTTAAAATTTGGTGAGAAGGCTGCCATCTTTGAATACTGAAAATGTCACAAATTTTAGCTAGAGCAGTAATGGCAATGTTTTTTAAAGAAGAAAAGAGCAAAAACAGTTTTTAAAAGTCAATGGAAAGAATGTGGCCCTCTGTCCATTCAAAGTTTTCTGTTCCCATTTGAATCTTAATTTTCTTCTTATTTTTAAGTCGCCTGGTTTTTTTTTCACCTCCATCTTTGTTGTATCTCCCCTCCTCCATCCACATCTTGATGAAATGTAGCTCAGACCCTTGGTTGAACAAAAAATAAATAAAATAAAACCAGTGGTGGCTTTAAAATGCACACGTAAGGGATTTCTAACCAAGCTCACATGTGATTGCAGAGAATTGAAGATGCTCCTGCCCCTTGCCTAGCCCACAACTGAGGCTAAAAGATAATTATGTCACCACTATATAGTCAGTAAACAGGCTGCAGTAATTATAAGTTCAGAAGCCCTCAGAGTCAAAATATATGTGTTACTGGCCTGATATTCTCTGGTAAATACCAGTCTGTTTCCTTTTAAAGTGGTTCAGTGATGATATGTTGACAGGAAAGCTAGTGACAACTCTTTTTCGAAAGCTCTGTTCCTGGATGAAAAAATTTTTGTGGATGTATAAACAAAGCACTGCCCGTGGTCAAAACGTTTTGTATTATCTGCTAAGAATGAGCATGTTTTATTTTCAGATGACTCCTACTTCACTCTGGAAGGCTCCAGTGAAGGCAACTGCTTTGGAAAAATCAGATTCTTGAATATGCTTCTCAGGCTTCTGAAAAATTCAGTACTTCTAAGGGAAAAATTGAATTTATTCCCTTAAATCTCTGTTAGAGTTGTGTGAAATATTTGAGGAAACCTTTCTTTATCTTTCCTTTACAGGAGTATCTTTTCTCTTTCAATATCTCATTTGGAAAATTAAAACAGGTATCTGGCATTCATCAAAAGTCCCTTCAAAAGGCTCTAAATCTGAAAGAATTTAGAAGGATAACTATTTGCACCAGAACTATCACTAGTTTTGGAGAGTTCATTCAAAATACATTAGAATTAGTGATTAGATTTTGAACACTTTTTATTTTCATGCATCAGTAGTATGGGGGGGGCTTCACTTGTACATATGTGTGTCTGTGTAAAATTGTTAAAACTTTTCCAAAAGATACAAACTAATACAAATATAAAATAAAGAATAAAAGAAAAAAGAGAAATCAAAAAGTGCAAGAAAAGAAAAAAATAAAGAAAAGTAGGAAAGGAAAAAGATACAAAGTAGCAGCTTCCAATATTCTTCACAGCAGTTATTACAATTATATTTTAACCTCTGTAAAGTTATATTATAATACCCTTCTTTCTATAATCTATCATGTCTAATAATAAAAACCATAAATCACAAGTTCATTTTTTCACTGTAATGCAAAATTGCCTAAGAAGTTTCTAGTAAATGTAAATAGTGCCTTTTCTCGAATTAAAGAAGTTAGTTTATCCATCTCAGAAAGATCTGTCAATTCCACAAACTATTCCTCCTCAGTGGGCAGTATTGAAATCTTTCCTCTTGGTGCACATAGTAATTTTGCTGCCATAAACTTATGTTGAAATAATCTATGGCAGAGGCTTCATTTGTTTTTGTGATTTGAAAAGCAAATTGCAGCCTTTTAGTTTTGAAGATGCCTTGCTTTTATTCTATTTTCATACTGCTTCGTTTGGATTGTAGGCTGAGGTTATTTAAGAAGGCAGAGAATTAAGTGTCAATCCCTAAGAAGCTATTTAAAAAAACAATATTCAGACGATGCAAATTGAGTTGAAGGCAGGGGTGGGATTCTACCATGCATCTATTCACTAGAACCGGTTGCGAACATTCTAAGCAGTTCAGTTGTTAACCAGTTGTTAGAAGAAATTACTGGCCTAATCCTGTAAGGAAGGCAGGAAGGAAACATTCTGGTGTTGCTCACAGAAACTGCCTCTCCATTAACTCTTGTTACATTCTTTGAAGGACTAGACTTCCTGTCTCAGGAATTTCTCTGGAGTTTTTCCCCTCCTTTGCTGGTATTTTGCTTGTATGGAGTGACCATTCAAAGTTACAATGGTACTGAAAAAAGTGACTTATGACCATTTTTCACACTTATGACTATTGCAGCATTCCCACAGTCACGAGAGGCCAGGCGAGGAGATGCATGCCTCGATGTGAGTGATATTGAGTTGGCCACATCCAGCCAGTAACATGATCACCAAGCCATGTCCATCCAGTCACATGACCATCAAGCCACACCTACCACCTAAGCCATGCCCACAGAACCGGCTGTTAAAAAATTTGAATCCCACCCCTGGTTGAAGGGAGAAGTTGGAAGTATCAGCTGGCTACATGCCACCTTGGCAAGATTAACAAAAAAAAAAAACCCATAACATTTCTTTGATGTAATGTTTGCATCTGAATCACAATATCTTGGAAGATTTCAGGTGGTAAAAGTTGCATTCAGCTGGCACAACTTGTCATTTCATCCATTTTTATCATGTATCCTTTTTTAATGAAACATTTTTGGAACTATTCTGTTTTGTTTTGAATCGTCGTATTTCTGCCATTTTATTTGAAAGATTGATGGACATTTAGTTTTCAGTTGTTTTGTCTTATTTTTAAGGCTCTGTTTCCCATTTGATGAACTACTGTTCAGAACCAGAGAGAAATCTCTTTAAACAGTCAGCTCTTACAGGAGAGTTTAATTAGGACAAAACTTTATTGGAATGATTTTTCCTTCTAAGAATTTCTGTTTCTTTTGTTTTTATAGATAACTGTCAGATTCAATTAATATAACAGCAATATATTTGGAAAACCTGTCTTCTGTAATAAATGAATTTATTTCATTTTACACACTGTATTTGATACCATTCAAATATAAAAATACCATAATAGTGACAATATGAAAAGGATAGTATACCAATGGGGTTCAATGACGCTTTATAACTTGAAATATTATTTAAACTCTCATAATGCCTAAACAAAAATGTATTTTAAGTAAATTTGAGTGTTTCTTCTAATGGGCAGTCAGGGTTCCTGACCACTGAATTTTGGACATGACAGCCTTTTAAGACGCTTGAAAAACTGTAAAGTTTTGCTTCCTCAGAAATGAACAGTTCTTTCATCTTGCTATGATCTCTGATCAAATTAATTTTGCAGGTTTTTGAAATGGTACAAAGGAGGGGGGAGGGGAATCTATTTGATGGAGATGAAAGTATGATCGGTCTACCTACCAGGAACAGCAGCAATTTTTCTCACAGACTTCTACATCCAAGCTTAAAGGAAAAACACCTATCTCTCCAATACAAGTAATACTAGTTTATATGCAGAAGAAAAATTGATTGTGCAGTGGATTGATTGTAAAAAAAAAACATTTAATATAATGCATTGAATTTATTCTTTCATTATTGATTTCCAGGTCTTTGATTTTAGGCTTGCAAAAGAAGATATGGAATTGCTTGACTCCATGAACGTCAACAGAAAGTTGGTCTATCTAACTTATCCATTATGGAAGGGATAACCCATGGAGTGGTTACAGAATAGATATGGCTGAGAACATGATGACTTCTGGATTCCCCCAAGCTTGTCTCTGCTATTTACTTAATGCATTCATAGCTAATACAACTTAAGTACTTTTTGCACAAATCTATCTTTCCATATTCACCAATTATTAGGCTACTGTCTGAAATGTTCCCATTTCCAAGCTCTCACTAAAGGACTTTTCGGGAAGTTGTAAATTACTCTTGAGCCTAACTAGAACTGAATTTTTAAAAAGTCATTGCTAAACTTAACTAAGCTGGAGCCCTGTTGGTTTTGGCCATATGTGACACAATTTGGAGTTTGGAACTGGCATGGTAATGAAAATTAATGTAGTTAATTAATATTAATGATTAATGTTTTATTTAGCTACTCTTTTTTTTTTTTTTGCATGGAGGTAACCAAATGAGTTTAGAACCATAAATTAACACAATTGCAGTCCATTTTCCTGTCAATAAACAAGTTCAAACCAATTTTCTGGGAAGATTCATTTTAATCAAAACTGTTGTGAGGAACAGGTACTTTACCAAGGCAGTTTGTGAGAAAATACTTGCTACAAGTTTTCAGATATTCACAATAGCTATACTGCAACGTTTTTGGACCAGGGGACAATTAGATTAGGGATTTTGTAGTTGAAATGCTACACCCCCAATGTTCCATGTGATAGCCCCTTAAGAAGCACCCATGTCCACTGATATTTTGTTATAGTTCTAATTTCAAGATTCAGCTCTTGATACTTTAATGCCAAATTTGAACAAAGTATATAGAACTGATCAACTCTAGTATAATTGTATGCTGTATTAAGCATGGGTGTGATTATTCTTGACTGCTAGAGATCTTTCTGTGAACATGCTGTATACCTAAATGTTATTTTGCTAATGGTCGCATTTTGTATTTTAACTTTCATATACAGTAACTATATATAGATAATATATACTACAATATTGCTAGATACTAGTAGTATACTATATAGTACACTATATACTATAGTATATAGTATATAGTATATACTATAGTATATAGTGTACTAGTATAGTATAGATACTATAATATTGCAAGCTGGCATAGGAGATTCTGCTGTGGTCTATAGATACACATTTCTCTTCCTGAATTGTATCATGCAAAGTTCTGAATTGTTCCAAAGTCCTGGAATTTTCCCTCCACAAAGGGTGTTTATACGGAGTTGAAATATGCCATCCAAAGGCATGTTCACCTGGAACAGCTTTTTTGAACGTTTTTTAATCTTTATGCTATTTGGGGAGTATATGTTGCATCCCTCAATATGTAGCAGTAATGGATTCAAATTCAAATTTAAGATGGGTTTTACATACTTTTAAGCTCAAGTATATCTAAGTTATTATCTATGCTTCCCCTCTGCAAAGTTGAACTCTTACCCTTTATGTAGCCCAGATGAAACAAAATGTGGGAAACAGTTGAGTACAGGCAGTCCTTGGCTTAGAACTATTTGTTTAGTGACTGAAATTACAACAGCACTTTAAAAAAGTGATTTAAGATTGGTCCTCTCACTTACGACAACCCCAATATCCCCAGTCATATGATCAAAATTCAGGCACTTAGCAATTGGCATGGATTTATAATAGTTGCAGTATCCCAAGCACTTGTGATTGGCTTTTGCAACCTTCCCAATTGGCTTCCAATGAATTAAGTCAGTGGGGGAAAGTGGATTCACATAACAACTGTATGATTCACTTAATAACTACAGTGATTCACTTAACTGGCAAAAAAAGGATCAAAGAATCGGGCATGATTCACTCAACAAACAACCTGCTTAGTAGCAACAGAAAATCTGGTTCAAATTGTGGCTGTAAATTGAGTATTACCAGCCTATGTGCTATTTTATCATTTTAAATGTAAAGTTTTATGTCTGATTTGAGCTAAGCCTATATTGAATTTTAAGAATCAGTCACCAGTTTAGACAGTTTTGATTGATTTCAGCAAAGACATGAAACCTGCACAATGCCAAATACTAGATTACAGTGTTCATAGACTTGGTGGCTAATCTTATGAGGGCTGGAGTTCAACCATTTGAGCCTCTTGTGTTATGAACAATGGCTATGCAGATTGGGATTAATTCAAAACAAAAAGAATCAATACCATGTTTTGTCACAAATCAAAATGATCACATTTTTTTACCATACAAACAATATCTGAACTTTGTCAGTAACTACAAGCCACTCTCAAATTGTATTTTCAGACCATTTTTCTGTCCTGGGAATTACAGGAATTGCATCCAATACAGCTGAAGGGTGCAAGGTTATGGAAGGCTGCTTTGGGGGAATTTAAAAAACCAGAGAGAAAACCAATTGCTGGTCAGTGTAACTGGATGAGGGAGAAAATCCACAATGGATTTTCAAACACCATCTGAGTGTAGGGGCTGAACAGCACAAGCAGTGTGATGCAAGCCCTCCCCTATTATATGTGCATTATGATATCACAGAATTAGAGATACAAAGAATTTGAAAAGGCACTTTGTTCTTTTTTTCACAAACTATTTCATCGTGGAATGAATGGGACTTCTTTTCCTGGCTCCCATTTATTCTGCTTGGCTATTCTTACTAGACATCAATCACAACAGTATTTTGCAAAACTTCAGCTTACTGGGGAAAAAAGGAAAGTGGTAAGGATGGATGGGCATACAGATAGTCCTCAATTTACTAATCACAAATGGAACCCAGACTTCCATCACTAAGCAAGGGGGTCATTAAGTGAGTCATGCCCAATTTTATGACTGCTTTTGCTACGGTTGTTTAAACAAAACACCATGCTTAAGTGAGCCAACTGTCATTAAGCAAATCCAGTTTTTCTTAATGACTTTGCTTGTTGGATGGGAAGGTTAAAAATTGCATGTGACTTTGGGATGCTACAACCATCTTGCTGATTGTCAGGAACTTGGCTTGGCTAGTCTAATAAAGAGAAGGGCCAGGGGAGACATGATACCCATGTTTCTCATATAATAAGGCCGGGCTTATTTTTTTTTTGAGCCCCTCCCAAAATGACTAGGCTGTCTTTTTGGGGGTGACTTAATTCCCCCCCTTGCATCTTCGGGCGGGTGGCGGCAACGGCTTGGATATTGACCTTGGCATTGATGGGACACTTCGTATCGGGGTCAATGCAGGCATCACCATATCTGGGTGTGCAACAAAAGTACTTCCTAACGGCAAGCCCCCCATCACCAACCCCCCTATTTTGCATGTTTTAATATAGGCCTTAATTTGGGGGGAGGGGCTTAATTTCATTTCATGCCTATAAAACATGCTGGGACTTCCTATTGGGGGAGGCCGTATTGTTGGAGAAACAGGATAGCAGTCTTCCAATATTTGAAGGGCTGCCACAGAGAGGAAGGGGTCAATCTATTTTCTAAAGCACCTGTAGGCCAGACAAGGAATAATGGATGAACAGGGAGAGATTCAACCTGGAAACGAGAAACTTTCTGACAGAACAATCAACCAATGGAACAGCTTGCCCTTGGAAGTTGTGGGAGCGCCATCAGTTGAGACTTTCAAGAAGAGATTGGACATCTGTCAGAAATGGTGTAGGGTCTCCCGCTTGGGTGGGGGGTGGTGGAATAGATGACCTATAAGGTCCCTTCCAACTCTGATTATCTGTTATCTGTTATCCAAGTGTCTGAATGCTGATCACGTGACCTCAGGCTTGCTGCAATAGTCGTACATATGAGGACTGGTTGTTGAGTCACTTTTTTCAGTACCTTTATAACTTCACTAAAGACGGAAACAAATGGATTGCATTAAGTATTTCCATAGGTCTCCCCCTGGCACTATTTTCATGTCTTCAAGAACAAAGATATTCAACTCCATTTGCCTTCTGCCTGGAGTAACTATATGTACTTTATGTTCTTGGGAATATCTTTGTTTCTGAATTCTGTAGTGCAACCATATTCTTTGTAGCACATAGAAGAGCCCAGATGTAGATGCCAATCTGCTAGTCTGGTGGAATAATAGAATATAAGGATTTTCGGAAGGAAGCTTGGACATCATCTACTCTAATTGCCTGCCCAGGACAGGAATCCACAAAGACCATCAATCGATGGCTATCCAAATGCCACTTAAACATCTCCAGCAAACAGCAGTCTTTATTTCATCCAAGGTCACTTTACATTGTTGAACAGCTCTGTTAGAAAACTTTTCTTGATGCCTAACTAAAATCTACTTCGCTTCCTTGTAATTTAAACCCATTGTTTCTGCCTGTGGCACAATGCTGAACACTTCCATCTCATCTTCTACGTGACTGTGGTTCAGATATTTAAAGGCAGCTGTCAAATCTCTCTGCAGTTATAAACATAAATTTACCCAATGCCTCTAACTGTTCTTCATAAGTTTTTTTTTTTTAAATCTAAGCCCTTTATTATCTTAGATACTGTTCTATGGACATATTTCAAATTGTCAGTGGCTCCAAATATAGACACGGTGTTCCAATATGATTCAGAGCAGAGGAGAGTTACACACACACCTCTTGATCTATAACCTCCCCTTTGATCTATAGATTATACTACCACTGATGCAACCTAGGATTACCTCTGGTTGGACGGGGAAAACTAATATATGTACCTAGTAAATCTTTTGTGTATTTATATAGTGCTGAGAAGAAATCTTGGTAAAAAGAGATGATGCAAGAGGCTTGGTGCTTTTTTATTTACTTATTAAAACAACCTAAAAATTATGTAATCTAGCTGAATCAGAAAATCAGCCAGGCACCACACATCATGAGTGCTTCAGCACATTAGTGTTCAAGGGCACCAAATTGTGTATGCAGGCAATCCTCACTACCATTCATTTGGTGACTGTTCAAAGTTACGACGATGACTGAAAAAAGTGACTTATGACCATTTTTCACACTTGTGACCATTGCAGTATCCCTAGTCACATGATCAAAATTCAGACCCTTGGCAACCGACTCATGACGGTTGCAGTGTCACGCAGTTCTGTGATCCCCTTTTGTGACCTAACAAAGTCAATGGGGAAGCCAAATTCACGTAACTATTATGTTACCAACTCAGTGATTCACTTAACAACTGTGGCAAAAAGGTTGTAAAATGGGGCAAAACTCATTTAACAACTGTCTCACTTAGAACAAAAATTTGGGCTGAATTGTCATAAGTTGAGAACTATCTATTTGGGACAAAATGTGGTCAATATATTGTTTTGCAGAAGCAGTTTTGTGTGTGTGTGTGTGTGTGTGTGTGTGTAAAATAGCGCTGTATTCAACTAAAACCTATGTTTTTAAAATGCACTTTTTAATGTCTTATTTAGTATTGCTTTGTTTCTTATATTTTTTCTCTTTTTGGGAATTTGTTTTTTAACTTTGTGAATAACATATTTTCAGAAGCAATGTATGCCTACTTTCTTTTCTCCTTAAGTCCCACAAGACAAGGGACTTTTTTGTCTTTATTCACAGGGTTAAAATATTTTCTATAAATGAAACTTTTATATTTGATTATAAGATATCTTGAGACACCACATCTCTCAATTATGGGATATATTATTTGGATATATTCATCCCTTCTTCATATATGGTACGTTGAGCCCAGGGTTCCAAAGAAAGGGATATCTTCTGCTTCTTTGTGTTTCTGTTTACACTGTAGCAAAACGTGCAGCTTCTGATTATGTGGTGGTTGCAAAGACCGTCTTCAGGTTCATTTTTCTTCCCTACTCTTGACAGTTGGAGAATAACGGTTCTCTTGTCTGGGTCTCATTTTCTGCTAATCTCAAAAAGAGTGAGGGTATATTGTGGTCATTTGCAAAGAGGCGTGGAACAATTGAAACTGTTAGCACACCCAAAAAAACCCACTCAACTCTAAAAGTTTTGCTTTGAGATCAGTTTTAACTGTCAAAATGGGTCGATCCATTTAACAAAACCGGAATTTCTGTCTGAATCAGTTTTATGATATTACTGTCCTGTGGTTAGGAGTTTTGTTTCTCACTCCAAACAAAAAGATGACAGTTTCTTTTAGGCAATCTTGTATGTATGTATTTATGTATGTATGGGATAGTAACATATATATGTGTGTGTGAGTGTGTGTATGTTACTATTGAATAACCTAGGTAAAATTATTTATAGCAGAATCAACCAGCCTGCCCATTTATTTAAAGCATCAATAATTTATTCTTGATAAAAGTTTTCTAGAACAAATTACATCTGAACAATACACAAAACAACCTTATGCTTACAAATGATCCTTTTACTTTCAGATTTTATATTGCATGTATTAAAAACAGGAAGGAAGGAAGGGTTCTTAAGGGTCTCATAATTTATGAAATTTATTTCATTGATTGTATGAGGCTTCCAGAGTAACTTGGACAGTGTACAAGTTAATAAATAATAATCATATTCAATCTCAACATGGAAAATCAGATTGGAGGCCAAAATAAAAAAAAATTGAGATCAGCTGCAAGTAATTTAAAAATCATGAAAGATGAAAAATGGAAGAATGTAAGAATCTACACAAACAAATACATAAACTAATAAAAAGTATTGGTTTAGCACCAAAAATTGAAGCTTTGGAAATCATAAAGCAACAAATAACAGCAATAGCTGGGAAAATTGAGCTCTAGAAACAAGAAAATTGATGACAATTCACTATGCATTCATCCCTGTAGTGATTATATCTGCCCCATAGAAATGGAGGCAGAGGTTCATTTCAGGTCAAACGAACTATCAAAGCTGATAAGTGTGCATTGGCTGATTATGTAATCATAATCAAGAACAAGCACTGACCAAGTTAAAAACTGAAATTTAACAAAAAGTGAATATTGAAATAATGTAATGCAAAAAATGGTGCTGGCACAGAAAAATATTAAATGGTTGATCTTTAAGGCCCGGTCCCACTGGCTGACGGACGCAAAATGTATGCATAAAGGACACAGCGCACGAGCAAAATTTCGGGGGTGGCTCCATCCGTTGTCATCCGCTCCAAAAAGTGGCGAAAATTTGCATAAACAGAACGGAAAAGAATGGAAAAGAACGGACGTGGGTCGTATGTAGCGGGGATGTTAAATGGATGTTCATAGGAAGCCTAGTGGATGGAAGTGGATGACACCTCCGAAGGGCTTCTGGGGGAGAATTTCGAAGCGGACGCATAGAGGAAGGGGCGGATGCATAGCGGATGAAGCGGATGCAGCACGGACACCTATAGGAAACAAAGGGGATGCCGCACGGATGAGACCCCTCTCCCTCAGACAGCCCACAGATAGCCAGTCCTCTTCCAGCCAGGAGCCAGCTACCCTGTCCAGGCAGGTGTCTTCAGAGGGCCCCACAGCAGAGACACCCCCCCCAACAGCTGCACTCCCCATGCCGGTGGACTTGGAGGATCCCGTGGAGGATGACGCCTTGCTATCACAAATGGAGAAAGAAGCAGCAGCCACCAGAGGCCAACCCACCCCCACCCCCAGCTCCAGAGGATGCAGGCAGAGAGGCAGACTGGAGGGTCAGGACCACAGTATGCTGTTGGAGATCAGGGACACAATGAAGACCAGCACAGAACTTCTCTCTCAGCAAGTCCACTTGGACAGAGGATCCTCGGGCCGGAACACCTTCACTTACGTGAGCCAGACCCTGAGGGACCTGCCCGAGGCCTAGTACCAGGTGATGAAGCAGAAGATCACAGCACTTCTGCACAACCCTCAATGCCCATCTGAAGCTGCTCCTACCCAGTCCAGGTCTGCTCCTTCACCCCAGGCAATGTCACAGCCCTTCCACCGCTTTCAACAGCCCCTCACCTACCAAGGCTACGACTACCAGGACTTCCCACAGCAGAAGCAGAACTTCTCAGTCCAGGCCCAGGTTCATCGCACGCCACAGACACCAGTCCTCACCCAGCTGCAGACCAGACAGCCCCACTACACTCCTCACAACCCTTCCTCCACCCCACAGCCAAGCCCGTCAATGGACAATCTGTCATCAGTATTGGGCCTGACATCTCAAGTCCTTGATGAAGGGTCTCTCAACCTCACGGGACTGAGTCAGCTCTCGGATAGCTTCCTGAACACACCACCATCTGTTGTACCCTCAGGGCCAAGCACCCCAATGGTGCCTCAGACCAGCACTCAAGCCACAGCCACCTCCACAGTCCCTGCCCGCTTAACAGCTGAGACCATGGACATGACTCAGAGTGACTGAGAATAGTGTCAGAGACTGAGTTCTTTACTTGTTAAGTTTATCTTTGCTTAAGACACTTTACTCGGTTCATTTTGCTTATTTAATACAGTCATAAAGATTACCTAAGAAAGTTTATCTTTGCTTAAGACACTTAATACAACACTTAATACAGTTTACTTGGTTCATTTTGCTTATTTAATAAAGTCATAAAGTTTACCTAAGAAAGTTAATAAAGCTTATTTTTGCTTAACAAACTTAGTTTGTTACTTGGTTCATTTTGTTTACTTAATAAAGTGTTGGTGAAAACTTTTAAAAAATGGTTAAGCCTTTGCATGCTTGTGGGATAGATAAGGATAGTTGTGGGATAGATAAACCTCCAGTGTAACCATAGTGGGACTGTATGGTCCACCATCCCAGCGATCCAGATGATTTTCTCCCCCTTTTTATAGAAAATATCGGTTGTCTGCTAGGTGTCCTTCTACAAACTCTAGACATACTCCAGACATCCTAAATATACGAGATACATCCCAGATAAAAATGTTTTGTCCATTTTTAATACTTTATATACGAGATGCATACACTTACATCCTTTCTATTTCCATGCTACAAATGCTGTGTAGATGTTCCATGTACCTTTTGTTTCCTCCCTCTTTCCATTTTCAGCTGCAGCGGATGTGAGTTGAGGGGATGGCCAGAGGATGCAGAGAGGATACAGCGGACGTTTAACAGATGATAACAGACATAGAACATTTGTTGCCTGTATATGTCGTGGATGTCCATCGTACGCGGCAGAAAGTTCATCCGTTCACAAAGTTTTGTGCAGCTCAAAACTTCTTGCGTGGATGAAATCCTAGTGGATGGATGCTCGACGGATAGTGTATGAAACACATATGCAGTGAGTACACAACGGATGGCAAGCTTTTTTTAATGTTTTACATCCTCTTTGCATCTGTAAGTGCAGTGGGACCGGGCCTTTATAAAAGATTGAGGAAAAATTGGACAAATACGAGCTCTAGTGGCACAGTGGTTCGAATGTACTACTGCAGGCTACTTCTGCTGCCTGCCAGCAGCCTGCAATTTGGCAGTTCAAATCTCACCAGGCTCAAGGTTGATTCAGCCTTCCATCCTTCCAAGGTCGGTAAAATGAGGACCCAGATTGTTGAGGGCACTATGCTGACTCTGTAAACTGCTTAGAGAGGGCTGTAAAACATTGTGAGGTGGTATACAAGTCTAAGTCAGAGGTGTCAAACTCATGTCATGGTGGCATCACAAGACATAACAGGACTTTTTCCCTTCACCAAACCAGGCATAGGCCTGGCCAGCGCATGACACATCTAGCCTGTGTTTGACAGGCTAGCCAGGACACATCTAGCCAGGAGTTTGACAGTGGTAGGAATTAGTCTGAGTTCTATTCCTAAATGCTATAAAATATGACAATGGCTTACTTTTGGAATATTAAAAAAAGAAACTGAAGACTTACATTTTGACTGTTCAATAGCAAGTTATTCAGACTAATGCAATCAGGGCCAGAACTGAATCAAATGATTCAAAATGCGGGTTGTGCAAAGAAGCAGAAAAAAAAGCAAATCATATACTCAGCTTCTGCAAGATTATACAAACTGATCATAAACAATGACATAACATAGTCACCAAATGATTCACTGGAACAAATGTAAATATTATCAGTAAAGAGAAATAAGTGGGAACAGAAAGTTGTAAAGGTAGTCAAAAATAAGCAGGTAAAAATATCGTCAGATTTCTGGATACAGACTGATAACACCTTGACCCACAACACACTAGATTTAATGTGGTTCAAAAGAAAAATATGTAGATAATTGATATGGCAATACTACGATATAGTAGAAGGCAAAGAATTGGAAAAGATCACAAAGTATCAAAAACTGAAATTGAAAGGTTGTGGCATGAACTGGCCACAGCACACTGAGTGGCATACCAAAAATCTTGGCTGGCACTTACAAAATCTGAGCGTTGAAAAATATCTCCACCTGTTCAATTGCAAAAGGCCACACTGCTTGGATCCTCACATATAGTACATTAATACATTGCATCATAAGTTCTTGGGAAGAAATATTGCATATGAAAGCCAAAAACTAAAGAACTGGCAGCTGTGATTTCACCTTCTTATGAAGAGATCATGACAATAAAATAATGTCTGATTTGACTGATAACAATTCTTCCACATTCTAAAACAGAGACTTCTTGTATCCACCCTGGAAGCAAGAGGTGCTCAGGACTGAACTCAGAATAACAACGCCTGTATTTTCTAAATGACAACATTCAGTCCTTTACCAGGAAGTTTTTGTGAATGTTGTATACAAGAAAGAACAGCCGGACTATGAATTAAGCAGACAGGATTTCCTTAAGGGCACTGTCTTTTTATTTCAAAAGGGAAAACTGGTAGCAACTTTTCTAACTAACAAATTGCATTAACAAGCAGTTTGGTGAGGCAAAGCTCACTTTATGCAAAGTCAATAGAGAAACAGTTCACATGGGAAGCTAATCAGAAAAGGTACCACTAGAACCTGATTTCTGTTCTCTGATCTTTGATTAATAAACTTGATTTGATTTGAACTGATTACTGTAGACTAGCGTAGTTCCTTTCCTATTAAAAAGCCAGTCTGCTGCTCTTATCTCATACTTTGAACCCAAGTTGCTGAAGGTAACAACTCTCTTGTGCATCTGATGTAGACATTGTCAGCATCTGTCTACTGGAAACCCATTTCCACAAAAGAGAAAGAGGGAAAAGGGATAGAAGGCAGATTGTATCCAATCCTTGCCTACAGATACGTGTTACAGATTGTATCCAATCTGTAAGGAATGCCTTCCTTTCCCTGGAAAGAAGTGGATTTCTCCAGTTTAGAGTAGTGAGAGGATGGCAGTATTCCCACATGCCTTGGTTGAACAGGGAGAGAAACAGAATAAAACACTGAACAGCCTGAATAAAAACTCTAGCATGTCCTTACATGCGAGAGGTGATTCTAGTTCTCAGGAGGTTGCATAAGAAGAAAGAGCAGAATATTTTCACAGGAGGAAAGGAAAGCCATGCAACAGCCATCTTCCTGGGCTTTAAACCATAAATAAGTTTGGCTTGGGAAAGGGGAGAATGCTACCGCCTGTTGTCCTGACAAGTTTCCATTTTGTCGTTCAGAAGCAGTGTGGCTCATTCATTGAGTTACTATCTCCTGTCAAGCTATGCTTAGTCCAAATCATCACACTATAGTTTGTTTTGATCAAGAGTTTGTGGAAGAAGCCCATGGATGATGCTAAATGTATCTGCTTTGAGCTTAGAGTGTTGTAGGAATCCAACCATTACAGCTGGTAAACAATTGTTATGGTTAACCATAGGGATACGCAGGCCATGGGCCATATGTCAGTGGTGGTATTCTACCAGTTCAGCCCGGTTCTGGAAAGCCGGTAGCGATGAGCAGTGGAGACAGAACCGGTTCTCTCCGCTGCTTTGCTGTTGGGCCCACCCGCCCGCCTGGGCTCCCATACTCACCTTTATCCGCTGAATTTGAAGTGCAGCTGCTTTGCGCGGCACAGAATAGTGCTGCATGGCAGCTGCTAAAGCAACCGGGATCGTGTATCCACAGAACCGGTGACAAAAATATTTGAATCCCACCACTGCCATATGTGCCCCCTCCATCCCTCAACTGGGTACCCTCAGAACATATCATTGAATTTGTACAATAAAGGAGTGAATTTTCACAGCAAAGTTGTCTTCATTTATTGCTTAACATGGGGAAAACTGGGGACCTCTCACTTACAATTCCACATACCAAACTGGGATAAACTTCTGCCATGAAGCATCTTTGACCATGTATATGTGTGTGTCCATCAGGATACAAACATCTATCATGTCTTCTCCCTGGTTTCAGAGGGAAAGGAAGGCTTGTGAAGACACACAATCATTTCCCGCAACTTCCCTGTTAAACTACTTGCCTCACAAATCAGGGCTGTAAATCATTAAAATGAAATGGCTTCATTTACAGCTCATGAACTGCTGCTGCTGTTGCTGTTTTTTTTACAATATTCTGGGCAAGCTTTCTATTTCAACGCCAGTTTGGTAAGGTGGTTAAGTGATTAAGGTGCTGATCTAGAAACCAGGAGACAGGGAGTTCTAGTCTTGTCTTAGGCACAAAAGCTGGTTGGGTGACTTTGGGGCAGTCACTTTACTTCAACCCAATCCACCTTACAGACGTGTTGTTGATCAGAAAATAGAAGGAAAGCATATTTAAGTTTGTTGCCTGAGTTACTTGTAATAAAGGTGGGGATAAAAATATAGTAAATGCAAATAGTTCTCCACTTACAACATTTCAATAGTACTGACTTATGGAAGTTCCCAAACTTACAACCATTGGAAGTTTCAATAGTACTGACTTATGATCATTTCCCAAACTTACAACCATTGCAGCATACCCATGACCATGTGATCAAAATTCAGATGCTTGGCTAATGATTCATATTTATGACGGTTGCAGTATTCCTGGATCATGTGATTACCTTTTATGACCTTCTGACAAGCAAAGTCAATGGGGAAGCCAGACTGACTTAACAACCGTGTTGCTAACTTAACAACTTAACAAGCGATTCACTTTACAAATGTGGCAATAAAGTTTGGGGCAAAACTCACTCAACAAATGTCTTTCTTAGCAACAAAAATTTTGGGCTCAACTCAGGTTGTAAGCCAAGAAATATCTGTAAAATAATTGTTAGCAGGATCTTGGGAACAAGGAGGGTATGAAGTGGCTGGTTGTCATTTTTTTTTAAATCTGGTACTTCGGCTGTAATGCAGGGGTCCCCAACCACCGGTCCCCGGACTGGTACCGGTCTGTGGATCATTTTTTACCAGGCCGCAAAGCTTGGGCGCCGCCATCTTGTTTTGATGGCGCTTCCGGGTTTTTGGTTGCTTCCGGGTTTTCAGTTGGAAAGCGGCGTCTGGATGCTGAAGGAATCCTTGCGCCTTAGTTTCAACAAAGGGGGGGGGGCTTCGAACGAAGAGCCGTCCCGATGACCGTGGAGTCTCGCGTTACTCAGGTACCGGTCCGTGGAAGAATGAATAATCATGAAACCAGTCCCTGGTACAAAAAAGGCTGGGGACCACTGCTGTAATGCATTCATGTTCCTCAGCTTGTGACCAGAGCTTACAAACAAACATTTGATAAAGGATTTATCATATAGAGATATTTGGAAAGGGGAATTGTAATATTATTAACTAGTGTTGATTAAAATATTAGTGAACTCTGGAGTTTTTATTTATTTTTTCTGTATAAACATGATGCAATCTATTCTCCACATAAGACCTAAAACTAGATAACGGGGAAACCAATGAGTAAAACACACACACACACATTATACTGCTCTCAGGATTTCCTCCTGCAGGGAGTGAAAAAGCAGGACCCCCCATCTACTGAAAAGATACACTTTTGAGGGGCCACTAAATCAGAACAGAGTTGGAAGGGACCTTGGAGGTCTTCTAGTCCAGCCCCCACCTCGTCAAGCAGGAGACCCTCTACCATTGCAGACAAGTGGCTGTCCAATCTTTTCTTTAAAAAAAACCTCCTCAACAACTTCTGAAGGCAAAGTTGTCCCGCTGGCCTCACTGTTCGGAAGTTTCTCCGACGTTCCGGGTTGCTTCCCTCCTTGGTTAGTTTCCATCCATTGTTTCTTGTCCTGCTTTACGAGAGAAACAAGAGCTCTCAGGTCTTTGCGCGCCTCTTCTCTTCCACTGGTTTACGCTTATTTTGTAGGCCGGCATTAAAAAAGGAAACGAGGGGGCAAAGCCAGGGAAGGAGATGGCAGGAAACTCGGACAAAGTCTAGGGAAGCCTCGGGGTCCAGCAAGCCAGCTTTCCGGCCTCCCCTTCCCCCTCGGCGGTTGCCAGGTTCTCTCCCCTCACGTGTACCCACCCCGCTTAAAAAAACAAAACCCCAAACCCAGACAAAACTTTGAAAGCGCAGCCAGTGGCGAAAGGAAACAGGTGTTAACCCTTCCGCGGCTACGCCCGAGTTAGGAGCTGCTTGGTTGAAATCGGAGCGGCCAGATTACCTCGTCTCCAGACCGGGCAGGGAGGAGAAAACTTAAGCCCGAGTGAAAGTCGCCTCGGCCGCGCGCGAGAAATGGGAATATAGGGAGAGGGAGGAGGAGGAGGAGGAGGAGGGAAGGGGGAAGAACTCAGGCGACGCTGGGAAGGAAAACGCTTCCAATGAGCCCGGGAGGCAGCCCCGCTTTTGTGAGGCAAGGGGGGCGACGGGTGGGCCTGGCTCGAGGTGAAGGGTGAGAGCCATGCATCCTCCTCCTCCTCCTCCTCCTCCAACGAGAACGGCGTCCCGGGCGAGCGAGGTAAGAACGGAGCGAGGGATCGCGCCGGCTTTTTGCAGGAATCCGGGCAGGATTTTTTATATTATTATTATTATTATTATTATTATTATTATTATTATTATTATTA
>BLBF01000020.1:8593003-8605041 GCA_015471245.1 Laticauda colubrina | reverse complement strand
CCTTTCCTTTCCTTTCCTTTCCTTTCCTTTCCTTTCCTTTCCTTTCCCTCCCTCCCTTCCTTTTCCCATCAGTTTTCTTGGCAATGTTTTTGGAAGTGGTTTGCTACTACTTTCTTCCTGAGTTTCATGTCCAATACAGGGCTAAAATTCTTTAAGTTTTTAAGCCTTAATGATCACATCAAACTGATTCTGAAATAAGAGTTTTAGGCTTGCATTAACAGAACAACTGTTTCCAGATCATGGAAACTAATAATTCTGTGCTTTGGTCAAAAGGCCATCAAGAGGCCAGAAAGGATTCTGACTTCATGAAGTGAGTTCAGAAGAGGAAAACAAGCAGAATCAAAGCATGAGAAGATTAGATAAGAAAAGTTAGAGAGAAATAGCTTAATTTTCAGAAAAGATGACTGAGGAAGGGATATAATAATAGCCCTCTTTACAATAAAGGTTAGCCATGGCCTGTTCCTTAGAGTGCAAGAAATGGAATAATGGCTACAAGAAGTCAGAATTGAGTTGAATATTAGGAAAAAAACAGTGACACACAACCACAACAATTCAACAATAGAATCCAATTCTTTGGGAGGGGTGAGTTCTTCTTTACTGGGTGTATTTCACCAGAAGTTGACAATTGCCTGGTGAACAAACTGTAATCCTTTCATTAAGCAATTGTTTGGACTCCACAGTCTATGGCTGCTTCCTAAACAGGGATTCTATCATTCAATTTCCTAGATAATGCTCTGATCTAAGGCCAGGATCAAGATTGGCATTGTCAGTGTGACATGGTCATTGCTTTATCCTGCTGTACTGTATGAATCATTCAGCAGCTGGGTGTGTTATTGTAAACCAGATTTAGCTTCTTTAATGCTGCTTCCCTGACATCATGATCTCTTTGGGGAATGAGAGGAAGGTAAACCTCAGGTTAAGCACAAAACAGCTAAGCATATGTTGGTAATAAGTTCAAAGAACTCTAAGCAGTCAGTCAAAACTTGACAATCTTTGCAGTCATTTGAATTTCCCAGATGTTTTGTGTGGGTGTCCCATCATCCAAAAACAAATTATGGAATGCAGAAGTTCTCTGCTTATGGTAATAAGATAAATAAAAGATATTAAGATAATAAGCAAAGAGCCATAAGTGGTTTGCTTATAGGTTGGCATGCCCAATTTACCTCCTCCATTTATAGGGGAACATAGCTTCACACAACTGTAGTAGAGCACTTGATAAAGATGACTTTCTTATTGCTGCCGTATTCGAAAGCATCTTGTTCTCTTTCTCTACCTTCTTCCTGTTTCTCCAAGAAAAAGCCAGGGGTGGGATTCTATCAGTTCAGACTGGTTCTATAGAACCAGTTGTTATGATTCTGCACAGTTCGGAGACCAGGAAAATCATGCCCCTGGCTGGCCCCTTCACCTTCCGCCCACCCCTCCCCTCCCCACCCAGTCAGTCCTTACCGTGCATGCGCAACATCGTGCGTATGCCTGGTATCGCTAAGTGGGTTCTTCCCTGCCCAGTCTCTCCTTAAGGTATTTTTTTTCCCTCCTGACCATTAGCTACTCCTATGATCAACTGTATTAGGATTTCCCTCCTGTCTTACTGCTTCACCCGGAGGGCCAGGAGGGCAAAACATCAAGAGGAGGGGCGCAGCACCCTCCTCTGCACTCCATTTTTTGCCTTCCTGGACCCCAGGGAAACTTTCTGGGAGCAAAAACGCCCCCCAGGAGGCTTCCCTGAGGCCCAGAAGGTCCCCAAATGGAGGGTGGGGATGCTATGTGCCCCCCAGGCTCCATTTTTTTTCCTTCCTGAGCCCTAGGGAAGCCTTTTGGGAGCAAAAATGCCCCCTCCAGGAGGCTTCCCTGAGGCCCAGAAAGCCCAAAACCCCTGGGGGGCGGGTTGCTGCAAAAAAAGAGCAAGCCACACCTACCTAGTCAAATGGCCATGCCCACCTAGCTATGCCCACAGAACCGGTTGTTAAAAAAATTGAATCCCACCCCTGGAAAAAGCAGTTGCTTTTGATATCAAGGAAGACTTAGTTCAACTTTCCCAATCAATTCCTACTCCTGGAATTGGGGAATTCGCTTTCAAATTTCCCAGCCAACATTGCCCCATGGCAACTTAAGGGGATTAGATTCCAAAAAATGGCAAAGATGAAAAGATCAGGAAAGAAAGAAGGAAGGAAGGAAGGAAGGAAGGAAGGGAGAAAGATAAGGAGGAAAGGGGGGAAAGAGAAACAAACAAACAAACAAATAAATAAATAAATAAGATGTAGATCCTTTCATGGAGCATCTGTCTGTCAGTAGGTACAGCAATTGCCTATCAAAATAGACAAATCAAATAATTAATGTTTTAAAGAAAAAAGTTGTTTTGTTCAGTAGTTTTTGTCCTGATTTGTTTTGGGGAGAAAAAGGGTTGACATTTATTCAAATCTATTCTCTTCAAGTATTCTTCTTTCAAGGACATGCTGAAGTCCCAAAGAGCCAGTTTTTAGGGTGACCTTTTCCAATCTGAACTCACTACCAATTTTATTTCCTGGCTGATCCCTTGGTTTGGCTTCTAATTATAAGTTTCATTATTTGAGGCTCATTCAGTAGATAGCAAAACTCTCTCCCTCCCAACCCACCCCCCATATTCCAAGTATTGTCAGCTCGATAGTAGGAGAACATTCAATTCAAACTAGTGACCAACTATTTTTTCTTTCCAGTCAGCTGGATAGCTGAATGAATAAAAAGGGGAATCAAATAGGTGTTTCCCCCTACTTTTCTTTGTTCCTGTTCTATAATCTAGGGGAGGAGAGAAGAAAAAAACACCCCACACTCTGAGTTGGCTAATTTAAAGCCATATCTGTTATAGAAGAAAGATTTTGGGTTTTGGGTTTTTTTTTTAAATACTGTACTATTGAAATGAAGTAGATAAGCAGAGAACCCCATTCAGCAAACTTGAACTTGAACTGAGAACAAAATCTGAGCAGTAGTAAATGCCATTCTTTTGTGTGCTGATGATTAATGGGAATGGATGGGACAAAGAATTCAATTCAGTTCAGAATCGAGCTGGAAAGGGCCTCGGAGGTTTTCTAGTTCAATCCCTTGCTCAAGCAGCAGACTCTATTCCCATGATGGCAAACCTATGGAACCCATGCCAGAGGTGGCATGCAGAACCCTCTCTGTGGGCACGCAAGCCATTGTCCTAGCACAGCTCCGCCACGCATCATGTGCGTGCTCCGCCAACTCTATAGTATGCCTTTATGCTGGCTTTCATGGCCAAGCTAGGACTTAAACTCATGGTCTCCTGCTTTTTGTCCAAGTGCCTCAACCACTAGATCAAACTGGCTGACCAAACTGTGAGAACCAGCTGAATCGCACCACTTCTTAAAAACCTCCAGTGATGAAGCACCCACAACTTCTGAAGATCTGAATGAAGGTTTGACTCTGGCATCCATCTTTCAGGTGCACTGAAAAACATCCTGAAGCTGAGTATTTGATTTTCAGCCTCTGCCAAAATCAGTAGCTTTGGCTCTATTGTCCAAAGCAAGTTGTAAAAGTGGTCTGCAAACTCTACTTTATCGGCACCTAACTGTTCTAGAAGCTTCCTTTATTGCAAACTCACATCGTCAAACTCACGTTGACACGTTAGTGTCATGTGTTGTATTGGAACTTTCCCCCCTCTTTTCTAAACCAGCTCTGGGTGTGGCCAGCGCATGATGCATCCGGCCTGCAGGCCAGGATTTTGACAGCCCTGCTTTATTACAACTCTCATTTTGTGCAATCAATAGTGTCCTCACAAAGTAAGAAAAGACTTCCAAATGCAGGAAGGCATGTAGATTCTGAGAACTTCTGATGGAATTCTTAAATCTACAAACCATTTTATTGACATTCCCTATGGCCTATTCCCTTTGTTAAAGCTCTGATCACTAGTCCCAGATATATTTAAATACCCAAATGAACTCATTCTTTCTTTCAGATCCTCACTTTTACACCATTTGTGTAACAAGAGTCTAACTTGAACAAATTGCAGTAAAATGTAGTCTATTCCTTGTGAAGCCTGTTGCATCCAAGTTTGAAAAATTGGGGTGTTATTATATGAAGAACTTCACCATCTGAGAGCTATTGAAACTATTTTTTACATATGAGAAATTTGGTTCTGGCATGGAGATTGCAATTTGATTGCAATTTAACAGATAAATCAAACATCACATAAGTAGTTTTGAGAGCCCCTTCCTTCTTTAAACTGTTGGTCTGACAGTTTAGTAAAAAAAATTCTTTTATTCATGAGTATAACTGTTTGCAGTGAGGAATTATTATCCTGTAGAACTTATATATGTGAAAGCTCCTATGTCAGCTTCCATGTAGATAGTTCATAATTTGGGATCATCTATATACAGTTTCCTGTTGCAGAAACTCATACCATAGATGTGAACAATTAACATTATAGCACAAATTATTGATAGGACAGGCATCTCCCCAATGATCATATAGTGGGTTCCACAGAAATTTGTATTATTTCAGAAAACAAACATAGAAACAAACAAACAACCCCTATAGTTAGCATCTAGCAAAATATCAGATCCGACAGATCTGCCAATTGTTTGACATGGTCCACATTTTCTTTTGATTTTCTAACATTGACATGATTGCTACTTCCTTTTATTGCTAATTTTATAGTTTCAGAACAGAGGGGGAATCTACCCTTTTTAAAAACCTCAGAAGTTTGAGGCATGCACAAAATAATTTTTAGTTCCAAATCTCACATTTCATTTTGACTATGGTGGGGTTTTTTTTGTGCTTTAGTATCAAGTCAGCCCTTTCGCTCTCTCTGACTTTCTTTGCTAAATACTTTTGCTTGAAGTTACATCTCAATGTATATTGTTTATACTGTTTGATAAAAAGGTCATAGAATGAAATTCTGTTGAGTGCCTATTTAAGTATTTGATGATTTCTAATTTAACTTCCTACAATAAAAGTACCTTGTTATTTGGAAATGCTACACATTCCATTTGTTCCTTAATATTTAAAAAACAGTACAGTAAAATGTTAAACATTGTTAAGGATTGAGACCTCTTTTCTTCATAATATAATAAGTTCAATAAGAAATAAAGATAGGCCCACATTCCAAACATATGGATCATGAAACAAATCAACATACAATTCTCACTCAAGGCTCAAATGACTACCTAGTCTGAAATGATTCTATTTTGGACACAGACCTAACTCTCTGGAGAAGTATATAATACTGAGAAAGGCAGAAGGAAAGAGAAGAAGCAAATCAGTTATACTGACTATGTGTGAACCATTAGAAGACTTGGAAGACAAAGTTAGGAATAGATTATCATACAGGAAATCTATGTATATAGTTGATAAGAGTTGACAGTGACAAGATGGCACACAATAAAATCAATCAATCAATCAGATTTTTGTCATCCAAGCAGCAAAGATGTCCTTAAGTTGGACATGAGATGTTCATCTGAAGACCCAACTCTTTAATTGCTTTTCAACACTTGTTTCAACTGTGTTGATGAAAGGTAAAATCTGTTTTGAGTTGAGTCCAGTTTCTGGGTGAGTTTTATGGAACTGTCCATATAACTTCCTTAGCAACAATTCAAATCTCCTGGATAATTTATGACTGCTCTTTACACTTCTTAGTCTGGTTTGAAGCCCTGATGTTATTTTCCATCCACATACAGTAGCAATCAAGTCTTTCTCTGCTTAGCTTGCCAAGATCAGTCAAAGTTAGCTAAATGGTGCCATCTAGGTGGATATTTATAAAACACTTTGATAAATGAGTGTTGTGTTCCTTTGATCTTTCCAGACAGTTGAAAGGGTTTGAAAGAGAGTCACTTCAGCATTTCTCTGTCTTTTTAGCCTATTTAGCATCTATTTGGGAAGAAATATTTTGTCTCTAACATATGTTCACATAGATACATTAACCATAGACGAAGTGGCTGGCATCCCCATCCTTTGTCCACTGATGTTTATTTTGAAGTTTTTTTCATTGCTTCTATTTCTATAATATATTCCATAAAGTTTGTTTGGTAATAGTGGAGTAGATCTGTTGGCTCTGTAAGTTGTGGAATAGATCTGTTAGCTCTGTTTCAGTAGGATTTAGTATGAATGAAGGTTAATGAGTGATCACACTTGAAAAAATCAGAATGCTGATGTCCCTTTCCTTATTGTCTTGAGAGATTCTCAATCATCCAGGTCATGGTTGTTCCAAGGGTGCTTTTTTCAGGAGGCAACTGGACTTTCTGGTTTTTTCTTTTGAAGATGTTTCGCTTCTCATCCAAAAAGCTTCTTTAGCTCTGACTGGATAGTGGGAAATGGAAGGATTTATATTCCTTGCAGACAGCTGGTCATTTGCATCCTTTTAGAGGGTCGTTGAAGCATTTGGAGGTTTGTCTGTGTCCTCCAAGTGCTTCAGTAACCCTCTAAAAGGATGCAAATGACCAACTGTCTGCAAGGAATATAAATCCTTCCATTCCCCATTATCCTGTCAGAGCTGAAGAAGCTTCTTGGATGAGAAGCAAAAAGTCTTAAAGAAAAAATAAAAAAGTCCAGTTGCTTCCAATAAAAGCACCTTTGGGACCCTTTCCAGATGGCACAGAATTTTTTTCTCTTAAAGTGTATTTTTTAAAAAAAATAATAAAGTGACAAACATTGTGAATAATTCTGACATTTCGAAGGGAGGAAAGAATCTGTAATGCACAAAGCGAAGGCGGTATCGGTGGTATTCATTCCAAGTGAAACTGTATTTATCCAATTAGAAGGGTTTAATAAGATGGTTTAGTCCTGTTAGGGATAACATTGTTTACCCTAACTGGTTTAGGTGAAATAATAACTATGAATCATAGTTAGTGTATGTTAGAGTGTATGCAGCTTTAACTGTGAAATAGCAATTAAAGGAGTGGTTAAGAAAACACTATAAAAGTAGCAAGGCTACGGCTTGCTCTCTCTCTGGCTGGCTTTGATGATCCCTGATTACTGCTTGGAATCAAGACTGCATTGCTCGAACGGGAGAGACAACAAAGGACTGATTTGTAAGTGAACTGACATAGGATATTCTACATGGACTTTGCTAACTGAATATCCCTGAATGGACTGACTACATGGTAAATGATATTTGGACTGTTATTTGACTATGCCATAAACTTATACTGGAATAAAATATATTATTGATAGCACAAGCGTATCTGTTATTTTTGCTGTATGTTAATAAATATACAAACTTAGCTCACTCATTTATCTGTGTGCCTATCTGACTAACGCTGCACATTCTGTTTAGCTTGTCTACCTAACCCTGGTTGGGGAACCCAGGCTTAACAAGTCCTCTTAATAATACTGACACCATCTGGTCTTTCTCTTTGCTTGCAATCCTTTTGTTCCTAGCCCTGTTCCTTCCTTCCCAGACTTGGTCATTCACCAAGGAATTTTTCTTTCTATTTTGTTATTTGTTTTCTTCCCCAGCCCCCCCCCCCCCCACTTTCCCTGCTTGGTGGTTTTCCCTTTTCTTTGCCTTTTGTGCTTTGTTTTTCTTCTCTCCACCTCCTTCACTGTTCTCCCACTCTCTTGTACCAATTCCCACTGCTCCCCAACAACTATTCTCTTTAAATCTGTTCTCTTATATTTCCTCCTGGAATCCTGATCTCTGCAGAGGCCAGAGAGACGGAGAGGCAAGGAGCAGGTGGGGTGGGGGGAGCTTTGAAGGATTGGTGCTACTGTGTTCTTGTGAAATTCACCATTTACAAATGGGCTCTTGTACCATTCAGAGGTAGGAGTGCAGAGACTGCTGGCGTGTGTCTTGTAGGGCACAGCTTTTCATGGAGTAAGAGCACTTACTAAAGCAGATTTCTCTTTTCTCTTTCACTCCCGAACACAACAGGGGGATTTGAAAGACCGAAGCTTATTTGCAAGACTGAGGCTCTTTCCTCGATTGACGTTTACATTGGCACCAGAATCCCTTGGCAACTGAAATGTTTTTCCCCAATCTTGCAACGCCAACTTTATTTCCCTCCCAGACTTTAAGCAGTTTTATGCCAATTCTCAATGTTCCCAAAAGTAATTATTGTTTCCTGCTTCAGTTGACAGAGAAGGTGGGAAAAAACCATTGTCCTTTACCACCTCTTTTCAAGGAACTGAGATCAGTTGGAAAGTATGACTAGCAGTATGCTTTGGCATGTAGAAAAGGGTGGTTTGACCTCTTTAAGGCATTGGTCTTTGGGATATAGTAGCTGGGACACCAACTAGACAAATATTGGCACCTAATGCATGAAGGTAATATCTCTCATTAGCAGAACCTTTATGAAGACAAAATAAAGTCCACAATCAAGACAGTCCAATTGTGGTGATTGTTCCTTTCAGGGAGAATTTGAATGCTAGGTGATCCTCGAAACTCTTGGCAAAGTATAGTCAAGGGTTTGCTATGTCAACTTGACTCCAGAAGAAGCCTATATGAAAGATTGCAAGTGACAAGTGAATGGGTGCGTATTAATTTCTTTTGCACTTTTTCTTTGCTGCCCCAATGATATGACATAGATACCTTGCAATAGAGAAAACCATAGCAGTAATAAAGTATATTAAATAAATACAATACATGTAAATATATATCAAAAAGTACAAAATTAATAAAGTAGCTGAAGGAGAGGGGACCTGTAAACAGCAACAATAATCATTACTATTGTGGAAAAATTAGTTCTAACATTGGGGGTGGGGAGTAAACCACAGCTCCCACCGAGGGTAGAGTGGATTTGAGGTTGAAAAGTTATTTCTATTTCATTCTGAGACTGGCAAAATAAGGTATTGGAAATTAAAATTCAGTAGCATCAGTGTAATAAGTAACATGCATGTATGAATTTTCCTATTGTAAGCTGGAGGCATCTTTTGTCTATCTACTACCTTAGTTGGTTAGATTATAATATTTTATGAAGAATCTTTTTATTTCAAAAATAATCCAGGAATATAAATGCAGACAGAACTATATACGAGAGGGATATACTAGTATTGGCTATGCCATATCTCCTAATCTGTGTTTTCTTTTGAAGTCTGGATTCCCAGGAGGGAGGGCTGCATTCCAGAGGGCAAAGAGACTGCCCAGTTCAGAAAGTTTGCTCATTAGGAAGATGGTTAAAATGGCTCTTCCTTAGCAATTCCTAGAATATATCTTTAGTGATACTAATACTTGCTTTAGTCTGGCAAAATTCTGTCTATAGGTAAATTCTCTGTTCTAGTAGCCTGACACTTCGATTGTTTTTCATGTTATCTTCACTACATAATTTCTTGACTTATAGATTTCAAAGAATAAACTGGAGAGTGTTTGGCTTTTTAAAGATTCTCACTTATGGACTTAGAATTATTAATGTTCAACAGATGCCTTTCTACAATTCATTCCCTCTGCCAGTATTATACCTTCTCTGGGTTGCAGGACTAAAAAGTATAATAAGATTTCAATGCCATCTCACATTTCTTTAAGGAAATGTGGTTGGGCCAATGAACATTCACTCTCATAAAAACATTATTATGGAGATTAAATTAGGGAGGCCTTCGTGTATGTTGTCTTTAATTCTCTGAAGAAAAATGAGTTATTTAAGGAGAGAACAGCAGATTCAATCTCTCATGTATGATCTGATCTGATAGATTCTGAGATCATTGAGAGCATGTTGCCTTCTTCAAAAAGGTTGTGGTATTAAGCTAGTATCTAGTTCTCCATCTCCTTTCCTATTCTAAGCAGTAGGGTATAAATACATTTATCCACTCCAATTTCATACACAATACCATTTGATGTCTGTTGGGTTATTGTTGGATTCTTGCCTTAGTGATTCTCCATGGACTTGTATGATTTTCAAATGCTAATATAAAATTACAGCAGAACATTTATGCCCAATTGGCAGCCTGAAAGAATATCAGATCTATCCTGCAGAGTGCAAGATACCCATGTTTCCAGCAGTGGATTAGAAAATAACTTCCTCTTTTCTGTGCAACAGTCTGGATCGTAGTTGGCCCTCGTTTCTGTAAGCTCTGTGTATTCTAGGAAGTGACTGATGGTGCATGTATTGATTTGAATAGAGAGAGAGGATGTCATCCTTTTCCTGACTGGGGGATTGCCCACATAAATAGTGTATCTGGTGGAACAGAATTAGTCTATCAAGTCACTATAAACATGCAAGCAATAGTTTTTTCACAAGAAAGTCTCCATGTAGCAATACTGTTTTTGAGAAGTGCTCTGAAGCTAAAGGTAGGAGCCCAAGGGCAGGGTCAAATGCATCATCTGCCTTGGAGTCCCTACGTTCCTGAAAGAGACTTAAGTCCACCCCTCCGTTGACTCTGGCACCAATTTGCATTAACCATTAGTCGATCAGATTCTTGTGCATAGATTGCCTGGAATAAACTTGTCATGTTTTTGAACTCTCTCCTGGGTCCTAGTTTCTTGCACCTGACACTAAAAGGTGTTCTAACTTTTGACTGTATCAAATGTTTTTTCTTCAAATCAAAGAATATGTGGAAAATACCACTGGCTGAATAATCAATACAACTCAGAACCTTGAAAACCTTTTCAGTTAAGATGGTTACATTTCCTAGTTATATTAATGAAATATTTATTAATATGTCATTTCTATCTAAACAAATTCAACTTTTGGTTGGAAATATTGAATATGGATGTTTAAAACTTTGCCTTTCACCATCAGACTATAAATATTCCTCAATTTGTGTTCCTCAGATTTTGTTTTTAGGTTTGCTTCTTAGTTCTGTGTTATGCTTTTATACTTTTTCAAGCTTTTGTTAGCATAGCAAATAGGAAAAAATCTCATCCCCAAGACCACAAAGTACAAACTCTTAAAAATCAGGAACAAGAAAATTCTCCTTCTAAGCAAACTTGAAGGAACCATAGCTCTGTTGTTTTTTCACCCATTTGTTAAAAAAAGTACATTCTAGAAAATAGAACTGTGGTAGTTTAAGGTTTTTCAAGTTACTGAATGAAAATGATTAGAGCTAGGTACCTCTATCTCTGTATGTATGGATGAGTGGTGTATGTATTCCAAGATGGAAAACCCTGCTGATATCAATAGTTTTTGGACCCCTGGTGGTGATACAGTGCTTAGAATGAAGTATTTCAGGATACCTCTGCCCATAGCCTGGAGTTTGATCCTGACTGGACCAAGGTTGACTCAATCTTCCATCCTTCCGAGGTTGGTAAAATGAGAACCCAGATGGTTGGGGGCAATAAGATGACTCTGTAAACCAATGGTGGGATTCAAATTTTTTACTATCGGTTCTGTGGGCGTGGCTTGGTGGGCGTGGCAGGGGAAGGATACTGTAAAATCTCCAGTCAGAGGTGGAATTGGCCGGTTCTCCAAACTGCTCAAAATTTCCACTACCTGTTCTCCAGAACTGGTCAGAACCTGCTGAATACCAATTCTGCTGTAAACCATTTAAAAAGGGCTGTAAAGCACTAATAAAGCAATATATATGTCTCAGGGCTATTGCTATTTTCTCTATCGCTATTTTCTCTTTTCTTCTTCTGCCTTTCAACTGCCCTTTAGTTCTCCAACTTTGGTATATATGAAAGACGTGCATTTCTTACTGACTCAGCATGTTATCCTGAAAGGATTTTAGCACACACATTTAGTTAAGCTACTAAAAAAAAGAAAAGAAAAGAAAAGAGAAGCAGCAGCAGAAGGTTTGCTGTTTTTTTTGCCCTTGAATAAATGCTGTGCAAAAGGGCTTTCTCTGGAATAAAGAGGATGGGGGAGTGTTTACTTGAATAGGGACTCCCTCAGGATTTCGGGGTGGGGGATGATGACGACACGAAGTCTGAGGGTGGAGCATCTCGTAATTCCCCAATGAGACTCATTATACAACATTCTATATAGGCTTGTGCAAGCCTATTTTAATACAAAACTTTTTGTTTAAATACTAGTTTGGTGTAGTGGCTAAACCCACATCATTGTAGTGCTTTTAAAATTGTAGTAATGTTTCAGCAGAAACTCATCTGCCATCATCAGGTTTCTGTATTGAGTTTGTATGTGGGTCAGAGTCTCACAGTCTTTGGTTTTAAATTTGAG
>BLBF01000020.1:8560209-8588869 GCA_015471245.1 Laticauda colubrina | reverse complement strand
GGTATTATCCCACGTCATTGTAGTGCTTTTAAAGTTGTAGCAACATTTCAGCAGAATCTCATCTGCCATCATCAGGCTTCTGTATGGAGTTTGTCTGTGGGTCAGGCTATCACAGGCGTTGGTTTTAAATTTGAGGCTAGTCTATTGTTGTCCAGGATGTTTTTTTCTACATCCTGATTGGTTGGGAGTCTTGGTCTGTCTTCATTGGACTTGGAGTTTGTTTGATTGGTGTTTCTGGTTTCTTCTGTCTGTTTTGGCTTTGACTGGCTGGCAACACTCTGTTCCTGTATTGGAGGCTTTCAGTGCAGCTTGGCTTCGCGTGAAAGGACGGCTATTATCTATAAGGAAGCTAGGTTTCATCTGGGTGCCTGATTGGGGTGTGTTTGAGCTGGAGATATCAGAGGGAGTCTGTTTGTGCCCAGGTTTTGCTTTTGGTGTGGAGATCTTTCTATTTGAGAGTGCAGGCTTCCAAATGATTGACAGTCTGCTGGAATCATCTCTTCTATTCATGCTGTCAGGTCTTTTTTCAATCTCTATGGCTTCTCTGATGATTCTGTGGCTGGGGTTTTTTATAGTGGCTAGAGTTTTAGTGCCATTGAAGTTGATGTTGTGACCTTTGGTTTTAATGTGTTGGACTAGTGAGGAGGTATGTTCCAGCTTTTTTACTGAATTTTTGTGTTCATCGAGGCGGGTACTTATTTTTCTATTGGTCTGTCCAATGTATGTGGCCAGGCATGATGCACAGGGAACTTTGTATATGTCTTGGTTTTCCAGATCAATTTTGTCTTTGGTGTTTTTAAGGATGGCTGCTATTTTTTTGTCTGTTTTGAAGGCAGTCTTGATGTGATGCCTGTGTAGTATCTTACTGATTTTGTCTGTAGTACCTCTTATGTAGGGCAGGACAGCTGTTCCATAGGTCTGTTGATCTTCTAGGTCTCTGTTATGTCTTGGTGTGTTTTTGTGGAATAATCTGGTGATTTTGTTTTTGTGGAAGCCGTTGGCTGTCAATACTTTATATATATATGTTTTTAAAGTTGTAGCAACGTTTCAGCAGAATCTCATCTGCCATCATCAGGCTTCTGTACTGAGTTTTTGGGAGGCCGTATAATTTGGGGCATCTAGAAGATTTTTCTCTTGGGATGATCGTCTGTTGCATTTCTTTGCTTATGTGGCTGGTTATAATTTTCTTCTTGGTTAATTTTTCCAGATATGTGGTTGGGTCTGTGTTTATAGGTTTGTATGTGGAGTCTTGGAGTAGGTATGTCAATTTTGTTTCTTCAAAAGAGACCTACCCCAAGACAATCTAACAAATACCTTCGCCCAGTCTTCATGACTTATGCCAGAATCTGGCTGCGCACAATTGCATTAACTTAGTTAAAGGCTGTCAATCGAAGAAACAACGAATCTCTGTATACTTCTTCTCATTCTTCCTGGTTGAACCCTTGCAACAGAGCATTCCCTTTGGATAGGAAGACAGATGTAGGTGTGGGGGAACATTGTAGTGTTTCTCTATCTTGATAACTTTAAGATGTGTGGATTTCAACTCCCAGAATTCCCCAGCTAGCTTGCCAAATGGGGAATTCTGGGAACTTGAAGTCCAAACATTTTACAGTTGCCAAGATTTAGAAAAACAGATTGTAGCCAACCAAAATTTGGGAAATGTGTTGGTAAGACCATGGTAATATTTTTTCCCCCGAATAGAATATCTTGTTTTATCAGTGGGAAGAATTGTAATGCATGCATTTCTGTGCATTGGAATACTACAGTATATGGAGCCAGTATTGTTTTGTTCGGAAAAACACGAGGTAGACCGGGTTCCAACAAATAAAAGTCTTTATTCAAAGGAGTCAGTAAAACGGAATGGTTGGCCGACTTAGCGGCAGCCTTTTATACAGGCTAGCCTGCCGGCTTGTAACCAATGGCAGCTGTTCGAATTTACCGCCTTTTTTACTTTATTTGGATTGGTTCTTTGTGAACCAATCCAATGCTTACTTTAGTTGACCAATCAGATTTGCATGTTTTGGAGTAACTCAATTTGCATACAGAACACCCCTCCCTCCTTAGTTCAGTCCTACTTGGTGATGTAGTCGTGCAGGTAGGTGGGGCTTTTCCTGACTCGACTGGACCTGCGCAGTTCACTTTCGGCGGAGACTTCGACCGGTTCGGATGGGGCTGCTGTGTCGTCCGTCCTTCTCTCTGGAACCGTCTGGAAGGGTGAGTCAGCCATTCTGCCGCCTGAGTTTCTTAGGCCGGCGGTTTTGCCACTCCCTCCCGTTTCCTCCGGACAGGTCGAGCTGGCCTGGCTCTCTCCTTCCGATGGGCTCTTCACGCAAGTCTCTTCAAACAGTGAGTCTTTTATTTGCTCTTTTTGTTTTTTAGTCTCTTTGGGTTTTGTTTGTATCGGTTCTTTATTTGTTTCTCGCATTTCCTCCCCCCCCTTTGGTTTGTCCATCACCGGCTTTTTCCATGTATGGGTGTATGTCTGTATTTTGTTCTATGTTTCGGGAACGGAGCTGGTCTATGTGCCGCTTCCATTCCCTGCCGTCGTCAATTGTTAACTGGTAGGATTTGGGGCCTGTTATTTGCGTTATTTGTCCTGGTAGCCAAACAGGGTCCCCGGTGAAGTTTTTGGTGTAAACCAACTCGCCTACTTCAAATTTCCTAAATCGTGTGGAGGAGTCGGGGGGGTTTTCTGGCGTAAAATTTGGGTGCAACCTATCAAGGTGTGATCTTAATTTCCTCCCCATGAGCAATTCTGCTGGGGACTTGTTGGTCGTGGTACTGGGCGTTATGTGTTGGAGAGTGAGCAATCGGTTTATTTTCTGTTGGACATCACCGGTGTCCATTCTTTCTAATCCCTCTTTGGTAAACCGGACCATTCTCTCCGCCCTGCCGTTTGCGGCCGGGTGAGCCGGTGCGGTTAGGGCATGTCTGATACCTAGGGAGGCTAGGTATTGTTCGAAGTGTAGGCTGGTTAGCTGTGGCCCATTATCTGATACGAGGACGTCCGGTAGACCATGGGTGGCAAAAAGGTTGACTAGTTGTTTGATTACAGTTTCTGTTGTCATTGATGGCATGATTTTTACTTCTAGCCAATTAGAATAGGCATCAACGACAATCAGGAATGTATGACCCTTGGTAGGACCCACGAAATCGATGTGGATTCTTGACCAAGGGCCTCGTGGGGTTTCCCAGTCTCTAATGGGTGCTTTAGGCGGGGACGGTCTAATTCCCTGGCACTTGTTGCACGAGCTTACCCAATATTCTATGTCCTTATCAATACCCGGCCACCAAACATAACTTCTTGCAAGGCTTTTCATTTTCACAATTCCCGGGTGCCCTTCATGTAACATCCCAAGTACCCTGGGTTGTAGTTTGTTAGGAATGACTACCTGATCACCCCACAATAAACACCCTTTTTGAATCGAAAGTTCAGTCTGTCTGGTCCGGAAAGGTTTAAAGTTTTCAGTTTTTTGATTTTCCGGCCAGCCTTTACCTACCCAGCTGAGGATGCGGGAAGTCACTGAGTCTTTCGCGGTGGCTCTGGCGACATCATAAGCAGATATGGGTAGATCGGGGCAAGTCTCTATTTGTAATGCTGTCATCACTGGTGCCAGGTCTTCCTCGGTTTCTGGTAAGGGTGCTCTGCTCAAAGCGTCCGCATGGGAAATTTGTTTCCCTGGTCGATGTGTCAGAGTGTAGGAATAGGCTGCTAGGAACTCTGACCATCTAGTCATTCTTGGAGAAAGGATATTTGGTGTTGTTGGCTTGTTTCCCGCCAAAATTCCCATTAGTGGTTTGTGGTCTGTTATAATTTGAAAAGTCCGCCCGTAGAGGTACTCGTGGAAGCGTTTCACTCCAGCGACAATTGCTAGAGCTTCTCTGTCGAGTTGGCTGTAATTCCTCTCGGTTTTAGACAAGGTCCTTGAGTAGTAGGCGATGGGTGCCTCTCTGCCATTAGGCAGTTGGTGGCTCAGGATGGCACCGACTCCAAATGGCGAAGCATCGCAGGTCACCCTCAATGACAGTGTGTCGCTAAATTGAATGAGAACGTTTGTTGATGTTAGCAATTTTTTAATTTTCTGGAAGGAATTCTTCTCTCTATAACCCCAAGTCCAAATTGCTTTCTTGTCCAATAGATGGTGCAATGGTTCTGCTATTGTGGCTTTATTCGGTAGGAATACATTATAAAAATTTATCAGTCCAAGAAATGCTTGTAGTTCGGCTTTGTTTCTTGGTTCTGGTGCTTCATTGATGGCTTTAATTTTCTTGTCTGTAGGGTGTATACCCTCTCCGTCTATTAAATAGCCCAGGAATTCGACCCTATTCTTAACTAGGCAACACTTTTCTCTTTTCACCTTGAGGCCAGATTCTCTAAACTTAGTTAGTACTTCTTTGAGTCTTTTTTTAAATTGGGTTTCATCTTTGGCTGATATCAGGACATCGTCAAAGTATGGTACGACTCCTTGTATGCCATTTAGGAGGCGTTCCATTAGACTCTGGAAAACGCCTGGGGCTACACTTACTCCAAATTGCAGTTGGTGACATTTGAATGCGCCCTTATGGGTAATTATAGTCTGTGCTTCCGCAGTTTCTGGGTCCACTGGGAGTTGTTGGTAGGCTTGTGCTAGGTCGAGTTTAGCAAAAACCTTTCCTTTTCCCAGGGAGTGAAGCAAATGCTGGACTACTGGCACCGGGTATGCGCTTGGTTGTAATGCGTGGTTCAGGGTAGCCTTGTAGTCACCACAGATTCTAACGGACCCGTCGGGTTTGATAGGTGTGACTATAGGCGTTTCCCACTTGGCATGGTCCACAGGTTCTAATACCCCTTGGGCTATTAATTTGTCTAGCTGTTCCTCTATTTTTGCCTTTAGTGCAAAAGGAACTCGTCTGGCTTTTATTCTTCGTGGGGCTGTTTGGGGGTTTAAACTGAAAGAAATGGGATTTCCCCGATACTTGCCAACTGAGCCGTCAAAAACGTCCTGGAATTCCCAGATGAGGTCTTCTTCCCAGCCGGTTGCAGTCACTCGATCGATCCCGGTCATCCCGATGCCCAATGGTGCGAACCATTCGATGCCCAGGAAACTTGGTCTGTCTCTGTCGACTATGGTCAGTGGTAGCACTTTGACGTGTTCTTTGTAGGTAACTTGGAAATGTCCCATGCCGACTACAGGGATTTGGTTTCCCTGGTAGTCCTTGAGAGTTAGGTGCTGCTTCTTTAGTTCTTTGGTTTTGATATCTGGAACTAGCTGTTTTATTGTGTCCCACGATACCATAGAGAGAAAGGACCCCGAGTCTATTTCCATCTTGCAGGGCTTCCCTTCGATTTCTACAATGACTTTAACTTTCTTCCCACTTTCCGTCTGAGCGCTCTTTATAATGACAGTTTGGTGTGTATTGGCTCGCTTCTCTTGTTGCCACTTTCTCTCAGCTCATTTAGGCTCAGCTCGTGTTGGGGAATTTCTGCGTCTCGTTGGGCTGTAGTATTTTTTGTTTCTGCAGACTTTTTCGATATGCCCTCATTTCTTGCAGACCCTGCAGATGGCATCGAGAAATCTGCATTCGGCTCGGGGATGGTTTCCTCCGCAGCCAGCGCATTCCCGCCAATTTCTTCTTTCACGCTCTTTTCTGTTAGTGTATAGGCGGTGGACCTCGTCGTCTTCTTCACTATTGTCAGTTGTTTCGCCATACTCTTCGTAATGCGTGGTGGTGGTAGATTGTTTTTTGTCTTTGGTTCGGTTCGTTTCATCACTATGCGTGTTCATTTTCTTCATAGTGACAGCCGATTTTTTCACGGCTTCGGCGGCTGTGGCGGCTGTGGCTTCCTTGATAGCTTCGGCTACACTGATGTTGGGTTTGTTGAGTAATTTACTCTGTGTGGTCGAGTCTCTCAACCCCAACACCACTCGATCCCTCATTGCCTCGTCGAGGTTTGAGAATTCACACTCACCACCTATTTGTCAAAGTGCAGCAATGAAATCGGCAACGGTCTCTCCCTCTCTCTGGTCTCTTCTGTAGAATTCGTGTCGCTTTATTAAGTTTGACACCATCGGAGCGTAGTGTGCTTTGAGAATTCATTGCAATTCTGGCCACGTTACTTGTTTGACATCTTGGGGCTTCGCTAGAGCCTTTGCCATCTTGAAAACCGTTGGCCCATAGTGTGTTAGGAACACAGCTCTCTTACGTTGCTCTGAAATTCCTTCCATTTCATTGCTTTCCAGATACATTTGGAAGCAATCTGCATAGGAATCCCAATCCTCTTCGTTGGGGTTGAAGGATGCGGGTGGTGCGTTGTTTCCAGGCATCTTTGTTGTCATCTGGGCTTCTTATCACCGCGTGCAGTTTTTTCGTGTTCAGGACGATCCCACCTTCGTCGCCAGTGTTTTGTTCGGAAAAACACGAGGTAGACCGGGTTCCAACAACGAAAAGTCTTTATTTACAGGAGTCAGTAAAACGGAACAGTTGGCCGACTTAGCGGCAGCCTTTTATACAGGCTAGCCTGCCGGCTTGTAACCAATGGCAGCTGATCGAATCTGCCGCCTTTTTTACTTTAATTGGATTGGTTCTTAGTGAACCAATCCAATGCTTACTTTAGTTGACCAATCAGATTTGCATGTTTTGGAGTAACCCAATTTGCATACAGAACAAGTATGGTTTAGTGAGAGCCAGTTTGGTTTAGTGGTTAAGGTATCAGACTAGAAACCAGAAAACATGATTTCAACTCAACCATGAAAGCTGGCTGGGTGATTTCAAGCCAGGCAGTTACGCTCATTCCCACTTGAATCACAGGATTGTTGTTATACAGAAAATAGGAAGAGGAAGGAGTAGTTTGTTATTTTGAATTGTTTATAAAAATAATAATGATATTTTTTAAAAATCTAATCTATTACTTTTGGTGACCATATATCCTTTCTTATAAAAGACAGTCCTTTATTTCAGAAACCTGTCCTGATTTATTTATATTTAAAACAAAATAATCCCCCCCTTTTATTTTGGTCATTTAACTTTTATTGGATAAATAGCACCACTCAATACATAGTCTTTCACATTTGTGTGAAATATAAGGAAAATCGGTCTTTTAAAAATAAATTTACATATACTACTTGATTTTAAACATTGTTCTATAAGAATATGTATTTTTGTAAAATTTGCTCTTGAATTTTCCTTAGTAAAGTGAAGTTGTAAAAACATTAATAATATTTTTCTATCTTTTTTATCTTTCAGATTTGCCCCTTTTCCAGATTTGTCCTTTATTTTTTCCAAGAAACTATGATTACCATAACTATATGCCATTTTGAAAAACAAAGTAAATCCCTGCACATTTTTACTCCGAATTACATTTTATAGGCTTACTAGTCCCAATAAGTATATTTAGGGCTGCAAGTTACTGTTATTATCCTGCAGTTTAATCTTGCATTTTAGATAATGGCTTTTTGAAATGGTTTTTTTGTTGCTCTTTTTATTTTTCTTACTTCTACCCATAAGGGTTATAATATTGCACATTCTTTCCAGAAGCACAAGGGAAACCATATTTGCTCAAAGGACTCTCATAAAATTTATTTATAAAAACAAAGCCAAATAGAAATACTGAGAAGCAATAGTGCCAGAAATATGGCTTGGGGAATTTCATGTGTTTGAGTTAGAATAATATGGTTATACAGCCTAGCTCCTACTTAATGAAAACTTAGATAATTGCTTGATAATTAGAACTAGAACCTCAACATGGGAGTTGCTTATCTCCATTTGCCTGAAGACATCTCTTTTGTATTTATCAGCCTCCTTGTCTCTGTCTCCCTTTTATATTATTTTAATTTCATAACTAAAGACTCTCCTGAAACAATAAATGTTTTGATAAATCCATCATGCCAATCTAAACTAACCATCACATCAATCTAAACCATCTAAATGATTTGGGGTTTGGGGAAGAGCCAAGATTGACCAAATCCTGGTACCTCCTCTAAATATTTTAATTTTAAGCACAATTACAGAAAAAAAACTGGCATGTTGTAAAGCAATTGACCATACTCCACAAATGCATTTACATTCCACGTACTGTAGATTCCATAGTTGTTTTGCAGCCACTCATCTTGCAAATATGGGAGTCTGGGAAGCTGATAACAATAAAAACAAAATTAGAATATCCTCTGCAACAAAACATTCCCAAATCAACAAAAAGCAATTAATATCCTTGAGGACTGGAGGAAGTGGCAAGGACTATCCTCAAACACTGGTAAATTGATGTGTTGTAATTGATTGAATCCATTGTGGCAGCCATTTTGTAGATGGACAAGTCATATGTGAGTGCCATTTCCTATCAGTCCTCTCAACATGTTTACAAAAGTCAAAGGTGCTCAAAACATGTTCTTTGAGGCTTGTAAGGAATCATTGCGAGCAAGTCTTATATTCTGCACAAAATCCCCATGTCAAACCCACCAGGTATATTGGATGAAAAAATCAACTCCACAGGAAGGCTAAAACTACTTTTGTTGAATATGCATGACGCTGTATGTACATGTGTTTATGTGATATGCAAAGTCTGACATCAGACTCCACTCATTGGTTCAGCTGCTGGCAGGAAGAGCTGAATCCCGTCAGTGGCTGAAGTGTTGGACAGTGCTGGCTATAACAAGCCGGAGCTGACCGCGTTGGTGGGCTTTTTGATTCCAGTATGTAATAAAGAGTTCTTCACACTCCTGAGTCCTGCTCTTTCCTCATCAGTGCCCATCTAACAACCTTTATTGAGACTGGCTCTAAAAACAGAATCTTGCAAATTTGATTGTGCTCCTTTCCCTTTTATATTTTATATTCCCTTTTAAGTGAAATTATAGTGATATGTCTGAACTTTTACCTCTTGTTGCTTTGGCAACAGAGTTTGCTTATCACTTTCAAGGTCAGCTTTCTTACCCTACACACCCAAAACTCTCACATATTTTTTTTTAGGAGTTCAAGGTGATACATAGCCCTCCTTCTTTCAATTCCCTCAGACACGGGTGTCAAATTCGCGTCATCATGGTGGCATCACATGACGTATCAGGATTCCCCCCCTTTGCTAAACTGGGTGGGGGGTGGGGCCAGCACAAGATGCATCTGGCCTGTGCACTGTGAGTTTGACACCGCTGCCCTAAGAGGAAGAGTGGGCTGAAAGTGATTGACTGGTTCAAGGATCATCGATGGCTGATGAATTTGATTCTGGGTTTAGCTGATCTTAAATGAATGCTTAATTGGTATACCACACTGACCCTTGCATTCAATAATCAGGTCCTATTAACAATTAGATTCATGATGCTACTTGCTAGATCAGTTGCATTGAATTGATTCTTAAAACTAGCATAGCAAGTGCTGTTAGTTACATATTTCATCTTTTTTATTTTGGTGTCAAAATGTGTACTTTTACTCCATTGAGTTGTGGATGAATAGAACCACCACATCTTGGTGTCAAAAATGAATGACCCCCAGACAGTAATAAAGATGGAAAACTAACTGGGATCAGTATATTAAAAGCTAGTGGGTTAAGGTTAAATGAACAGTCCAAGAAAAAAGCAAATTCAGTTGCTATTCATGCTTATGGTCACTGCATTGGTTTTATTTCCAATTCTTCGTTAAGGGATATGAAGCTGAGCAAATGACTACTGATCTTTATAACAGAACTGTTGTTGGAAGCACTTTGGATCAACTTCCCAACAGAGATCAAATTGATCAACTCTTTGTTGGTTTTTTAAAAATATTGATACCATCTACTTCTTTTGCTTTATTATAGTTTTTCCTTCATTTATATATTTTGCCTTTTATAGTTTTTGCATCGGGAATTTTAGGTTATTATTGAAATTAACATTACTTTTCTAACCTGACTGCCAGTGATTTAACTCTTGTTTGATATATTCTGTAAACTGGTGAGTGACTTTGATCGTAGTGTGATAGAAACATATTGAATGAATAAATAATAATCCATGATTGACATTAGTAATATTATTGTATTATTTATTCATTCAAAATGTATTGAATGAATAAATAATACATTATGCCATCGGCACTCCTACCTACCTTACCAAGTGACAACACAAACTTCATAGGAAAATGGAACTGTAAGGCAATCTCCCTAACACCACCATTTTAGCCCCTGTGGATGTTGAGGCCCTATAAATTAATATCCATGGATCTCAGGCATCAGAAACATAATCATTGATGCCCAAATGGCACTCCTTGCCACCAGGCTTTTGACTTTGTACTCATTCATCATCTACATTCACAGAAATGAATTTCTTACCAAATTCTATCATTATTTCAACAGCCTTCGTCCACCATCAAAATCAGCCTAGAACTTTTTATGGAATAAGTCCACTTCCTTGATGCCACCGTAAAACTATAAAATGGACATATAAACATGATATTATGCAGGAAACCTACAGGTCAGTCCACAGATATAAAGTTGCTAAGGTTAAGGAACAGTGCTCTAGACCAGGGGTCTCCAAACATGCAGTGATGGGATTTATTTATTTTTATTACCAGTTCCATGGGTGTGTCTTGGTGGGCGTGGCAGGGGAAGGATATTGTAAAATCTCTATTCCCACCCCACTCCAGGAGAAAGATACTGTAAAGTCTCCATTCCCTCCCCATTCTTGGGGGAAGATTACTGCAAAATCCCTATTCCTTCCCCATCCCACTAACCTGCTTTCCAGCTCCATTCTCCTGTGCAGGCAACAAAAGAAGACCCAGCCAATCAGCTGGAAATCGGAGGCAGAGAATAGATGGGGGCGGGGCCAATCAGAGGAAGTATTTGCCAGTTTTCTGAACTACTCAAAATTTCTGCTCCCGGTTCTCCAGAACTGGTCAGAACCTGCTGAATACCACCTCTGACAACTTTAAGACTTGTGGACTTCAACTCGCAGAATTCTGGGAGTTGAAGTCCACAGGTCTTAAAGTTGCCAAGGTTGAAGACCCCTGCTCTAGACTGTCTCTCCAGAAGTCCAATGCTAGCATTCAATATTTATACCTCCTTTCTTCAATTTTCTCTGCATTTAGGTGCAATGATCATTGTCAGCATTTTTTTTAACCTTGCCATGATGAAATAATACTGTATAATATTGTATTCTTTGGTATCCCAGATTTGCGTGCTGAACATTTTCCAAAGAAGGACACCTCTTCAATAGAAGGTGGAACTGTTATTTTCCACTTTGCTTTGTCCTTCACAACATTATCAGGATATAGGGGTGATTGGTTTTTTGTTTTTGTTTTTTTGTCTTTTCTGTTCTCTGATCTTGAAAAGAGCACTTTATGCAACCTTCTTTTCCAACCATCTGTTTGGAGTAGCTTTGAGTTAATTGGATTGAAGAAGAATTATGTAGCAATTACTGAATTTTAATTTTTAAAGCAAATGATAGAGGAGAGAACGGTGAAGGTAATGAACATGCCATGCACAGCCAGAAGCTGGGTATTTAACATGAAGGAAAACAAATGAAATCAACAATACTTTGATGATTTCATTCTGTAACCAAGTTAGAAGTGGGGCATGACTTGTATAGGGGGAAACCAACAGAATTCAGTTGTGGATAAAGTGTTATTTTCCTTTTGAAAATCAGAATGAATCCTACAAAATATTGTTCCCAGAAACAATATTAAAAATATGTGAAATGCATCCAGTGCCATCTAGTGCCATTTTTAAAGCACTGCTGGCTCCAGTTTTGGGTCTTGGGGCACCATGTCTATTCTATTTTTCCTGGCTATTTGTCAGAAGATATTAGTATTGCTAATACTGTACCAAAAATCTGTCCATTTCCCCAAAGGAGATTTCTGATTTTGCCCTGTCATTCTAAATTTGTTTAGGGTGTATTTTTATATTGATTTGGGGCTTGCTATTTTGAGAAGTAGCTGGATACACATGCTTCACTATGAAACTATGTGATCGGGCTTAGTTTTTTGGGAGGCAAATCAGGGGAAAAAATCTGCCTCTGCCTACCAGCATCCATCTGTATTCATTTGGCTAGTGTCCTGACAGTGTGTGAGAGAGTTAAGGGCTATTTGGAAACTGAAGCAGTATTTGCTGTGCGAGCAAGCAGGAGACAGCAAGGAGCCTGGGCATGGCTTAGCTCAGCTGTTGTGTACTAAAGCTGCTTGGTGCTCTGAAACTAAAACTGAAACTCCTCTCTTCTGCTTCTGTTTTGCATTTAAAACAGATTTCTTTTCAGGTGGAGAGGGGGAGTAGAACTCCTTAGCATCAGGGTGCGTCAGTAATAATATATGAAATACTAATGCTGTAATGATCATTTTGAAAAATCCTTTCTTAGTGAGCACCTGCATGTCAAATTTCAACTTTGTAGGCTTCACAGTTCTGGAGATTTTGTGATAATGTGTGAATGGTGTTTCACTTTTATATATAGAGATGGAGCTTGCTGCATTATTTGGTTGTTTTCTGAATATTTAATAAATTTATTTATAGTTTATTTAGTACATTTAGTACATAGGATGCCCATCTCATACACATCACTCTTGGCAGCTCACAATTAAAACAGAATAAAAACCAATAAAAGCAACCAGAGTTAAAAACAAAAATAACATACAAATAGAAGTCAAGGAGACCTAAAATCACTTCAACTAGCTATGATACAGATTTATTAATGCTACCAGGGCTCCAGCCTTCTCAGTCTTTTGGCTAAGATCAAGTGAAGTATCCAGGCTCAATGGAAAAGACTTCTGAAAGACTAGCAGGTACAGGGCAAATCTAATTTGGGGTGTGTGTGTGTGTGATGTTTTTCCACAGAGTGAATCCCACTGCAGAAAAGACTCATCTCCTGGTCCAACAAATGATGTTCTCTTGCAGACTAGACCTGGAGCATGTCTCTCCTGCCAAATATAACTAGATAGGTAGACACCATTGGGGAAAGACAATCCCATGAGTAACCCTGTTCCAAACTACAAAAAAACTTTAAACCCTGGTAGCCAATGCAATCAAGAGTCCTAGTGATGCACTGGTTAAAATGCAGTCCTGCAGGCTACTTCTGCTGACTGCCGGCTGCCAGCAGTTCAGCATTTTGAGTCTCACTGGTTCAAGGTTGACTCAATCTTCCATCCTTCTGAGGTGGGTAAAATGAGGACCCAAATTGTTGGGGGCAATAGACTGACTCTGCAAACTGCTTAGAGAGGGCTGTAAAGCTCTGTGAAGTGGTATATAAGTCTAAGTGCTATTGCTATAATTTGCAGAGCAGAAAGGTCACATATGCCATACGAACGGCATCCATAAGTGACATATACTTTACACTTGCTGAAGCTTTCAAATACTCTTCAGGGACAACTCCATGTGAAGTATGTTGAAGTAATCACTTCAGGAGGTGCTTAAGATGTGAGCATCTGTTATATTTTTCTTAGTCACTGTAGAGATTTCATGACTGGGTTCCACACAATCTTGGCCATCAAGAAGCCAAGTTCAGGGGAAGAAACTTGCATCTCCACCTCTGAGAATTGTATTGGAATTTCATTTTTTGTATTGGAAAAGTCTGTTCCCAAATCAAATGAGAAGAATAAATATCCAGCACAAGGCTTTTGGTAATCAATTTCTCTTCTTGCTTCTTTGGAGCCTGTGAATTTGTAGCAGCTAGAAGGAATGTTGATAAATTATTTAGCCACTAGGTGGCACTGCATTTATTGTAATTGTATCTGGATTAAATGTAAAATGCTTGATATCACTATTGAGCTGTTTTTGTTTTGAGGTTTTTTTTTTTTTTTGAGAGACAGAGAGAAGGAGCCTTTTTGTACTTCTTAAAAACAAAAACACAATGTTGCTCTAGGACATGCCATTTAATGCCATTTAACATGCAGGAACTTAGTTGACTCTACCAAAGCTCAACCTCACTGTGGTGATAGGATAAATAGTATAAGCCTTATTATATTGGTCGACACAGCTTTGGCCTGGAGAAAGACCTGGTGACATACTCCAGTTTTCCCCACCAAGAAACATTTACAGTTTGATTGGAATCCAAGATGTGGAAGATATGGTGCTAAGTAGTGAGTCCCCCTGGCTGGAAGGTATCAATAAAGCTACAAGGGAAAAGCAAAGAGACTATCATAGTAGAAGGATCATTCATGACGTGGATGGGATAAATCCTAATAGCCCTCCAACCACTGGCACAACTGCTAGAGAAAATGTATCTCTCTGCTGTTCAAAGATTTTCAAATTAGGAATATGGAACATCAATGACTTAAACCTAGGAAAGCTGAACATTGTTAAGGATGAAATGAATAAGCTCAACATTGAGGTACTAGGCATCAGTGAAGTTCATTGGACTGGCTGTGGATTCTTCAACTCTCACGGTCATATTGTACACTATTCTGGCAATGATACCATCAGAAAAAACAGGAGTAGGTTTCATACTGCATAAAAAAGTGGGCAGATCCATAGAAAATTTTCAAACAGTCAGTGAAAAGACAATGGTAATACATATCAACGGATAACCTCACAACATGACAATTCTACATGTTTATGCTCCCACTGTGGACTCAGCATTAGAGCACATCAAAGAATTCTTTGCTGAAATTCAGGAAACTGTGAAACAAACACCTAAGAAATATATTATCTATATTATTGGAGATTTCAATACAAACGTGGGAGAAATGGAAGAAACAGGGATCATGGGCAACTTTGGTCTTGGTGAACGAAATGAGGTAGGAGAATATCTGATTTAGCTAAGCATAATGAATACGCTGTTTGAATAACCCAAGTGGCAACTATATACTTTGAGGAATGAAATATATTGAAATGAAATTGACTAGAGGTGGAAAAGAGGTGGAAACATTTCATCCTCACCATGAAAACATTCCTGGGTGAAGATTATGGGTCAGACCATGAACTGTTAGCTATCAAGAGTTCAGAGCTACATTGTCATGATTCTGAAATTTGACATCAAGAAGATTCACCCAGCATATGTAGTTGTAGTTAAGAACAGATATGAACTGTTCACCATCACAGAAACACAAATAGACAAGCTATGGGAGGAAATAAAATTAACCACCTCTGAAGTAGTCTAGGAACTTGTTACATACAAGAAACCAACAAAATCTGCCAGATGGAAATCAGAAGTTACAATAGAAACACCAGAAGAAAAAAAGGAAAGCAAAAGCCATTGGGTGACAGGAAAGAAATGCAAAGACCAAATGCAAAGTTCCAGAGAGAGGAAAGAAAAGATAAATAAAAAGACTGGGCTGAACAATGTTAAAAACTGGAGAAAGCAGCTATGAGAGGTCACAAGACCAGAGGTGGTATTCAGCAGGTTCTGATCAGTTCTGGAGAACCGGTAGCAGAAATTTTGAGTAGTTTGGAGAACCAACAAATACTACCTCTGCCTGGAGATTTTACAGTATCCTTCCCCTGCCATGCCCACCAAGCCATGCCCACAGAACTGGTAGTAAAAAAAAAATTGAATCCCACCACTGCACAAGACAGTGTTTCACTTTGGTGAAGAAGGTCAGAAACCCCTTTATGGCAATAAAGGCTGTAGTCACAGGAGGCAGAAATTGCATGACCAACAAGCAATCAGAGAAAGATGTCGGGAATATGCAAAACAACTTTACATAAACAAAAAACCAGACCAAGTCATAAAAGGAGAAGTTGACCTGCCAGAAATGGAACCAGATATTCTGAAGGAGGAAGTGCTGTAACTAGTTGCCTAACCACAAAAACCCAAGAGTGGATGGGATTCCTGCAGAGTTGCTGAGATGACTGCCAACAAAAGCACTCACAGTGCTTTGCCAAAATGTGTGGAAGTCTGGTGAGTGGCCAAAAGAAAGGGAAAAATTAATATTTATCCCAATACCAAAGAAAGGTGATATGAAAGACTGTTCCAACCAACCACCAAATCATAGCTTTGATACCACTTGTGATTAAAATTCTCTTGAAGACAATCCAGCAATTCAGCTGCCAATCGAGAACTGCTTGATATATAAGCAGGATTTTGGAAAGGAAGGGGAATGTGTGATGATATTGCCAATCTACATTGGTTGATGAAGAAAAAACAAAAGGATACTAAAAAGATCTCTACATGTGCTTCATTGACTACACAAAAGCCTTTGACTGCATTGACCATGACAAGCTCTGGAATTGCCTCAAAGAATTGGGAATATCACCACACCATCACATGTAGCTCATTCAGTCACTGAATTCTGTTCAGGCAGCCACTGTAAGCCATGTAAAGCAGTACATATAGTCCTTAATTTATAGCCAGTTGTTTAGTGACTATTTCCATGATGGTGAACCTATGGCATGTGTGCCACAGGTGGCACGCAGAGCCATTTGCGTGGGCACACGAGACCCAGCCAAATTTACCTGCATGGTGCATGAGCATGCCTCCCAGCTGATTTTCAGCCTGTTTGAAGCCATTTTCGCCCTCCTGGAGGCTCAAGGGAAGCCTCTGCAGCCTCGGGGGGCTGAAAAATGGGCTTTCCAGAAATACCGGAAGTGCTAAAATGGGCATATTTTTCGGCTTCCCGAGGCTGCAGAGGTTTCCCTCGAGCCTCCAGGAGGGCAAAAACAGCCTCAAACAGGCCAAAAATCAGCTGGGAGGCATGTGCATGCACAGTGCAGGTAAGGGGGTGGGATGGGGGTGTTGCACGTGCATGTGCAGGGTGCATTGCATTGTGGGTGCCAGCACACACATGCACACTTTCAGGACACCACAACAAAAAGGTTTGCCATCACTGGACTATTTGAAATTAAAATGGCACCCAAAAAATTGGAATTACAACTAGTCCTTACACTTATGACCATCATAGCATCCCCATATAAAGCCATGAAGATAGTCCTTAACTTACAGCCATTTGCTTAGTGACCATCTGAAGTTACAATGGCATTGAAGAAATGGTTTAAAAACTGGTCCTCATATTTATGACCACCATAGCATCCTCATGGTTATTTGATCAAAATTCATGTATTTGGCATGAATTTACAAAGGTTACAATATCTGGAGATCATGTGATTATCATTTGCAACCTTCCCGGACAATGACCAACAATCAAAGTCAATGGGAAAAGCCATATTTGCTTAACAATTGTATGATTCATTTAATAATTACAATGATTTGCTTAATTAATAACTGTGGCCCAAAAAAAAGGTGATAAGGCATGACTCACTTAACAACTATCTGGTTTGGCAGCGGAAATTCTGATCCCAATTGTGGTTATAAGTTGAGGACTGCCTGTGGAGGCCTGTTATGTGATGAATATACAGTACAGAAGAGTGGAATTTGGGATGTAAGATAGCAGAAAGTATGACTTAATAAATGAAAGAGAAAAAAAGAAAAATATATTTGTTGGGTGCATTTATGAAAGATGTGAGAAAGGGAAAGGTATGAGTAAAATGAAAGTAGGAAAAATATGAGTGAACAAGGGTTGTTAAGTTCTATTGTTGTTGTTGTTAGTTCTGAAGTCGTGTCTGACCCATCGTTACCCCATGGACAATGTTCCTCGGGGCCTTCCTGTCCTCTACCATCTTCTGAAGCCCATTTAAGCTCACGGCTACTACTTCAGGGACTCTCCATTCAGCCACCTCATTTTCTGTCGTCCTTTTCTTCTATTGCCCTCAATACTTCCCAGCATTAGGCTCTTCTCCAGTGATTCCTTCCTTCTCATAAGGTTGCCAAAGTATTTGGCCTATGGATTAGAGGAAATAAAGGTGTAGATGTGAATAAAAGGACTGGAATATTTGACAGAAATTATTGCAGGGGAACATATGAAAATAAGAATACAGAGCTTAAGAATATAATTGTGTGTTATGTTCCAGTGAATGGTGATTGTGAAAGAACCAGGTGTGAATTTGGAAGGGGGAAAAACTTGTGCACTGTTTTGAATGAATACGACCTAAGGAAAACAAATTTTGTTAGATGGCATGAGAGCACAGATGGGGATAAGATAATACTGAAAAAATGATTAGGCCATTCAGAGATCCAACAATGAAAGACAATGATTACTGTTGAATGTCTCCTTAGAAAAATGTCAGTTTGCTTCTAATATGTGGTTTAATCATAAAGCCATTAATGTGTATGCATAGAAAAGGGCTGAATTCGAAGGCATAATTGATTTGATTGTTTATGATGAAATGGTGAGATAATTAATGAAGCTTGCAAAGATGATGAGAGACTCTGAATGAAGGCTGGACATTATTTTCATAATATCAAGAGTGGAAGGAAAAAAAGGGATAGAAATAAGAGTAATGACCATAGGAAGAGAATAAGTCCTTTATGTAAGAGTAACTGTATTAGAAAATAGTTAAATTTCCCAATAAGGTGGATGGAAATGGGATGTGAGGCAAAAGACTGTAGATACTGCTTGGAACAGAGTGAAGACAATTATTTACAGTTATTTATTTTTTTATAGAGAAGTGTAGGAGTTCTGATAGCAGGAAATATGAAAAAGAATGCTTGATGGAATAATATAAAATGCTGTGGATGGATACCAGTGGTGGTATTTCAGCAGGTTCTGACCAGTTCTGGAGAACTGGTAATGAAAATTTTGAGTAGTTTGGAGAACCGGCAAATACCACCTCTGACTGGCCCGCCCCCATCTATTCTCTGCCTCTTGAGTCCCAGCTGATTGGCTGGGTCTTCTTTTGTTTCTCTGCACAGGAGAACGGAAACGGAAAGCAGGTGAGAGGGGTGGCGAGGGAATGGAGATCCTTCCCCATGCCATGCCCACCAAGCCACGCCCACCAAGCCACGCCCACAGAACTGGTAGTAAAGATTTTTGAATCCCACCACTGAGGGATACTTATAAGAGAGAACAGTTGTAGCGAAAATAAACATGAAATAGGCATATTGTGTAACATAAATGTAGAGGAAAAAGATATTTGCAAAGAAAGAAAGGAATTGTTAAGATTAAAAGGTTTAAAAAGGATTCATTGCTGACAATAGGGAGCTAGCTCATCTCTGTTTCAAGGCCAATGAGTCAGCACTGTCGGAAGACATTCCTGCAGTCATATGTCCAGTGTGGCATCATGGTATGCTGCTACCTTCCCACCAAGGTGATACTATTTATCTACTCACATTTGCATACTTTTGAAATGCTAGGTTGGCAGGAGGAGGGGTGAGGATGGGAACTCACTCTGTCACATGGCACTCAGGTCTAGCCTGGGAGATATGGGAAAGTGATGCGTATGTCAGGTCAGGTGCATAAGCACAGCATGGATCAAGAAGGGTGCACGAATATCAATAGGACACGTAACAGGTGCTGCTCAAATCAAATTCAGCATGTGGGAGAAATTGTGGGCTGGAGAAGTCAAGCGATGAGTAGCATGGCTTGGCACAGTTGTGTAGGATCAGGAAGGGTGCATTGGGATTCCTTTCTCATTATTCCTCCCTCTATCATTCCCTACCTTCCTTCCTGCATATATGTTTGTGTGTGTGGATGGGACTTTTTATACAGAGGCAAAGGTAGCTACAGTAAATACAAAGAATACAGAAGAAATAATTTGTTAAGTGTTTCTTGGAAGAGGTTCACATAGATATATACCCGATGATACCAAAATGTTTGCAAAGATGCTTCCGTACCCCAACATCAGTCCCCTTTCTTTTGAATTTGTGTCACAGTATTCCAAGCAAATATGTTCTGGGCAGAGGCTGCATCGTAATGCATGTTTCACCGCTTACCTAGCCACGTCCCTTCTGCAGGTACTTATCAGGACTTGACAGAATTCTACTGAAAGGATCCAAGAGCTGATGATGACAGTTTGGGAAGTGAGGTGTGGTTTCATGCTTGTCAGATACACAATCCCTTCTTTTTGCTCTTTAACAGGTCATTGAAAAACGTACAGTACATATTTTTTAAAAATAGTTTTTGTATATTTTGTGTGTGTGTATACACACACACACACACACACACACACACACACATATATGTATGTATATATATATATTTGTTTTCTTAGGCTTTCGCGGGTACTTACATGTGTGCTGTTTAGCTTCCTTCGGGTATTATCCCACGTCATTGTAGTTCTGTTAAAGTTGTAGCAACGTTTCAGCAGAATCTCATCTGCCATCATCAGGCTTCTGTATATATATAAAATGGCAGATGAGGATGGCAGATGAGATTCTGCTGAAACGTTGCTACAACTTTAACAGAACTACAATGACGTGGGATAATACCCGAAGGAAGCTAAACAGCACACACACAAACACACACACACACACACACACACACACACATATATATATGTATATGTATATGTATATGTATATGTATATGTATATGTATATGTATATATATATATATTCTAGAAATTAGGCTTGAATTATGCAATGGTTTGCATGAATAAGGATTTGAAGTTGGTTGCAAAATATGCTATGATGGAAATAAAGCACAGTAAGCATAAGTAACGCTAGATGAATAGTTCAGCATTGAGCTGGGAATAAACAAAGGAAGAATCATGTCTCCTGGGTTGTTTAATTTGTTTATGGATAAATATGTTGGGTATGTTTGTGTGATGTTAGAGTTGTGCTGGTGAATATCTGAATGCCTGTATCTTGTACAACAATGATATGGTGCTGTTGGATAAAAATGGAAATGATTTGCAGCTAATGTTAGATGAACTCTATGATGCAAGAAGAAATTTGAACCTGAAAGAAAAGATTTATCAAAAATGACTGTAGTTGTGTTTGATGAGAAAATGGAGTGAATAATTGAAAGTTATCCACAAATAGAAAAAAAAACAAGAGCAATCAGATTAATTTGTGTGCCTTGGTAAACTATTTACTAACGACAGGAAAATGGATCAAAACTTTTTGAGATGGGTAAAGGCTGTTAGAAATGTAGCGATCTATTGTGTAATGATCATATGATCTATTGTGAGAAATAAATATTTGTCACAAGAAGTGAAAATAACAGGTTATGTGTGGGCATGCCTCTGCCTATCCTGTTATAGAAAAAGCGAGAGAGAGTTGGCTATGTCCAAAGAAGCATAAAGACATCTGGGTTATTCAAGAAGTGCATGAGGTATAACAAGAAAAGATGGGGCCAAGAATGAATGGATATTGAATGAATGTGTATTGAATACAAAAGTGAGCATTAAAGGAAAGCATTGTGGTGACTTTCTCATAGGGCATGAATGAATATAGATCAAACTGCAATATGAATATGTAAAGAAATAGAGTTGGGTTCAAAGAAAGGCAAATAGTGAGAAAATCCTGTTGAGTTGGTAAGTCTCAGAAGAGAAAAGTGTATAAAGTTAAAGGAAAAAAAGGCATGGAACAAGCAAGGATAATTGTCAAAGAGAGAAAGTTAGGGACAGGTATAATATATGGTCTTGGATTTAGCATTTTTATTATTTAATTTTACTTTATTTTTAATTTTATTATTTTGTTATTTTATTTTTGTGACATGATATCAGTGTTCCAATATCGTAGGGGCTGCCACAAAGAAGAGGGAGTCAACCTATTTTCCAAAGCACTTGAAAGCAGAACAAGAAGCAGTGGATGGAAACTAATTAAGGAGAGAAACAACTTAGAACTAATGAGAAATTTCCTGACAGTTAAAACAATTAATCAATGGAATGACTTGCCTCCAGAAGGATGTTTCATCACTGGAGGTTTTTAAGAAATTGGACTGGACAACCATTTGTTTGAAATGGCATGGGGTTTCCTCCTTGAGGAGGGGGTTGGACTAGAAGACCTCCAAGATCCTTCCAATTCTGTTATTCTGTTATTATTTTATTTTAGTAATTATTTTATTTTAACATCATACCTTTATTTTGCTTATTATTTCTCACACTTGGCCTGCCCTCTGCATGAGGTTGCTTACCTAGAGAGAGAACAATGTGATGAGAATGTATGTTATTGTCAACAATTTCTGTATTCTTAATTAGTCCAAATGGCCATAACAGTCATCTGTCAGTTTGAATTGCTGCACAATCGAAGGTGAGCAGTCCCAGAATGGTGTGTTGGTGGATGTCTGTATGTGTCCATCACAGAGAGAGAGATAACAAGAGGAGTTATAAGGAGGAGGGAACATGGTGAATTATATTTGCAGAGCAGTCTTCATCTGAAGTATTTTAGAATTACAAGAGACTTGTGGCAACACATAAAGGCTAAACCAATTTATTGTCACCTACGCTTTCATGGACTGAAGGGCACTTTATCAGATGACAGGGAAAGTGGAAGCTGTAAAGTAAGAGGGGAATGAAATGCACGAAATACCAGCAGTTACAATTATGTTAAACTTTAAACATAGGTGAAATACTAAATAGTAAGACTCCTGCAGTACCATCAGTGCATGTTTTGCTGCTGTGTTAGTTCTGCTAACTGTTAACATTTAACAGAGCTCATTGTACTTTTGGTATTTCATTTTTTCTTCTTCTTACTAATCATCCCCCATACCTTAACAGTGATCCCAATAAGCAAGGAACACCTCATGAATGTGGCTTTTACCTCATGAAAGCTTATGTCACAATACAGTTATCACTCTACCAGATTTTCTCAGTCTAGTATCCTCCAGGTGTTTTGGAATGGCACTTATCAACTAGCATTGCCAGTTCTTCAACTTGTCTAGAGATTTCCAGTTTTGAAAGGCTTTATGGTAACATTGGACTCAATTCACATAGTTGGATTAACATTGCTTTGTTAGATATTCCACAAGTGGCTAAGTTCACATAATTAAGCCAGAAACCACAATTCACCCATCACAATAGTTGGATTCATAAAATGAACACTCTTATGTCTTAGAATGTGAAAAGAGGCATACCTGGACAGTTATAGTCATGGTTTTAGAGATCTTCTATACTTTTAAAACAAAGGGACATATTTTTTGTGTGTGTGCACAACCGCTTGGTTGGGTGATTGGAGAAAACAGAGTGACATGTTTAAACAGATATGTCTGACAGTTGATCAGCCAACTAGTCCAATGGGGGTCATTCTAACACGGCTCGATATAGCTCCCAACAGCCCCGAGTCTGTCTAAAATTAAACAACTTCTCTTTCTCAATCAGTTGTGTCTTCTGAACAGCCAGTTGCAAATCCATTTCTCATTCAGAACAAAGATAAACACAGAGTATTTTTAGGCTTTTTGTCTCTGAGGCTATTTTCATTTTTTACTTCTCTATAGATAATCAGGAGGTATAAAGGACCCAGAAAAACAGATATACCTCCACCCCCTTTGTCAGCAATGATGGCTGTAGATTTTTTATTTTTTGCTCCAGCAATTAAAATCAAGTGGGAAAAGAAATTAAGACCATCAAACAGCTGGGTGGGAGTGCAATAATAGTTAAGGGATGAATGATCCAGAAATCTCAGCTTGCACATTGCTGATGCACAGAAGCGAGTGAATTAACTAAGGGAGGAATTGCTATAACTCAGTGGTGTTGTATGAAGAATGCTACTGTTTGTAGGACATTCCTTTTCAGGTTTTGAGCAAAGATCAAAACCCTGCTAGATTTGTCATTGACTAAGGCCATGTTTCTCAATCTCAGCAACTTTAAGATGTGTGGACTTTAAGATGGCTGGCCAATTAGCATGTATGTTGCTCAATCATTATGCTGACTGGGGAATTCTGGGGGTTGAAGTCCACACATCCTAATGTTGATGATATTGGAAAGCACTGGACTAAAAAAATTGACTTCTGAAATGATTAAGACTGATATTTTAGCAGAAGGCTCCTACATTGCTTCTATCTCTTCTTCCTTTTTTATAAGTCTCATGCTTGCAGGAATGCCTTCATTTCTAATTAAAAACAACTCAGCAAGTCTTAGCTCAGGAGATTAATGGTAATTGATTGATCATTCCTAAACAGCTTCTTTTTTAAGGCAGTTGCAAGGATACTAAGTAGCTTTTGAAGATATCCCTGCCAAAAAGGAGGGCCAAAAACTGTTAGCAGGTTGAGTTCTGTCATTTTCACTGGCCAGAAGATTGTGTGTCTGACATAGGGTAGAAATAGATTTGATATTAACAGCTGGAACTTATATTTCACAAAGAGAAAACTACAAATGTTTGTGGGATTGTTCATCCCAGTAAGTTTTGGGAAAGTCTTTTGAGGACATCCTAACATGAACAGAAAGAGTATTGATTCTTTTGAATTTTCATGTTGGAGAAGACTCTTGAGAAAACCATGGGCAGCCAAGTAAGCAAATAAACAAAGAAGAGAAGAAATCAATTCAGAGTTTTCATTTGATCGAGTTCATATTGTCATATTTTAAATATATTATTCAAAGACTAGGTCTCCTTGGGAAGTTCATAAGGTTGGGAAAAATGGAAGGAAAGGGAATAAGAGGTTGATCAGCAAGATAGTGGAAGGACTTACCAGTGATGATATTTGGAATCCTAAAATATTTGTTGAGAAGACTTATTGCATCTATAAGGTTACTATAAGTAACTTGCATTATCAGTCAGTCAATTGCTGTTCACTCTCCTTCACCCATTAGCATCCTTGTCAGACTAAATAGAACAGGCTATATAAGCTTGGTGTTTTTATTTTGCTTTCTTGCAAACAAATAGCTGCAAGGCAGTGTTGACAATTACCGTAAACCAGTCTATGTTCTTTGATTTATTCTCCCAATTCCCCAAAAAGGTGTTGGAGCTGCTCTAAAGGTAAGAAGCAAACAACAGAGACAAAATTGACAATATTTGGATATCTGTATATCTGGGTGAAGGGAACAATTGATGAATCATGAGCAGGAGGTAGCCTTTCCAGCAAGAGTGGCTGGATTAACATCCAAATCCAAAGGTCAGTGCAAAGGAAAAAAAGGGAGAGAAGAAGGCGTAGAGCAGACTTCTTGAAATTCTTTCTAACTCATTAAAAGCCAATAGCTGGTCTGTTCTGGGTCACTTGTTTACGACATGGGCTGATATATAAATTAAATAGATGGATACAATAGATTGATATATGATAGGGAGAAAAAGATAGAAAGATAAAGATCTCTCTCTCTCTCTTTCACACACACACACACACACACACACACACACACACACACGCCCTTGTTTGAGTCAGACTCCTGGTCAACACAAACACCCACAAATACACCCACAAATACCCACCCACAAACACCATCTATCTATCTATCTATCTATCTATCTATCTATCTATCTATCTATCTATCTATCTATCTATCTATCTGTTCTGTATAAGTTGGAAGGTTCCAGGTAGTCTATTCTGATTGGCCAGAAAGGCCAGTAATGGATTGGTTCATTAGGAACCAATCCAAGGAGCCTCTCAAAGGCGGCAAAGTTAAAACAATGTCATTGGCTACAAGCCGGCAGGCAAGCCTCTATTAAAAGGCTGCCGCGGCTTGAGCCAATGTTCTGTTATTGTTGCTGTTAACTAATAAAGAGTTATTTGTTGGAACCCGGTTTTCTGGACGGAACACTGGCAACGAAGGTGGGATCGTCCTAAAGTGGAGACCGAGCACGCAGTGAGAAAACAACCATGCTAGACAAAATGGCTGGTAGCAATGCGCCACCTGCACCTTTTAACCCCAATGAAGAAGATTGGGAGTCTTATATCGATCGCTTCCTGATGTTTCTGGAGAGCAATGAAATGGAGGAAATTTCGGATCAGTGAAAGAGGGCTGTCTTCCTAACACATTGTGGGCCAGCTGTGTTCAAAATGGCAAAGGCATTGGCAAAGCCCAGAGACGTGAAACAGATGACCTGGTCTGAGCTTAACCAAATGCTTCAGGCTCACTATGCGCCGGTTGTCTCAAATCTTATTAAGAGAAACAAGTTTTATAAAAGAGACCAGAGGAAAGATGAGACCACTGCGGATTTTGTGGCAGCCCTCCGCCATCTGGGAGGAGCCTGCGAATTCCAGAATATGGATGAGGCCATGCGAGTTCGTGTTGTGTTAGGTCTAAAGGACTCTACTTTACAAAGCAGTCTATTAAACAGACCTAACATAACTGTGGCAGAAGCAATTGCGGAAGCCACCGCTGCAGAAGCCACGAAGAAATCAGCGGCCACAATGAAACTGATGAATGCCAATACTGACATGATGACCCTACCCAGAGGAAAGAAGCAAGCTGCCACAACCACACACCATGAAGACCTAGACGAGTCATCAGAAATGGAAGAAGATGACGATGAGGTCCATTGCCTATACACGAACCAAAAAAGGCGCGAAAGAAGAGGAAATTGGTGGGAATGCGCTGGCTGTGGAAGAAACCACCCCTGAGCTGAGTGTAGGTTCCTTGATGCCATCTGTCGGGCTTGCAAGAAGAGGGGACACATCAAAAGAGTCTGCCGCAATCGTAAGAACAGCAGGCCTAGCAGACACGGTAATTCCCCACCAAGAACTGACCCAAGGCAAGCCGATAGAAAATGGGAACACAGCAAGGGAACCAGCAACCGAGAAAAAACTCACCAGACTGTCACTATCAGAAGCACACAGATGGAAAGCGGGAGAAAAGTCAAAATTGTAGTAACCATTGAAGGAAGCCCTTGTGAAATGGAGGTCAACTCAGGATCTTTCCTATCAATGGTGACTTGGAACACAATCAGGTGGTTGGTTCCAAACATAAGACAAAAAGAACTCAAGAAACAAAAATTAATTCTCAAAGACTACCAGGGAAATAGAATTCCCGTGGTAGGTCTAGGACACTTCAAAGTCACTAACAAACAACATGCCGAAGTCCTGCCGCTGACTATAGTCAACTGAGACCGTCCCAGCCTCCTGGGCATCGAATGGTTCACACCATTGGGCATCGGGATGACCGGAGTAAGCCGAATAGCCACAAGCGATTGGGAAGAGAACCTGCTACACAAATTCCAGGATGTCTTCGACAGCACTCTAGGCAGGTACCGGGGGACCCCAATTTCCTTTAGCTTAGATCCCCAGATAGCACCAAGAAGTTTAAAAGCCAGACGAGTCCCCTTTGCATTAAAACCCAAAATAGATGAGCAGTTAAACAAATTGATTGCACAAGGGGTCATAGAACCAATTGACCATGCTAGGTGGGAGACACCAATAGTAACACCTGTAAAACCTGACGGGTCTGTGCGCATCTGCAGAGACTACAAGGCTACCCTGAACTATGCGCTGCACCAAAGTGCATACCCAGTACCAGTCGTGCAGCACTTACTGCACTCACTTGGGGGAGGAAATTTTTTTTGCAAAACTCAATTTGGCTCAGGAATATCAGCAGCTTCCAGTAGACCCAATAACGGCCGAGGCATAAACAATAGTAACGCATAGAGGGGCATTCAAATGTAACAGGCTTCAATTCAGAGTAAGCGTTGCCCCAGGTGTTTCCAAAGACTCATGGAACGCCTATTAAATGAAATAAAAGGGGTCGTTCCATACTTTGATGACATCCTAATTTCAACGAAAAACACGACCCAATTAGAAGCAAGACTAAGAGAAGTGTTAACCAAATTTAGAGAATCCGGCCTAAAAGTAAAAAAAGGAAAAATGCTGCCTGGCTACCAAACGCGTCAAATTTTTAGGGTATTTAATTGACGAACAAGGTATTCACCCAACAGACAAAAAAGTCAAAGCAATTAAAGACGCACCCAGGCCTAGAAATAAAACGGACTTACAGGCATTCTTGGGTCTGATCAACTTTTATAACGTATTCCTCCCCCACAAAGCAACGATATAAAGCAGCTAAACAAATTGTTTGCAACTCATGGTTTACCTGATGTATTGGTATCTGACAATGGACCACAACTAAAGGCTATACAATTCGAACAGTACTTAGCATCCCTGGGTATACGCCATGCACTAACCACGCCGGCCCACCCATCGGCGAATGGTAGGGCCAAGCGAATGATCAGGTTTACCAAAGAAGGCCTAGAAAAAATGGACCATGGGGATGTCCAAGACAAGCTGAACTGCTTACTTACACTACAACACATCACTCCCATTAGTACAACAAACAAGAGCCCAGCAAATTGTTAATGGGGAGGAAACTTAGATCCCATTTAGATAGACTGCACCCAAATTACACTTGTGAGAAACCCCCCAACTTGTCCAGCCAATACCGCACTTTTGAAATCGGTGACCTAGTCTATGCAAAGAATTTTACCAGGGACCCTCTCTGGCTTCCAGCCACTATCACACAAATAACAGGCCTCCAGTCCTACTGATTAGATGAAACCATCAGAGATAGTCTGAGCGAAAGGGAAGCCGTCCTGGAAGGGGCCAGCCAGGCCAGCTCAACCAGCCCGGTTGAACCAGGAGGGAGCGGCAAAACCACCGGCCTGAGCAACTCAAGCGGTAGCCGCAATGTTGACTCACCCTTTCAGGTGGTTCCATGGAGACAAGCTGGAGAATCATCAATCCTGACCGAACCACTTGAAGTCCTAGGCGAGAATGAGCTGCGCAGGTCAACTAGGACCAGAAGAAGCCCCACCTACCTGCGCGACTACATCACTCATGTAGGACTGAACTAAAGGGGGAGGGGTGTTCTGTATAACTTGGAAGGTTCCAAGTAGTCTATTCTGATTGGCCAGAAAGGCCAGTAGTGGATTGGTTCCTAATGAACCAAGGAGCCGCTCAAAGGCGGCAAAGTTAAAACAATGTCATTGGCTACAAGCCGGCAGGCAAACCTCTATAAAAAGGGCTGCCGTGGCTTGAGCCAATGTTCTGTTACTGTTGCTGTTAACTAATAAAGAATTATTTGTTGGAACCCGGTCTACCGTGCGTCTTTTCCGGACTGAACACTATCTATCTATCTATCTATCTATCTATCTATCTATCTATCTATCTA
>BLBF01000020.1:8550177-8560199 GCA_015471245.1 Laticauda colubrina | reverse complement strand
CTATCTATCTATCTATCTATCTATCTATCTATCTATCTATCTATCTATCTATCTATCTATCTATCTATCTATCTATCTATCTATCATTCCATGCCACTGCCTCTTCCTAGGAATGCATCAGGAGAAAAGTCTATTTTCTTTGCAGCCTCTGATCAGATCCAGCCTAATTTTTACTTAAATCTTTTCTTTTTCCCATTCCCCATTTTAGTCTCATATTGTTCAGATTTTGGAGGATTATGCTGATGATTGACAGAGTCCTTGGCCCCTGTGCGCAATTTCCTCCAGACATTCCACCAAATGGAAAGAATAAAAAAAATTATATACATAGGGTCTTATTAAGAGCCAACTTTTAGTTATTCAGTATGCAGCAACAAACCTATGGAGAATAATCCTCCATTTCCCTTTATTTAAGAGGACAAATAGGTGATTCATTTGGAAGGCCAGGAATGCAAAGATGCAGCTACAATGTGTCAATCAGCATTAAGGGAAATGTTCTAGCTTGTCAAAAGCAATAAATCAGTAACTGGTCTAGCAGTGCAAAGATTGCTGAAGTCCAGATTGTTTAAAGATTATGTCAATTGGTTAGCGATGTTGTTCTTCGGGGTATTTCCTGTATATTAGGCTGCAGGGAAAAAAAACCTGTAAGTTACTTCTAAGGCTCCCAGAGTGTCCCAGCTCTATTATCATCTTATTTATATTATTGGGTTTCATGAATGTATAGAGATAGAAGATTTTGCAGCGACTAACAATATTAAATACTGGTTCTTCTCCAAATAAGCAGAGAAAGATAACAATATGCTGATTTTGGAAGATGAAAACATGGTAGATATTTTAAAATAAATTTGTTAATTAATCAAACAATCCAAAAACAATGGGAAGAAATGTCTGATCTAGAAAAGTGTAATCAGTGTAATTCTGCAAATCAATATTATCAATATTACAATAATGCTGTAGGAATTCTTGAAGTCCTTTTTTTAAAAAAACAAAACAATTTTTCTCCTTTTGTGTTAGCTGTAAAGAAGAGTTGTCTAATTGTTAAAATTACATCACAGCACTTATATTTAATTCATTTTATTTTTTTTAAAAAATATGTTGGTTGCTGAAAATGCCATATTGTTTTGCTGATTTCTTTTCAACAGCAAATTGACAACTGTGATGAATCAATGCTGAACCACTGACAATTTCACTGCTTGGAAAGTCAGATTATTTTTTCTTTGTCATTTGTATGGAAATCTATTCTAAAGGACGATCAAACTCTGCCTGTAACTGAAGTTCATCTATTTGTCTAGGAGCATGGTTGCTTGAGTGGTTAGGACTCTGGGTTGGAAGTTAGCAAGCCTGCATTTGAGATCTGTGTGCTGCTGTGGGGAGGGGGTGAGCTCCCATCCTTCACCCCTGCTCCTGGCAAAGACATGAAAGGAGTTCACAAATGGGCATCCTCTGGGCAATGGTGATGTCACTGGCTAATCCTTTCAATCTGGAAGCTCCTCAATGCTTCCGACATGAATGTGATGCTAGCTATCTGTCTGTCTATTATATATCTGCCTGCCTGCCTGTCTGCCTGTCTATCTTTCACACACACAACTGGTTAATGGTAATCTTCAAACATTTCTCAAAGCAACAGCCTGGTATTGGACTTCTGTTTCTTTCTTGAGTTTCATCTGCAAAAATGCCAAACTCTATTTTGTATGTCCACTGATCACTGAGCAAGTATTGTTGCTTACTAGTCCTCTATAGTTGTTCACTAACCAACAAATAATCACTCTATTTCACCCTATCTATTTTCTGGAACCAATGAGGGAAGCTGATGCAAAGTTATGTGGTGTGGAGAATCATTCTTAAATCTCAGACCATACTAATGTAAATGAGAGATAGAAAATAGGGGAAGACTATGAGAACCTTGAAATGAGATTCAAATAAATCTGATGGTTTTTGATCATCACAGAGTGTTTCCAGTGAAGACTGACAGCCTTATTTGAATAAATAGAAGAGGAAGTGACTATTTGGTGAAGCGATTCAGATTTAGTGGAATCTTAAGAACTGTTTTGCACAATTATTGAAAGAGATGGAGGGCTATTTTTGGCTTGAATTTCAGTGGGACCTGATGTCTCAACCCTGAACAATAGCCCTCCAGGTTGCAATTCTTCACAAGCCACCTACAGAGTCCTTTGCTTCCCAGAATATTGTAGCTTGAAAAATTCAATCTCAACTTAGCTCTTTCTTTCTTTTTTCTTTTGTATTTCTCTGTGGGACATATTCTGGAAGAACACTCAAAGAGTACACCATGTCCCGGGGCTGGCTGACAATGCTGAACTTATTTCTCCTGAATGAACAGGGCTCCTATATTGCAGAGAAGAGACTTCTGAAATTTCCATCTTTGGGGAACTGTGACTTGAATTGCCACTTGTTTTTCCTTGGTAGTTGCAAAGCACTTCAAATGAAAAAGTCTGCCTGAGGCAAAATCATCCACTGTTTCAGAGAAGCGCAGATTTGTTACAGTCAGGTTGAGCTATCGTCTTTTACACAATGCTGGTGTTTGCCTGCAGTGTGACAGAAACAATGTGAAGTGGATTTAATGCAAAGTCACGCGCTGCCCCCTGCTCTTCCACACGAGGAAGATGACTGAAAGACCTTCATTTGTGTTGGGCTTTGAATAGCCAGGTTGGCACAGTGTGGCTTCCTGTATCTTGCAAGGGCGGTTTTGTTATGAATCACATTAAATTATGAATTAGGGCTCTCTCGCCTGCTCTCAGTTTTGCTGAAAAGCTCACTTTGAAGTTTCTCACAGTGGGTGATGACTGCTGAAGAGTTTCGATGGCTAATTCAGAAGCTGTCAGTTGTTAAGCAAGGTTCCACTTGGGCTCTTTGTGGATTAAGTGTATCCGGTTGCCTATCAATTATATACAAGTATTTTCTAAAGTGGGAACTGCTTTAACTTTTACTGTGGCTGATATGGAAAGAATGTTTGTCTGATCTCCTGGCTTGATTGGGAATTGTTTGTTCTTTCTCAGTCAACATGTAAGTGACTTAATTTAATTTAATGCTCATCTCCCTCCCTCGAGGTGCATCTCTGTTAGGTTGGGTTCCCCCCACTTCTCATGCTCAAAACCATATTTTGTCTGTCTCCTCTTACACTTTGAATTCACAAGTCCAATTATTCTCGTGGCTACAAGAGAATAGAAGGAAGACCCTGTGCTGAAAATTCAACAGTGACATAATTATTTAACAGCCTGTGACCCGTGGCCACGATTCTTAGTTATTTTCAGAATTGAGTCGATTTATACATTGAACATTGTAGCTTTCCATTTTTTAAAATAGCAGTAGCACTTAGACTTATATACCACTTCACAAGTGCTTCACAGCCCTCTCTAAGCCAGTGGTCACCAATCAGCGGGCTGGGGACCACTGATGGTCTGTGAGAAACTTTTGATGGTCCGCAGAGAAATGTCACTTCCAAAGCACCCTCCAAAGCAATTAATCCAGGCTGCATGGGAACACAAGGCTGTGCCGCCCACATGGCCTGAGGGAACACAAGGCTTGCATCGTTTGCATTGTGAACAACATGAGGTAGTGAGGGGAGGGGGAAAAGGGTGGAGGGGGGGAAACTTGCCTCACTCACCCAATGCGCCTCACCTGGCCACCGGGCTGCTTCTTCCTGCTTCTTTCTTCTGCTGCTTTTGGCTGCATGCAAGGAAAGCAACAAAGTCTTTCTTTCTCCCCCACAAACTTGACCAGAAATGAGTCTTTGGGACCCTACAAGGCATCCTGCTCCAAGAGTCTGCACCAGCACGGCACTCTCATAAAGACTCGTTTCTGGCAGAGTTTGGGGGAGAGAAAGAAAGACTTCTGCTGCTTCTGCTGCTTTCCTTGCATGAAGCCAAAAGTCTCCTTCTCTCCCTCTCCCTCTCTCCCTCTCCCCCCCTCTCTCTCACCCCCCTCTTTCTTTCTCTCTTTCTCTCTCTCTCCCCCTCCCCCAAGAACAGAGCTGGATATGGTATTCTGCGATCTCAAATAAAGAATGATCGATCAGTAGGATAATGAGGTGGGGAGTCTTTTCCTGCTGACATTTTTGGGGATTTTCCCTTTGCTTTCTGCAGAGACTCTGGGAAAACATCAGCAAGCCACCATCAGTCAAAATTCATATTAGTGGCCCACAGGATTTAAAATTATGAGTTTGGTGGTCCCTGAGATCCAAAAGGTTGGCAACCTCTGCTCTAAGCAGTTTACAGAGTCAGCATATTGCCCCCCAACAATTTGCGTCCTCATCTTACCCACCTTGGAAGGATGGAAGGCTGAATCAACCTTGAGCCTGGTGAGATTTGAACTGCCGAATTGCAGTCAGACGGCAGTCAGCAGAAGTAGCTTGCAGTACTGCACTCTAACAACTGCATCACAGTGGCTCATGTGGATAAAATAATAGTAAGTAGAGATTGGCATAAAGAAAGGTCATGTTGGCTGTTGCAGAAGTCCAAGATTGTGTTTATACATGCTTCCCCCCATCACAGGAATTAATAGTTAATAGCTGTTTGCTGCACTGTTCAGTCCATACCTGAAATATTGAATCCAATTCTGGTTGCAATAATATAAGCAGAATTTTGAGGAACTGGAAAGATCACAGAGAATGATGATGAACATGACATGAAGATTTGGAAGTTAAATCCTTTGAAGAACACTGAATGGAATTTGGTATTTTTGGCCTAAAGAAGAGAAGGCTGATGGGACACGTGAGTGGTAGTTTTGAAATCCCTGAAAGTCAATTACAGGGAGGAAGGTGTGGATTTCTTTTCCATGGTGCCTGAGGTAAGAAAGAGCCAGTAGATGAAAGCTTTATAGAGGGAGATCAATATTTAAAGCAAGGAGGATTTTCCTGATCATGAAAGCAGTTAAGCAGTTTAGCAGCCTGCTTCCTAGAATCATAGAGGCTCAATCTCGGAAGGTTTTCAAGCAACAGTTGAACAGCCATTTGGTATGTGGATTCCTAGACAAGAGCCAGGAAGTTAAACTAGAAAACTTTCAGAATCATTTCTAACCTTACAATTCTGTATGTTCTAGTGAAGCAGTTGGTTAAGCTGCATTCTCAATATCTTATTATATATGGCCTGCTTTTTCCAAACAAACTAAAATATTTAAAGACATTTTCCCCTTCCACAAGATCATTGCCATGGCATGGATTCACTTTGTCCGGGTAGGCAATTGAAGATTATCATCTAATGGTGAATGAGTAATATTTGAATAGTCATACAAGTATGTAAGATATAAGTACAATATCAATTTGATGCCACCAGAAGCCTTATATATTTTTTTACACATCTAACATTTTAACCATGTTGCCAATAATGCCTGAATTGGTTCTACCCACTCTCATATAGAGAACAAATTTTTTTTTTATCATCACTTGGTTCCTTTACAAAAGGTAGTGAAAATGCAAGTATGTGTGATTTAATATCACCACATTTTGTCTGCTTTCAAAAGACCTTCCTCTACCATACAGAACATGAGCTGAACCTTTTCATTGAAAAAGTTGTCCGATACTTTGGTACAATCAGACAATTAAAAGGGAGAATAGCAATAGCACTTAGACTTATATATAGCTACACAGTGTTTTACAGTCCTCTCTAAGCAGTTTATAGAGTCAGCATATTGCCCCCAACAATCTGGGTCCTCGTTTTACTGACCTTGGAAGGATGGATGGCTGAGCCAACCTTGAGCCGGTCAGGATCGAACTGCTAGCAGGCAGCAGAGCTAGCCTGCACTACTGCAATATTGCATTCTAACCACTGCACCACCAAGGTTCTTCATTGTTCCTTTTCCTCAAGTGGAAAATACACCGGGGAACAGGAGTGGTGAACAGGACTGGAAGGACATGCCCGATCAGATGGATCTATCTACAGTATATCTGCATACATATTTGGAGCAGTTAATATTTGGAGTATTTAATAAACATGAATAACAATTCAATGTTAAGCATGCTTTTGAAGTGCTTAATCGGATACAATTCTATAAGTAGATATATGAGGCAGGTTCATATTGAATCAAATTGTCAATTCATCTAACTCATTTTTTTTCCTACAATTGTTAAGCTGTTAATTTTGTTATGAATTGAGATTTACATCTTACTGTTCCTTCCAGATTTCGAAGTACTCTATTTAGCACTATACTCTCACCCCCCCCTCACCCCCCTCTCTCTCTGTGTGTGTATACAACAGAGCAATTTAGACTGGACTGAGATATAGTGACTAGAGTGAAATCACCCAGTGAGCACCCATGCTTGATGGTGGATCTGAAGCTGGATCTCCCTAATCTGCTCTGGATTTTTAACCATTATACAATATTGACTTTGCTTTCATTGTTCCCATACCTGGAGATTCTGAATATTAAAGTTGAAATTGTCTGCATGCAAATGATGAAGGCTAGCATTAATCAGTGGATACTGTGGCATCAGTTGTCCAATTATGACTGGGTTTCCACTGAGAGTGGCCTAATTTTACTATCGTTTGTTCAAACATTATTCAGTCCTCCTTATCCAAATTCAAGAAACTGGAGGATATCAGAGCAAAAACCCAGTAAAGAAGGATATTTGAGGCTTAAAAAAAAACAAATATTCATTCCTCTACTATATCAGTGTTCATATATTCACAACAATCTCTTCCCTCAGTAGTATCATTAACACTCCCTAAGCATCTTCTGTCTACCTGAACTGATAACATGATTTTCAAGCATGCCATTCTCATCCCAATCTCTCCCACCTTTCCTGGAGTTACCTTGACAGAAACAATGCTTGTTATAGAAAATCTGCTGTCTGTATGGGTATCATGCAACAAATGAATAGGTTGTTCTACTAAACCTGACAGGTTGCTGTAAATGCTAGTTTGATGTTTGTGATGCGGGTGGGGTGGGGAGTATACAGAAAGCCCTACTAAAAATAGCTGTGGTTTTAAGATCAACAGATTTAGATTACAGCAGTTATCCTGACAACAAGAGACAGCAATATGAAACTTTTTTTTTTGTTAGCAAGCATTTTCTTTTGCATAGTTGAGGGGCAACACTCAATAAACCATGAGTATAAATCACAACACATACACACACACACACCACAGCAGAAAATTTGCATACTTATATATTTTATTCTCCAGGAAATGTTGGTTTTTGCTTTTTTTTAATGCCACATTCTATTTTTTTATTTCTACCCATCCTCAAATTCAGGAGGAAATCATAATGGTCTGACTTTTTCTTTAATAACAACTTTGTGAGATGAAACAATGAGCACAGAATGACAGATCCAAACACCAGGTGAAGCAGGGTTTTGAATTCAGACACTAGCCTAACTGTGATGACCCAGGGTGGGATACAAAAACAACAGAGGCAGAAAAACAGGTGAAGTTCCTTTAATTCCTTCAACTTGGCTTCCAAGCTCCAAATATCCTTGACTGGAGACAAAAGACTCCCCCACAAACAGTTGCAGAAAGGAGGAAATGTCATTTAAATTAAAAATATCTATAAATTATTAAAAACAACAACAACACAAACCACACTGAAGCAATTAGGGGAACCAGGTAAGATGAGGGCTTGAAGATGTCCACAGATATTGGAATACATACCAGGAAGGACGCCAAACTCAGGTAAGAATGGACAGACTAGAAATATTTTCATGTTTTGTTTCCAGCACTGTCTCATGAGCAGTCCATCCTTTTAACCAGTTTTCACAGCTGCAGCCCATGAAGGGGATCAAGGCCCTTTCCTCTCCCATAGACCACACCATTCACATTTCTCCCTTATCCTCTCCTCCCTGCATGCCCTAGGATGGAGAGGGGATGGGCCTGGGTCCTCCTCTGACTGCCCAGCCGGCCTGTGCCCTTCCTCAGCTTCCTCCACATCCTTCGGAGCCACACTTCCACTCCCTGTTGGCTGATCCTCCTCTCCCTCAGAGTCAGTCTCCAACAGGGGCATGACACTAACCTTCTACCCACACTAGAATAGAAATAGAATAGAATACTTTATTGGCCAAGTGTGATTGGACAAACAAGGAATTTGTCTTGGTGTAAATACTCTCAGTATACATAAAAGAAAAATACATTTGTCAAGAAATGAGAATCATAAGGTACAACACTTAATAGTAGTCATAAGGTACAATAAGCAAGAACAAAGAAACCATTAGAGACCATTTCACTGAGGCAGCCATCATTGGTGCCATCTTGGCATCAGCTTTTGTAAGATTTAATTTCTCTATATAGCCATCCATCTAGATTCACTGAACTACAACTCCCAGCATTCTTTGCCACTAATGATGTTGCTGGAGCTTGTGGGGCTGGCTATGTCATGAATTATCTATGAATAGGACTCTGCCAGTGCACGTGTAAAAGCTATCTGAGATTGTTATGATGGTCATTTTACTTTAAAGTGTAGGCATTAATCAAGGTCAGCCTTAAACAGAGGAACAAAAGTCAAGAACACACCAGAAATGGGATTCAATTCAAGATATTTTCACAGCATGCAGTGGAAACAATGTGGCTACAAGGCTATAAATGTCAACAATTATCTACAAAGCAGGAGATAATTATCTAATGGCTGCTGGTACTTTAATCTCTACCTTGAGCAATAAGAATTTCTAGTCCCAGTCTTTAGGTGAAATGAAATCTAGAAAATTTATTACCTACCTTTCATCATAACAAAATAACCCTGAAGTGACGGGACAAAATGAGATTAAAAATAATAAATCTGTACTTTGCCTCATGTTAAAGCCATAATACGGAATAGCAGCAGCAAGAAATTATTCAGCAAGATAAACATCGCCCCAATTCTGAGCAACAGAAAGACAACTTGGTAAGTTTGGCAAAACCACATCTGAACAAGGCAATAAACATACCAACCACCACATAATCTTGAAATAAAATTTGGAAAACCATTACATCAATAACTAAATAAAAAAAAATCTTAAATATAGCAGACTTCTGTTCGTAAACAGAACATGACATTTATTAAGATTGTAATTTCCCTTCTGACCTCGACACAGGATCAAATTCAGTGTTTTCAGTATAAAAATACATATTTCTAATATTACTTCTTACTTAAAATGATGACATTTTGTGTAGTAAAGGATTGAGAGGTGCATCTAAAAGAGGCCAGCCTCATTCTTGGTGTTTGCATGAAAAGTCACATATTTTCTGTTGAAAAGATTTACTGAGTAAGAATTGGCAGGATCAGATTCATGTACAATAAATGGAAACTGCAAAAATAATGAGAGAACTAGCAATCTCAGTTCTGGAAGCTTAATTGTGAAATTGAAATATTGGATACTGATGGTTATTTTATATATATATATATATAATTTAAATTTTTATTTTTAAAAACAAAAATACACATACAAAACATAAAATCATCTTCCATTTTATACACATACAGTGTGTCAGTTGGTTACATATCTTTTGTGCTATCCTTTTGTAGTCATTTACTCACAATTTATATCAGTCTTCACATTGTCGAACTAACAGATGCTTATATATTTCTCAGTTATTAATCATCCATGACTAAACTATTTATTCCGTCACTTGATATGAGATGTTCCAAGTTTTATCTTAAAATTTATGTTATACTTTCAACCAGTGGTTATATATATCTATATTATGTTTTATATCAGTCCATTAAATTTCTATCAAAAAATCATCTAGTCTATTACATTACCATGCCTTTTTACCCAACCATTGGTAAAACAAATCCCATATCATATAAAATTGCTTGTCTTCTTGTTCTCTAATTTCAAATGTCAGTTTACTCATTTCAACACAGTCCATAATTTTTTTGATAACTTCCTCCTGCATAGGTATTTTGTCACTTTTCCAGTTCTTCACAAATACAATTCTAGCTGCTGTTAAAACATTTACAATCAAATATTTCAGTTCTTTATTGTATATATCCGGTATGACTCCCAATAAAAAGACCTTTGGTTTAAGTCCTTATGTTGTTTTATCATTTTTTCCAACTGTTAGGGATAACATTGTTCACCCTAACTGTTTTAGGTGAAATAC
>BLBF01000020.1:8496738-8524452 GCA_015471245.1 Laticauda colubrina | reverse complement strand
ATTCTATTCTATTCTATTCTATTCTATTCTATTCTATTCTATTCTATTCTATTCTATTCTGTGAACTACTCAAAATTTCCACTACCAGTTCTCCAGAACTGGTCAGAACCTGCTGGATACCATCTCTGGTACCAATGAGCCAATTAGTACATAATACATTGTTCTCTAGAAGCTAATGTATCTTTTAGCCAGATAGCCTTGGTATTCTTTTAACATAAGCCCAGTATTTGGTACTGAAATCCCTGCAAATTTCTGGAAATTGAGACAAGTGATTTTGCATTGGATTTTTACAGTTATTCTAAATGTACACTGTTAAATACTATAGATAGTCCTTGTCTTACAACGATTTGTTTAGTCACTGTTCAAAGTTACTATAGTACTGAAAAAAGTGACTTATGACAGTTCTTCACACTTACAACCATTGCAGCATCCCCATGGTCACATGTTAAAAATTCAGATCCTTGGCAACTGACTGGTATTTATGATAGGGTCATATGATCACCTTTTGTGACCTTCTGACAAGCAAAGACAATATGGAAGCAAGATTCACTTAACATACTTATTACTAATGTAATAAGTGCAGTGATTCACTTAAGAATTAAGCCGTGGTGGCACAGTGGTTAGAATGCAGTATTGCAGGCTGACTCTGCCCACAGTCAGGTGCTCAATCCATCCTTCCATCCTACTGAGGTTGGAAAAATGATACCCCAATTGCTGGGGGCAATATGACATTATAAAACACACAAAGAGTGCTGTAAAAGCATTGTGGGGCAGTATATAAGTCCAAATGCTATTGCTAACTATGGAAAGAAAAGTCATAAAATGAGACAAAACTCATTTAACAACTGTCTCTAACAACAGAAATTTTGGGCTCAGTGGTTGTAAGTCCTGTACCACTCTTACTCTTAGTATTATTGGCCAGAGATGCAAACATGGTGAGGTTAACTATTGTGAATCTGAGTGAGTGTGAGAGAACAGGCTGACTACAAAATGGCCGACTTCTGTGTTGCCTCTCCCTAGCCAGTACAACAAGTGTTGGCTATAAAAGTTGAGTAGAGAGGCAGCTAGGTGGTGTTGTGGGTTCAGAGTTTGTTTTGCCATGTAATTGAATTGCATTCTAGAGTATAGCTTTCCAGATTTCAGCTGATGGAAGATAACAGTCCATATCCCCCCATTGCAAGACCAAAAAAACAATCCCTCTGCTTCTAGAATACCAATAAATTAGAAAGAATTGTTTTTGCCTTTTTTAAAAAAAGGTAGCTATCTATTTGCAGAGAAGTTAATTTGTCACATTCCCTCCCAATCTCATTTTAAAGCAGTCAAGAAAATAATCTGGTATTTTATAACATGCAACCAGATTCACAGGGAAAAATAAACTTGTTGCCCAGGTCCCTTTGGTCTTTCTCTTGCTATTTTCTGTTGGTTGAGCTGGATTTTTCTGTTGTCTTTTTTGTATAGTTGAAGAAGAAAACAAAAAAAGGAAGTTGCAGTACTATCATTTTTATAAACAAAATATTGTTGGGCAGTTGATGTGGGAAGAAAATCATATGATGTAGGAGAAAATAAGAACTCCTCCATGCCATTTTCTCCCTTTTTTATTGAGGTTACAATAACCTCCACTCTCACGTGAAAGGCCTGGGTTAGAAAAATATTTCAATTTATTCCTGGCATCAAAGGTCTTTAAAGTAGCTATTCCAAACCTGCTGGTTTCCAGATGTGCTTGGGTTACAGTTTTCTGAACTGCTAAATACTAATCTAAACACATCTGAAAGGCATGAGTCTTTCACATGTGGATAGAGGTCTTAAGGTATGGAAATAGTACTCCCATGACAGTATGGATGGTATGGTAGTAAAACAGAAGTTATGAATTGAAGTATCTTCTTTTTTATTTTCTCTAATGAAAAAAACCAATTCTTTCTCCATATGCTGTATAAAATCCTTCTCCTTTAGAATAGTATTATTTAATGTCCATCTCGATCTTCTTTTTTGTCCTTTCCATTTAATTGTCATTGGATTGTGGTCTGCCCAAGTACTTGTTTCCATATTTGTTTCTTGAATATTAGATATTAATTCTGTTGAAATCCAAATCATATCTATTCTGGACCATGTTAAATGTTTATTTAAGTAAAAAGTGTATTGTTTGGTTTTAACATTTCTTTCTCTCCATATATCTTTTAAATGTATTTCATCTATCATTTTAAAAAAAGATTTGGGGAGAGTCTTCCTATTTTGCTTTGTTTTTGTTGTTGTTATTTATTGTCTGCAATTCCATTGAAATCTCCCGTCATAACTATATTGACATAGTTCAGTTCAATTATTTTCATGTGTAATTTTTTGTAGAATTCTTCTTGTTTATCATTCGGAGCGTAAATTGCAATCAAGAGTGTTTTCGTATTATTGTCCATTATTTCCACCATTAATACTCTTCCATCTTCATCAGTATAAATCAATTTTGCTGAAATGGTCTCTTTCATATATAAAACCACTCCTCTTTTCTTACATTGAGTCAAAGAAGTAAATATTTTCCTTAATTTTGGCTGTATCAACAATTGTTCATATTGTTTTTTAATATGTACTTCTTGTAGACAAATTACATCAAATTTTAGTTTCTCTAATCTGTGAAAAATTTTCCTTCTTTTAACAGCTGAGTTAAGTCCATTTATATTCATTGTAATCAGTTTTTTCTCTTCCATAATTATGCTTTATAATTAGGTTTGGCAGCTCTCGTAGATCTTGGTTCACGTTGTTCTTTGGTCTCCACCGATCCACCTACTGTGCCTTCTTCTTCTTCAGTCTCCATTTGGTCATCTTGAAATTCAATTAGTGAAATCTCTTTTCCTGCCTCCTCTCTCCTTCCAAAAAATTCTGCATAGAATAATTTTGCTTTCTCGATTGAATCAATTCTATATCTCTGTTCTTGCCATTTAAACATTAACCCTTCTGGGATTAGCCATAATTCACCTCTTTTTTCAATAACATTTTAGTCAAAAATTGATATTGTCTTCTCATCTCTCTCACTCTTCTGGGTATTTGCTTTAACCACATTAAAACCACAATCTCCTTGCCTTTGTATTTCAATGTTTTCTCTCTTACCACTTGTAATATTTGTGTTTTAATGGCTTTTTTTGTAAATCTGATATGAACTTCTCTTGGTAGGTTATTTCTCATCGCATATCTTGTAAAAACTCGGTATACCTCATCTACTCCATCCATCATCTTCTCTTCTGTTATTTCCAAAGCTTCAGCCAATATTTCTATCATTATCTCAGCTAGATTTTGTCCTTTTTCTTCCTCTATATTTTGAAATCTGAGATAAAATTCTGATTCGTCCATCTCCCATTTCAGTATCCCATTTTTATCTTGTTCAACCACTGTTAATCTGATATCAATATCTCCAATCTTCTTGTTTCTTTGTTTATCTTCTTCTTCAATTTTTTTGAAATCTCTCATCATACTTCACCATCATTTGTTGAATATTCTCTACCTTTTCATCAGTTTTCTCTGTTCTTTGCTCAATATTTTCTCTTCTCTTTTCAATGGTATCTGATTTATTTTAAGGTCTTGGATTCCTTGCATAATCATCTGTAGAGTCACTCTTTCTTGATCTTTGTCTTGCTTTTACATTTGAAATTAGAGAACAAGAGGATAAACAATTTAACAAAATTTGGGACCTTTTCTATCAACGGCTAGATAATAAAATATAGTAATAGAATATGTAGAATTATAGAAAATAATGAATATATAAAGATGTATTTCTATTATTATTATTGTTATTGTTATTGTTATTGTTACATGTATAAAATGTTTTTAAGGTAGATTTGGAAGGACTATATGAACTGTTATAAAATAAAATAAGTATAGCTATCTCGCAAAGTATGAATGAACAAAATTATCGTCAAATGATTGTTTAATAATAATATTAGGATATTCAATTTCTGATAATATGAGTTATTATGTAATGTAACTATAATTGAGACTATGAAATCAATGCACAAAAAATTTGTAAACCAACAGACACACTGTTTGCACACTTATTGAAGAAAGCTGGATGTTTTTATGTTTTGTTTGTTTTTGTTTGCCCTTAAAAATCAATAAACTTAACCAAAAAAAAAGAAAAAAGAATCGGTCATTCAGTGCCTACCATAACATGGCCACTGACCTTTATATTCCATAGAAAATGCTGTAGCGAATGGAAGCCAATACGATATAGGAGTTCTTATAGACCATTATGTTATCTATGGCTTTTCCAGACTGATGCCTTCCAGGTAGGTTGGCTTTCAGCTGCCACTCAACATGGCTTTCTTTTATGTACTCTGTACTATATGTATTTTATTTATAATACAATTCAAGTATCATACACAGAATTCCAGGAAGATATCCTAAATCACATATTGTCCTGATTCTGACCTGCTTTAGCTTGGCTATAGCGCTGTATATCTTTACCTCTTTGAAGTCAGCCTCAAATATTCAAAGCTGTTAATAAACTACTATGACACCTGACAAGATTTTGGAGTGGATTCTAGGCCATTCAAATAGACAATGAGCAGTAGAAGAAGATCCCTCTTTCCCTTTGGCAATGCATTGTCATGAGATAGACTTCGCAGAATGATTTTATGATGGTTGCACACTCTCTTCTTATGACATGACTTAAAGACTTTTAGAAATATTTAGTTAATTCCCAACTGTTTCCACATTTAGGAAGAATATTAGTCAGTCTGCTTAGATTCAGCCATGAAATGGCATCTACTTGAGCCACCTCTGAGTATCCCTGTCACATATACAGCAATCCAGGGGTTAGATAGCTAGACCATCAAATCCAGCAATTTTCCTCATTTGCCCTGGAGAGTTCTCCATCCCTTCATTAAGCTTATTAAGAGTCCAAGTTTTCTAAAGCCTATCTTTTCAAGAATAAATTTCCAGTTTAGTTGTGTGCTTACATGTCACCTTTACTTTCTTGTATTTATTTATTTGGCTATCATTTATATCATTTATTTGGCTATTGTCATGCCGGAGTCTGAAGAAGTTTGCATCAAAATCTCCCTTCATTTTATCCCCACAGAGACAACCTTGTGAAAGTACAGTGGTTTGATAAGTCATTGGCCCAAAATTTTCATGCTTCAGTGTAGATTTGGATTTCCCTGGTGTTAGTCCTGTAACTTAATGGCTATGACATTTTTCCTCCTCTATCTCTCTCAGTCTTCTACTCTTGAGGCCAATGGTGCATAACTATTTTCAGGTTGAAAGTAAATGCACCCTTTTTAAAGGTCTGTACTTTAAAAATGAACAAGGACCATGACAAAAATGAATTAGACTGAATAGATGTTCTTTTTAATTAAAATTAAGGCACATTAATTGAAGATAGTTAACACGATTATTCTCCTCCTGTTTAATATCTTCTTTCCTTTTAAAAATGGGTGTTCGGTGGCAACAGTCAGAAGAACAAAGAACATAGAATAATAGAGTTGGAAGGGACCTCAGAGGTCTTCTAGTCCAACCCCCTGCACAAACAGGACACCCTACACTATTTCAGACAAATGGTTGTCCAATTTCTTCTTAAAAACCTCCAGTGATGGAGCACCCACAATTTCTGAATGCAAGCTATTCCATTGATTAATTGCTCTCACCAAATTACTTCTCAGTTCTAGGTTGCTTCTCTCCTTGATTAGTTTCCAACTTTTGCCTTTTGGTGCTTTCAAAAATACTTTGAATCTCGTCATCTTTGTAGAAGCCCTGTGAATATTGGAACAGTGCTATTATGTCACCCTTTGACCTTCTTTTCCTTACATGAGACAAACTCAATTCCTGCAATCATTCTTAATATGTTTTATCCTCCAGCCCCCTAATCATTTTTGTTGCACTCATTCTAGAATCTCAACATCTTTTTAATATCATGGTGGCCCAAACTGGATGCAATATTCCAAATGTGCCCAACTTGGTGAGCAATTTTGACTCTGGAGGCTTAGGCTACCCAGTCTTCAACTAGATCCTAATCATGATTTCAGTCCCTGTGAAGTCATTCTTTTCTTCAATTAGGGGTCCTGATGTTTCATTATAAGTTCCCTTTGAGTTGAGCTCAGCTGTGGGTGTCTTCTTGGCAAACGGAATAACAACATGGGAGCAATTTACCATTGCCTTCTGGGATTTAATTATTTATTTGGATAAAATTAATCTAGTGTACAATTCTGGGTTTTCTGGGATTCTCCCATCAGCATATTAACCAGGTGAAACTCTGTCTAGCTTTCTGAAATTGTCCAAGCTTAAAGCATAAGTCCCAACTTTGTTTAATAGCTTTTCTTAATTTTTCAAACAACTTGCTCTTCTATTCCATAACTCTTTGTCTCTTTGCAAATTTTAAATCAGACTAGAAGTAGCAAATAGAATAATAAGATTATGAGACCTTAAACATATTGTAGAGCAGGGGTGACATGCCAGAAACCGGTCCATGCAAACAAGTGAAGCTTATCCACAGGATGCAGGAACCCCATAAAACCACACCCTCTCTCTTCTGGGGAAAAACCTCTCTCCACAGAAATGGTCACTGGTGCCCAAAAGGTTGGGGGCAGGGGTGGGATTCAAATTTTTTAATAACCAGTTCTGTGGGCATGGTTAGGTGGGCATGGCCATGTGACTGGGTGGGCATGGCTTCTTCTTCTTTTGTAGCAACCCCCCCCCGCCCCACACTCTGTTTTTGGGCCTCCTGGGCAAAGCAGTAAGACAGCAAGGGGGATTCCAGCACATCTGAACAGCTGATTGTTGGGAGGAAAAAAATGAAGTACCTTAAGGAGTGACTGGAGGGGAGAATGCAGTCAGCGATGTTGCACATGCGTAATAAGGGCTGATAGGGGAAGGGTAGAGAGGGGCGGGGCCAACCAGGGGCACAATTTGCCGGTTCTCCGATCTTTGCAGAATTGTAACAACCAGTTCTATAGAACCAGTTCAAACTGGTAGAATCCAACCTCTGGTTGGGGACCACTGTTGTAGAGGGTCCCATTTTAGGCAAAAGTGGTATTAACATTTCATGGAAGTTTCAAGCTAATCCTATAGTACTGGTAGCCCTCACTTAACAACAGTGTCACTAAGCAATGCCCCATGTACCAGACATTATATAGATGGCAGTTCTGGCATTCTCTGGTTATCATTGCTGGGCTCGCTATGGGTCATTAACTGAGGACTACACATAACTGCAGCTTCTGACTTCCTGCCAGCTTCCTGATTTTGCTTTTGGGAAGCCATCAGGGAAGGTCACAAACCACAATCACCTGACTGTGGACACTATGAAAGTCAGAAACCTGGGCTGGTTGTTGAGCACCTGGATCAAAATCACATCATTGCAGAGGTAGTGCAACAGCCTAACTTTAAGAAGTTTAACTAACTTTAAGAATCTGTAAGTACCACTGGATCAGCATTGTAAGTTCGAACAGTCACTGAACAAGTGATTGTTAATAGAGGGCCACTTGTATATTACAAGGTTTCCACAGAGTCCTCAATTTACAACCACAATTAGGAATAGAAGTTTGGTCAACAAATCAAATTTAATCCAATTTAATGACAATTGTTATAACAGTCTTTAAGCAAATTGACATTGTCATTAAGTGGATTGTTGGAAGAAAAATCCAGGTCCAGTTTCAAGCCAGGAATAAAATGGAGGCTGCTTAAGAAAAAAATTGGTGAACAGAACCACCACACTCACAGTGTGCAGTTCTGGGATAGCTGACCAAATGGAGTTGAGAGTGTGTGGGCTTTTATATACCTTCTTGATTCCTATGAGGTCATGTAGAGGTCTGGCTTTATCGGCAAAGGGGGAAATGCAAATCCTAGATGTTTGTCTGAGCTAAGCTTATCAACCCTTGGCTTGCCTAATCCTGTTGCTTATCTGGAGCCTCTGTTTACTCTTTGCTTATGGTTAGACTGACCCACTCTTTCTGAATGGATTACCAAACTGCATTTTTTAAAAAGCTGGCCTTCTCAGTTTCTGCTTAGGATGGGAAAACTGGGGCTGGTTTCTGCCTCCCTTAAGATTTTTTCCCGCTTCTCCTTTAAGGGAAATATTCTATCCTGCTTTTTTAATATTCCCCAAAATATTTCATTCTCTAGGAGGAGTGGGGCTTCCCACAGGACCATGTGGTCATTCAGTGAATCTAATTTCTCAATGGGCATTCCTTTGCCAGAAATTTAAAAAAGGTTACAAATTGCAATTACATAACCATGGGGATGGTGCAACAATAATAAATACAGGTCGTAAGTTACTTTGTCCAAGGTCATCATTACTTTGAACCATCTTTATAAGAAACGTTATAAGTCAAGGACTACTTGTATCGCATTTCATGACCAGCTGTCACTTGCAAATTTGGAATCCAGTTAAAGCACTGATTGCTAGAAAAACATGTTTTATGTGTTGTGCTACTTTTACACAATGGCATCCTGTTGAAGATGTTGCTTCTAGTGATAATTATAAAATAAAGAATAAAACTACCACATTTGAATGTTAGCTTATCATATATCTGTACAACACTTAAAATCCGAGACTTACTGTATTTTCTGGAGGACTGCATTAAATTTAGGCATTAATGGAATATAAAGGCAAGAAAGCTCTTCCATGGGGCACAATGCATGCAAAAATGGAGGTTTAGAATGGTTTTGCTGAGCTTATTTATCTTTGTTATGGTACATATTGTAAAAATTCATTCATATCCTTTACTGCAGGCCATTTCTGAGCATTTGAGCCCTTGCCAAGGAATATAGACTGCTCAGTAGCTATGAGCATATGTTTAAGAAAAATCATCAACACCACATGCACACATCCTCTCTTAAAGTGGTGTTGAAAGGTGCCAAAATGCCTTCCCTTCTATTTTCCTGCTGGGAGAGCTTCAGCGCTAGGATACGGACAACTGCTTGAAAGCTGGATCTTTTTATTTTTTCAGGAAGGCGGGGGACAGCAAGAAGTCTGCGTTCCTGGGCTAGCTAGCTTCTTATGGCAAGTCCCTGGTTTTTTATACCCTTTTCTCCCTTTGTGAGTTGATTTCGTGTGAATGTTTGTATTTGTGCTGAATGTTTCAAATCCTGTTTGAGTTTTTTTTTCTTTATTCTTGCCAGAGGGCAAACTCTGCGGGGTGGTTAGATTGTATTATCAGTTTTTTCCTCATCTCTTTTAGCTTTATAATGGTTTTTTCATATTTGTCTTGTGGCAATCTCCTTCTGTCTCTTTTGTAATTTATATATTTTTTTGTCTTTTGTCTGTTTGTTTTGCTTATTTGGTATATCCTGTGTTTGTAAGGGTTTCCTTTTCTTATTTATCTAGTTTTCTTAATTACTTAGGCTTTTGTCTGTAGGGATTCTTTAATATCTTTTATTTGATTCCTTTTCCTATGTAAGTTTGTTTTATGGCTGGCCTGATGTTCGCCTTGGGCTTTTCCTGTTTGAGTGACACTACTATCTGCGTGAAGTTCCCTTTCCACAGTGGCATTAAGGTATTTAATCCAACATGAAAACAGCAAAGCATTGAGTTAAAGCTGTTGCTTCATTCCCCCCCCCCCCTCCAGCATCTCAGGAATACAAAGGAAAAGTTATTAAAAAGCAACTTCTCCTTCATTGCAGATGCATACATTTTGTAGATTATCACAATTTGAGGCCTTTCAGACTCTGTTGGATTACACACACACACACACACACACACACACACACACACACCCCAGCATGATCATTGATGTCCTAGTATCACTGTAGGAGCCTCAGTCATCCAATTTACCTGTTAGACATAAAGTTGGAAGAAGGCTGCCCTCAGGTCAAGCTCTCAGCATAATGTGCCATTCCAGTAGAGGAGGATTTTGCTTAACTAATGCAACAATCAATCTGGTTTCCATGGTGATTGATTTCCTCTCCGTATTAGCTTCACCTGCAGTTCCGCCCAGGATGAGTTCAACAAGGTTGACCTCCAGGTAAGCGTGGCTCAAATGGCACCCTGCCCAGTAATTTTGGAAAGCTTTAAGTAAAGTTGAAATAAGCCATAGATTTGGTCATTGTTTTCAAAGGGCCAGAAATGACCCAACCCTTCACTGCCCTCTCCTAAAGCTGCAAAAGCTCTTGAATATTTCATGCTGTGCTTGAGAAAGAGCTGAAAAGAAAAGATAAAGCAGGATGCAGGAAGCTGATTTCAGAGTGGGGGAAGATCAGCTGATTGTCACTTTAGAGCTCTCATCCAGAGCAGAATCAAGGAAGAACGTATCTTTTGTCAAAGACTGTCATTGCTAGAAACGAGCAACCTGGAATCCAGATCACTAGGCCTGATTTGTTTTCCTGGAGTTCTTCTCGTAGCCAGACTGTACAGCTCAAACAATGGAAGTTTTAACCCCAAAACTTAATAAAGATACCATATAGGTAGTCCTCGACTTACAACCATAATTGAGACCAACATTTCTGAGGCAATTGTTAAGTGAGTTTTGCCACATTTTAGGACCTTTCTTGTCACAGTTGTTAAGGGAACCACCACAGTTGTTAAGTTAATAACATGGCTGCAAAGTGAATCTGGCTTCCCCATTGACTTTGCTTGTCAGAAGGTCGAAAAAAGGGATCGTACAATATTTATGACACTGCAACTGTCATAAATTCCAGTCAGTTGGCCAAAGATCTGAATTCTGAACACGAGATCACGGGCATGCTGCAATGGTTGTAAGTGTGAAAAACGGTCATAAGTCACTTTTTTCAGTGCTGTTAATAACTTCAAACAGTCACTAATTGGACTGTTGGAAGTCAAGGACTACCTGTGATTAACCTAACCAACCTGAAGAAGACAAAGACAATGAGGAGGAAAAGGAGGCAGAGGAAGATCTGCCTATGATCCGTACACTTACCTCATTGTTTTTCCAGGTTAAAAATAAGTTTTTCATCTGTTTCCAAAAAGCTGGAAGACCAATTAGAGCAAATAGGACAAAAGTTGGAAATATTATTTATGATTGCACTGCATGTTTATGATTGCACTGAATGTTATGATTGCACTTGCATTCTGAGAGTGAAAAAGCCAATACTTCACATTCAAACACTCTTTGTTTTTTATTTCCAGCTGCTCCTTTCCACCCCCCAAATCTGCAGCATTGTTTTTAAAAGCAAAACAAACAAAGAAAAGTTGGGGGGAGGGCTTTGAGAAAATATTCCATTTGATCCTCACCTAGAAAAACTAATATCCAGGTAGCATTGCCTTTCTGTGTGAGCTGCCTGATGATGCTCAAAAGTGCATGATATTTGAATCTGTCATATTACAAAAACCTGTGCAGACTGAAAACAAATCTACTTGCCTTCCTCTGGGACATTCAGACATTTTTGCATTATTTTCATCAAATTGTTCATAAATGAAGCCACAGCCTACTGGGGAAGATTTGCATACTCCATATCTATTGCCACTCAGCAAGAGAGGGAGGGAGGAAGCCAAAGAGAATGTATTAATTATACATAGGCTTTTTTCATCGCGGAGTTTGCTTCAGAGTGGCACACATAAGAAAAGCCATTGAAGACCAACTATAGCAGTCGCCTGCCAAATAAAATTGCTACCTCATTATTGCCCTGGAACTGAATGGGGAGGCTGCACGGCGTTTATTATTAAAAATGAAATTAATAAGTTGTGAGCCTCCTCCAAAAACTCAGGCAGACAAAAACCCCAGTTTTCAGGGAACAATAGCACACAATTAAGCTGTGATGATGGTGCCAACAATACACAAACTGCATGATGGCCTTTAAAACCCATTATATATCTTGGAAATTAAAACTGTCCTCATTTCTAGGATAATTATTTTGTAGACTTTAATTAGAAGATGGAAGCAACATCATTGTAAAGCTTAACTTCTAATAGCTGACTCTAGCTCAAAGTCTGTCAGCATTGACATTAAAGTTGGGTCCCCAAAGGACTTTCTCTTCCCCCACTCCCAAGATAGCCTCCTTGATTTTGGTTCTCCTTGAGCTGTTAGCCTACTTTGAGACCATGATCCTATTCTTACCAAACCACCTACTTTGTCCATTCAGGTGTTGGAAGAAATATCCTTCTGGGTTCTGTTCCAAGTGGGGAAGAAAGATACTGGAAACATGGTGACTGCTTGGAAAGATGGTTTAATGGTGGGCATGCCATGGATGAAGAAAAAAGGGGCAGAGATGCTGAGAGTCCCTGGGTTTTACGACCTCAGTTGGGATTTGAATTTGAGCTTGTATTCTGATTGGTTGTTAAGGGCCTGTCACATTGGCCGACAGATGCAAAACGTTTGTAAAAAGGACACCTAGCGGACGAGAAAATGTTCCATCTATTGTTATCCACTCTCAAAAGTGCCCCAAATTTGCATAACCAGAGCGGACAACAACGGAAAGGAACGGACGGGGGGAGGACATAGCCAGGATGGAAAGCCGATGCTCCACGGAAGCCTAGCGGATGGGAGCGGATGGCACATCCGCACGGCTTCCGGGGCAGCACAGCAAAGCGGACGCGCAACGGAAAGAGCGGATGCCTAGCAGATGCAGAGCGTTCACTGCGCATGCGGGGAGGATGCATTGCGTCAGCCCCGTGGATATAAAGGGAAGTAGCTCGCAAGCAGGTCACCATTCAGAGGAAAGACCTGCTGCCAGACACAGCTCCAGCCAGCCGGCCAGCCGGCCAGCCAGCTGGCCAGCCAGCCAGCAAGTCAACAACCATGAGGAAGAAGAGAAAGCCTCTGCCATCTGCTGCCAGCCCTGGCAAGAGGGACAGGGCCACCATCCCACCCTCTGGCCCTGACTCTGCTTCTGCTGGGGCTTCTGCTGCTGGGGCTGACTCTTCTGGTGCTGGAGCTTCTGCTGGTGCTGCTCCTGGTGCTGGGGCTTCTGCTGGTGCCTACTCTGCTGGCACTGCTCCTGGTGCTGGTGCTTCTGCTGGTGTTTACTCTGCTGGCACTGCTCCTGGTCCTGCTGGTGCTGCTGGTGCTGCTGGTGCTGCTGGTGCTGCTGGTGCTGCTGGTGCTGCTGGTGCTGCTGGTGCTGCTGGTGCTCCTGGTCCTGCTGGTCCTGCTGGTGCTCCTGGTCCTGCTGGTCCTGCTGGTGCTTACTCTGCTGCTGCTGATCCTGGTGCTGCTGGTGCTGCTGGTGCTGCTGGTCCTGCTGGTCCTGCTGGTCCTGCTTTTGCTGCTACTGTTGTTGTTGCTGCTGCTGCTGCTGGTGGTGTGGAGGAGCAGCCCCTACAACCTCGAAGCCCCTCTAATGAGGGCCCATATGGCCCTGCCAGAGGGACGAAGAGGCATACGCGTGAACGGGAGAGGAGGCAATCCTCCATTGAAGAGGAACATGAGGATGAGGTGCTGGAATGGCTGAGGGAGAACAAGTATCTTTGGCGGAAGGGACACAGGCTCTATCAAGAAACCAAAAGGAAGCAGGCTGCTTGGAGAGAGAAGGCGGAGAGCCTGGGCTACACTTCGGAGGTGCTCCTCGGCTGGTGGAAGCACATGCACACCTGGTACGGGAAGCTGCACCTCAAGAAATCTGACTAGGCCACGGTCAAGCTGACAGACCGAGAGACCTACGTGATGGCCAAGTGCAGCTTCTTGGAGGGTGAGATCCGCCACCGAGGAGGAGCCCCTCTGACAACCCTCTCTCTCCGGCAGCCCGCTGAAAGCCAGTCCTCTTCTGGCCAAGAGTCAGCTCCTGTGTCCAGCCACACATGTCAACATAAACACAACTCTTTATTAAATGCCCTGTTCATTGTAGGGCCACTCCACATACATGGCACAATCTCATCAGTGTGATGAGACAGGCTGAAGGAAGCATCCATTAAGCATCTATCACCCTGTCTTGCCACTCCACTGCTCTAGCTGGGGAGTTGCACCAGTGTTTCAGGAGGTTGCGCTGCTTCTTCCCTTCACGTGAAGCTCTGTTGGGGCCTTGCACATCCACAGTGTCTATCAGGTTTCGCCCTTGCCTCCATTCACCAGGCTCCATGTCCCCATTGCCTTGTTGGAGGTCCATGAGCCTATTCTGCAAGACTGGGTAGCGGGTGTGCATGAGATTGTGCAGGATGCAGCAAGCTTCCACGATGCTTCTCATGGTCTCTGGGCAATGCTGCATGGTGGTGAGAAGTACCTGGAACCTGTTGGCCAGGATGCCAAGGGCGTTCTCCACCGGGTTCGCCTTGCCCTGGACAGCCTGTAGTTGAAGATCCTCTCATCAGGGGTGAGGCATCTGGAGGTGTAGGGCTTCATGAGGTAGGTTGTGAGGGAGAAGGTATCATCCCCCACGATGAAGTAGGGCACATCTTGTGTGTCATTGGGCAGGGGGTCTGGATCTGGGAAGCCCATGATGAGGTTCCGTTTCAGCCCCTCTGATTGGTGTTGTATATCTGGGCATCTGAAGATGAGCCGTTGCCTGAAGCATCGATGTACATGAACTTGTAGTCAGCATCCACCATGGTGAAGAGGATGATGCTGAAGAAGCCCTTGTAGTTGACATAAGTGGACCCTGACTTGGCTGGAGCTTTGCAGGCCACGTGCTTGCCATCTATGGCTCCAACGGTGTGGGGAAAGTTCCACTTCTGATACCACTGCTCTACAACTTTCTTCCAGCCTTCTTCAGTGGAGGGGCACTGGAGGAGTTCCTCCAGGTATTCTTCAATGATGGCCTGCACCACTTCTCTGACCACAATGCTGATGGTGTTGTGTGGCACCCTCCAGGCATACTGCATGCTCCTGTACGTGGTCCCTGAGGCCAAGTGGTGCAGAGTCAGTGCCACCTTGAGCCCAGGGTCCAGGCTGGGCCAGAAGTTGGTGCTCTGCTTGGTCAACCTGGGTCTCAGCCACTCCACAACTTCGTCAAACATGGCTGGCGGCATCCTCATGAAGTTCTGGAATGCACGAGTTTCTTCGTTCCTCAGCTCCACCATCAGCTTGTTATGCAGTCCGTACTCTGCTCTTCTTGCAATCCATCTTCAGACCCAGACACTTCTTGGCCACCTCCTTTTCTTCACGTAGAACAGGTGAAAGAGCCTGTAGATGGCTTTGCACTGTTGCAGAACGATGGTGGCTACCAAAAGGAGTGTGTGATGATCCATGATGGAGATGACTGGATGCTGTGGAAGAGCAAGAGCAAGAGCAAGGCTGAAGAGGTCTGCACCGCAGTGCTGCTGGACTGAAAGTGAGATCCAGGTGAGTTCCTCCCCCTTTTTATAGAAAATATAGGTTTTCCACTCGGTGTCCTTTTGCATCCTCTAGGCATCCTGCAGACATCCTAAATATCCAAGATACGTCCCCTCTGCGAATGTTTTTTCCGTTTTAATGCTTTGTATGTGAGCTGCATCCACTTTCATCTTTTCTCCGTCCGGGCTACTAACGCTGCGTGTCCGTTCCACGTCCGTTTCGCTTCCTCCCTGTGTCTGTTTTCCGCTGGAGCGGATGTGAGTTGCGTGGATGCACAGCGGATGCCTAGCGGATATAGCGGATGCGTAACAGATGACGACGGATGTAGAACAGATATTCCCCGTATGCGTTGTGGATGCAGAACGGATGCATTGGATACTTTATCCGCTCAAAAAGTTTTGTGCAGCTCAAAACTTTTTGAGCGGATGAAATGTCAATGGATGGATGCTGGATGGATAGAGAGGATGAAAAACAGAGGCAGTGAGTACAGAACGGAAGTATTGCGTTAACCAATGGATGGCAAGTGTTTCTCTCCATTTTACATCCTTTTTCCATCCATTGGTGCAGTGTGACATGGGGTTTATACTCTCATGGGGCCATGCAGGGAAAACTCCCTAGGCTGTCCTGAGTCTCAGATTGGTTGAGCTTTGCTGGAGGATGATGTTATGAAAGTGCTTTCAGATTCCTTTCTTAAGGGTCTGCCTGAAGGAGGTAGATCTTTGTTATGTAAAATAGACTGGCCCAGGCCTTAATGGCCCATTGACAAAGATGGAGGGCTGAGTTTCTGACTCTCTTGAGTTTCTATTTCTCTTTTAGGTGTAATACTCTGCCTTTTTAGTATATCCTAAAATATTTCATTTTTTCTAGGAAAGGGGTGAATTATAACTTCCAATACAGGCAAGACATTTTTTTTCCATCTTGATTACTTTTAGCTTGTGTGAGAGCCACTAAAAATCTCCTTTAGAAGTTAAAGCATAATTGATTGCATCATGCTTTCACCTATTTTTTTCAGAGATGCTGTTTTCAGAATAAGCAGACAAGACTCCAAACATAACAAAGGTAGTTTGCTACAGTTTAAAATAAGATCCAGCAAAAGATAAAAAAAACTTTAAATCCAGAGACTAGTCTTATCAATCACTACTACTACTACTTCTTTAATATTTCCAGCGGAGTTTGGGGCATTTTGAAAGAAAGAGGCTTCATACTATCCCTCCAAGGGTAAGGGGACCACATCAGAAGAGAATCCATGAAAATCTTTATGAGAGTAAAAAATGAGAGTATCAAAGCACCCAGTATAACTTATTTTATTTAACACTATTACTTTTGTATTTTTATTTTTATTTCAAGAGCTCAAGTTAGCACATCTGTAGATTTTCTCCCATTTTACCTCTATGAAAATCTTTTGAAATTGGTTAGACTGAGAAATAGTTAACTCAAAGTCACCCCAGTTAAGTCCATAATCAACTAAGCCAGGGCTGTCAAACTCCCAGCCCAGGGACCAAATGCATCATGTGCTGACCATGCCCACGCCCAGTTTAGCAAAGAGAGAAAAAGTCCTGATTTGTCATGTGACATTGCGGTGACATGAGTTTGACATCCCTGAAGTAAGCCAAGAACTACCTGTATTTGTGGTTCATCAAACCAAATAGAGTCAAATTCAGAAGACTGGCAATACACAAAGACTTTATAAAAGGCAGAGTTTTGCTGTCTGATGGGGGCCAGTCAAAAGAGGCAACATATCTAACAACTGGTTCCCATATGCCATACGTGGGTTACAATCTGCTTGAAGTTTTACATATGCTGTGCAAAACATTTCCCCAAGTTGTATGTGTCAGAGCGTTTGCAGCGTGACTACCATTATGAGACAACCCAGGAGTAAAACACAGCACACAGAGACTTAAACTTTTAACTGTGGTGGTTTATCTACAAAGTTATACATAGAAAAATACATGGTAGTCAAATAAATTACAAGCAAACTTTCTTCTTCTTAACTCCACGAGAACTCTGCTATGAATACTGGACACAAGGAGAGAGAACCATGTCCTCCAATGACTACCAATATAAAAACACCTCTTAAAGGCACAGAACCCATTCCCAGTCTTAAAGGGAAATACCCATGCTTTGCTGAATCACCTCTTATTGAATCAGCCACATCTGGCAGCAGCTATTCTCTGCTGGTCAGCTCTTAAATCCCAAGATCTTAACACTCCTCCCATTTAAAGCTGAACAGCAGATAATCCAAATGCTTTAACATAGTCATTATACTTTTCTACACAGATACAGGCTTTAATACATCAGCTTACAAATATGGATACATCTTATACCTTTACATCCTTTAACAAACGTACATACCAGTGTCAGTGTCAGCAAACAATATTATAAACCACTGTTGAATTGTCTAAGTCTCTGTGTGCTGTTTTGCTCCTGGGTTACCTTATAATGGTAGTCATGCTGTAAATACTCTGACAGTATGACCTTAAAAATGACAGGGAGAGAGAGAGGGGGAGAGAGTGAGAGAGAGAGAGAGAGCCCTCTGGTACAGTATTATCGCAATAACTGATCAAAGGGGCATTCAGAACCTTCAAATATTAATCATCTTTTAAATATAGTTAAAGATATGAAATATCAGTTGGTGCAGTAGAGAAATTCTGCAAATATATCTGCTAATGTTCAGTTTCAGAATGCTGCAGTTATTAGTCAGTCACATTATAAGCTTAGGTCATGCATAACAAAACATGCGTTATTAACATGGAGCATATAGCAAATGAGGAATGAGAAAATGCAGCTACAAAACAAAAACAGACAAGTCAAGGCAAAAATGCCACGATAGGGCAGGTAATGAGTATCACACCATTCACTACGATAATAAGGTTTCAAATCAAAATTTCTGTGTCATTTTTTAAAGCTGTAGGTTAGTTAGATTCTACTAAAATTCTGAGAGATAATTCAGCAAAACTGTACCCAAATATAGCGTTCTGCTGAAGATAAAAGAGATGCAGAGTCAGACACTCCCAGACACATTAATCCCATTGAAGTAATTAATATGTTTTCTTGGAACTGCAGAGCTTAGTAAATTACCGTGAATACAGATGAAACCTGTTGCAGCTTTGTTTCCATGATAAATTAACAGGGGCAAATTAGCAGTTTGTCACCAATGCTGCTCCTTCGCCGTTTTTCATCTTGTTATTCCCTCCCAACATGGAAAAGTCCTTCTGAAAGGGCCAGTCCACAGCCATCACACGTTCTGTCCACAGATGATAAAAATACATAACCTGGGATTGAGGGGAAGGTAGACTGGCAATGCCTAAGGATAATGTATGCATTACATCTTTTTTTTAATGGGGAGCAAGGACAACCAAAATTTGAACAGGTGAAGGAGAATTAACTGTATCATAGCTTTGAATTTTAAACACCACTACTTCCACACATAGTGGCTCTTTTGCTCTAGGAATTAATGTTATTCACGCACTGGAGTCTTGGAGAAAATAAGGTCAGGGCACACAAAAATTCTAAACTTGTTCCTTTCATGATGATATGGAGACGTTTCAGTCTTATGTAAAACAGCTGTACCCATAGAAGGGCCACAAAACACTCCTATCCTAGAATATGCCCTAATACAGGGGTGTTAAACTCAAGACCCCGGGGGGGGGGGCGGATTTGGCCTGTGGGGTGCTTAGATCTGGCCTGCAGGGCCTGCAGGGCCACCCTGGAAATAGTGAAGGACCAGCCCACAATACCTCTGCCAGTGAAAATGGAGCTGCATTTTCCCTGTCAGAAGGTTGCAGGAGGCCATTGCATCTAAAAATAGAATTTGCAAGAGCTGCGTGCAGCTCTCCCAGGCTCTGTTTTCACTGGCAAAGGGTCACAACCAGAAATGAAGCTAGGGAGTCAATTTTTGCTGGCAGAGTGCTCGGGCCACCAAAGGTGCCCCGACACGAGTGCTGTCAAGCTGGCCATGCCCACCAAGGTCAAACACAACCCTGATGCGGCCCACAATGAAATCAAGTTTGACACCTCTGCCTTAATATCTATTGCAGGACCAGCTTGTAGGAGCAGCTATAGATTTGAGAAGTACTTTCTTCTACATCAGTGGATTTAGTAAGCTCACCTGCTTGCAACTATTTTTCAAATACTAGGTGGGACGATCAACAACTTTTTAATTTTCCACTAAGTGTCTTATGCTCCATCACCCCAAGGTTTTGTGGAAAGTTAAAATGTTAACTTCTGATCCAGGCATTTTCATAAAATCATGTTCTGTGTTTTAGTGGGATTCTGGTCTTCTTTGTTCTGATCTTTAGGGTGTCTTTGGCCAATGGAACAACTTGCCTTCAGAAGTTGTGGGAGCTTCATCACTTGAGACTTTCAAGAAGAGATTGGACTGCCATTTGTCAGAAATGGTGTGGAGTCTCCTGCTTGGGTGGGGGGTTGGACTAGATGACCTACAAGGTCCCTTCCAACTCTGTTAATCTATAATCTAATCATCTGACTGATATAGAAAAGTTTCATTATGGGAAAGTGATTATTGGGAAATGATACTTTGCAATACTTGCTCACAATAGGAAAAGGCAGTCTCTATCTACATCTCTCTACCATGGGAGTCATCTCATCGAAAACAGAATCAAGAATCATATGCTGCTATTTTGTTTTCCCAGATAAACATTAGGCCCTTGTTTTCCCCTCTAGTTTTTTATAGCTCTCTATTCTGTGAATTCAACTTCTCTGTTAACTCAAAGGGAGTCGATAATAATATCAGGTCCATCTTCTTTCTATGCTGTATTGTTGGGTTTTTTTTTTACTCAGTGGCTTCAGGCTATAAATATAGATTGAAGCAGTAACAAAGCGAGCAATCTTTTTTTCTTTTTAAGCTAAGCCAAGGGTCATAATAGAACTAAAGTTAACTCATATTCAGAAAAAAAAAAATCTCCATGGTGGTGCAAACTCCTAGAGAGTTATCCACAGTCCCTGTGAAAGTTTGCTTGTGAAAAGGCAACAAATTAATCTGAACTGCAGATCTGGTTCTTACTGTTCACTCTACTTCTCCTCAGCTTCATTGCCGCATCTGGAAAAATGATACCAGAAAAGTGAGGAAAACACTTGGCAAAACAACAATTTACAATCCCTAACTGCATCTCTGCCGACATAGGCATTATCTTTTGATGTGCTTTGAAGAAATCAAATGGGATTTCAAAGAAAGAAACTATAAAAAAGAAGATTCCTTTGCACAGCAGTTGCCATGATTGCAAGAGCAATACAAATAACTATTAAGGGGTTATTTTCCTCCAGCAAGAATGGATCAAAACTATCTTTTGTGGCTTGCCTGGTCATATTTTGGTGCCTGGGGGATTACTCATAAACCAATTATTATCACACTCCTATGCTGAGTTAAAATGTTGTTTCAAATGGGGGTTATCTTCAGTACTGCTTATACTAGCCGTTGCTACTGTGAGTTGTATCTCCCAGGTCCAACAAATTGGTCTTAATACTGGCCATTGTTGATGCCTCCAGAAACTATATAGGCAGGAGTAAAGAAATCAGCAACTTGTTTCAGCCTTCCTTGACAAAACAAGCAGTTGCAGGAAATGTGCAGCTAAGAATTAATGCCTTGCTTTCTTGCTTTATTTAAATATACAGTAAGTGAGATGGATATTTATTTATACAGCTACCCTCTGTACAAAGTCACTCTGTGTGTGAGATGGGCAGTGCCTAAATTTGATAAATAAATAAAAATAAACAAATACCTATCTCACTACTGTCTTTCTGAATGGCTAACACTAGGTAAATAGTAAATAAGTAGTAAATGTTCATCTCTGGTGGATATTCCCAAGAATTAGAAATAGTTTGGTTTAGTATTAATGGAAATGGATAAAATAATCAATTAGGAAATCCAAAATTCAACTTAGGGGAATATTCACTGAACATAATAAAACCAATCTGAAGAGCTTGTGGTTTAGATGCTGATAGTGGCAAGAATCATGATAGCAAGAAATTGAAACCAGAAAATTTTATCCTTAGTTGAGTGGTATAATAAACTTTGGTATATTGGAACAGCAAAACCGTACACAGTTGAACAAATCTAAACCATATTCCTTTTCTGAGATACAGCAAAGATTTGATACTTTCCATAAGGAAAAGGATGATAAAGAACTGTCTCTTTCTTATATTCCGATATAGAAAGATAACAATAGGTGCTACTTTAAAAAAAAGTACTAGGTTTGGTAAGCAAAGCAGATACATAGAAGTTACATATAATTCAATATGGAAATGCATAAGTATATTTGTTATCCTCGAGTATTTGTTATTCTGCTTTGGATAAGCTATAGAAACTTAAAAACATTCCTCCACCCCTAACTCCTCCAAAGCATCAGGAAGTTTATTTACTGAATGAATAAAAGATTTTTTCCTCAAGCGCTAAGCAATATCAAGACATCAAATGTACGAGTTTCATCCAGCCTTCTTTTTTCCTCCAGCCCTGGTTTCAGACTCCAATAGCCAAGGTTTGAATCATATCTGTGACTACCTTGTTGACCGTCTGCATTCCAGAAGAGCAATAAATACACATTAAAATCACACGGGACATTCACTGAAAAATATATTCCTCGTATTTGCAAATATTTTCTCCTGTGGCTAGGCAGTGACACAAAGTTGTTTTTGATAAACTCTGGAGTATATGCATTTTTAAAGTAAGTGTATAATTGCAGGACTCCACTTGGAAGAGATAAAACCCACCCCATATGCTATCCTTAAAAGTGAAATACAATAGTTTGTATGGAGATAATCTGTTTTGCATATTTCCATCTCCACTTTAGAAATCTTTTGTGCCCCCCCCCCCCCATCACTAAATGTTTTCAGGGATAAAGAATGTGGTATACATTGCAGGAGTGGCTAAAAGTGGAGTAGGGAGATGATGGGTGGAAGACTAAGGCTAGAAAAACTAGCTTTGGAGATAGTTCTGAAAGCTGATGGCACTTGGTAGTGGATGGGGTTGGAGGAATGAAGGATGAGTTGTGTAAAACTAGAAAAAGCTGCCATTGTGGTATCTGCGAGGGATTCCTTGTGCTTGGCAGAGAATGGGAAGACCTGGAGTACAGATTTCTGGGTCTCCTCTTAACCTTAGTTGGTCCTTGGAAAACTAAGGAAATGGCAACTCATTGTCAATTGAGATATCATGAGTGATGGGGAAGGGAAGGTCTATGAGTTGGGCAGCTATGTAATAGCAGGTGGTATGGAGAGCAGAGGTTTGGTATGTGAAGATCTCAGACTGTTTCCCATTTTTCTGTTTCTATTGGTGATATCTAATTATTTTGATCCCTAATTATTTTGATCACACCATTGCTCAGGAGTGTGGATTCAGGTGAAGTAGTAGTGGGTTGGAAGAGTCTTGGGATGAATCTGAGGAGATAATACTTGACTAAGAATACAGTATAAGATTGGGGATGGGGACCTTAGAAATTGGAGAGGGAAAATACTTGCAGTTACTAGTTTTACATGCATTGGAGGATGTGGAAGGCTGGATGAGGAATTCCATTGCTGGTTTCCTGGGTTTTCCATATCTTAATACTGGAATGAGGTATTTCATATGGGGAAGGTGGGGGGTTTCATATGATTCTCCTGTTTGTTTTTCATAGCTATCCCCATTGTCTGAAGTTGTTGACAGTAGCAAGACCTTGTTCATCCACATTATTGTGGCGGTAGAAGAGATGGACTTGGAATGTCATATTAAAATCACATTGGGCAAGGCAGAGGTGGCAATATTGCCCTGTAAAATAGCTATCTTCTTGGATTTGGGGACCTAACTAGACTGCAAAACTTCTTGCCTTTGTCTGTAAGAGTCAGGATGTCATTATGTGTACATCACTGGGTTATAGGAGCTAAATAAGGGATCCCTTTCCAAGCTTTTGAATGTAATCTTGGGACTGGTTTTAGAGTCGCCTCATCTGCTGATATTGGGTGACTGCACTATTTAGGTCCCAAGACTGGGAATAGTTAGGAATTCATAGCCTCTGCAGCAGGTGTTGGTTTTTTTTCCAGATATTCTGTGGCCTGATGTTCACAGGCAGATACAATGGACCACATTTTCACCTCAGAGTAGATGCATAATTATCTAATACAGAGAATATCACACTCAGCCTCAGCCTTTGACTTCAGCTTGCCATAATGAAATAATTTCTTGATCCAGTTGAGGTAAATTACCACCTTGGATCTCGCTAGGATGAAAATTGGATAGGAATAGTTTGCCCTAGCTTTTCATAGATGCAAATAGATTTTGATGGCTACTTGGAGAATTTGATAGGCAGTTCCAGTGGTTGCCTAGATAACCATAGCAGCAGGAAATTAACCAGGGTTTCAAAATGATTAGTTCCAAGCAATCTCTCTCTGTTTGCCGATCTTGTTGGTATCTTGGTTTATTTAAGAACTCTGGAAAATGGTGGGGAAAGATAAGACATGAACCAGATTGAACATAGGAACAAGTACAACTTCAGGCTATATTATGATAATAAAAATGATATTATTTCTCCATATTATATTGGCACAAAATCAACCAATGGTCTTGTTTAGAATAGCTAATTCTCTCTCAGAAAAAAGAAAGAAAGGTAGAAATGATCAGTCAAGATTCAAACAAAAAATATTGCAACACAAGCAATTCGTATCCCGCCTTTTGTCCAAGAGGCACAGGCAGTGATTTTCTCTTACCATCTTATACATACATAGGTACACAAACACACAAGAGGGTGATTAGCTTAGGCTTATTGATATGATATAGGGTTAAGCAGAGTTTCGATCAGAAAACAAAACGTGCTGTGGAATGGGCTTGCACAACACACATCTGCAGAATAGGATTCAGCAGTAAATCTTTGTTATGTGATTTCACATAGCTTAACCAGTTTGCTGGGTTCCATCTGGCTAAAAGCTTTCAGATCCATAATACACATAGTGAGGTAAGAGTCTTTATTACACACTACATTGAAATACATTAAATAATTGTTTGTCCCTTGTCAATGTGAGGTTGCAGTTCCACTTTTTAAACCTGTGACTGCTTCTTCTGGCTTCTTTGATATTTTGACTCTTTCTCCATTGTTTTAAAACCTTGAAACTCAGCAATTGTGGGCTGTAGACTATCTGACATCTGAGAACCATTGACTACCAGCTTATCTCTCACAAACTCCTTGAATCCAAAATTGTACTTCAAGTACCTAAGACAGATGCTTTACATGTGAGTGCCCCGTCCTCCAAAATATATTTCGCCGAATGAATCTGAAAAGCTACATTATCCTCATATGAAGATTCCTAATCACAAAGAACTAGACGAGAGATTTGGGGAGTAACATAATTTCTTATTTGCCAGGGACAAAACAACAAGGACTTATGTTAGGTAAGTGAATGCCTATCTATTGATTACATTATTAAGGATGACATGCAAAAAAATGAAAAAGCAATTGTTCACAGCCTCCATCTAAAAATTTCCCTCAGGGTTTTTGTATATAAGGTTTCCCTCACAGCCTTTCACATTATATATAACAGGAGAAATATATTAAATACAGAGGAGATAATTAAGTATCTGTAGGTATGTTTTATATGTGTGTATTTGTCTACTCCCTGGCTCTAAATACACCTTTGGAAAGACAACACCCAGTTTGCAATTCTGAGACAAAAATATCTTTCAGACTGTTCAGAATTATTTGTACTGTGTGGATAATAGTAATAGTTTATTCCTTGGGGGGGGGGGAATGCATCTTGAATACCAGCATTCCTCCTAAGCTTGGAGTATCTGACTATTTAATTATAATTTTTTCTAGAAATAGCACTTAGACATATATACCGCTGCATAGTGATTTATGGCGCCCTATGAATGGTTTACAGAGTCAGAACATTGCCCACAACAATCATGGTTCTTCTTTTTACTGACCTCAGAAGGATGAAAGGCTGAGTCAACCTAGAGCTGGTCAGGATCAAACTCCTGGCAGTGGGCAGAGTTCGCCTGCAATACTGCATTCTTACCACTGCATCACCATACAGAAGATATTTTTCTCTATTTTTGATACCATTAAAGAAAAAAAATCAAGAATGGGGGCCAGCATGTTAAAAAGCATCTCCACAAGCCTTCTGATATAAATTAGTATTAGTGGAAAGCCCATTATGACCACATAATAAGGTATTAATCTGGACACATTTATCCAATGGAGTTCCTTGGATCATCCCGATCTACCAAGTTGTTTGCTTCATAGTACAGAACACAAGAGGATTACCTGCTGTCTTACCTTCTATTTCTATTCGGCTGTTGTTAAGTTCATAAAAGGGTTAAAATTGTATTAAACAAAAGCCACTCTTCTGGGACTGTTGTTCATACTAATTATACCCACTATTTTTTTTGAGAATTCCTGGATAGTTTTGTTTCCTTTGGGCCACTGAGATAATTCTTCCCTGTTCATATCTTCCTCTTCCCTTGCCTTTGCCTGTCTTTTTTTCTCTTTTGCCAGTCAACTGTTTTTAATGTTTTTTTTCCCATTAAACATTATATTTTTAATAAAATCACTCCATCTTCAATTGAACAGTGTGTTGTCTGGGTACAAACATCTTTGTTAAACAATAATCAGAATTACAATATCTTTCATTAATTCTACAATATTTAACATAGTAGTGTCCATCAATTAATTATACTAATTGATTATACAATATTAACATACTAGTATTCAACATATTAGTCATCATATTAACTTATCTCTTTTAACACATCTTTATTTTGTTTCCCTATTTCTAACTTCCATTTTTATTGTTAAAGCCCCAGTCACACTGCACCAATGGATGCAAAGAGGATGTAAAACGGACAAAAAAGTTTGCCATCCGTTGGTTAACGTGATGTATCAGTTCTGTACTCACTGCCTCCGTTTTGCTTCCTCTCTATCCGTCCAGCATCTGTTTATGGACGTTTCATCCGCTCAGAAAGTTTTGAGCTGCTCAAAACTTTTGCGTGGAAAATGTATCCAATTCGTCCGTTCTGCATCCGCTACACATCCGCTAGGCATCCGTTCTGCATCTGTTACGCATCCGCTATATCCGCTAGGCATCCGTTCCGCATCCACGTAACTCGCATCCACTCGGACGCAGGGAGGAAGCGGAACGGACGCAGAAGGGATGCAGAACGGATGCCTAGTGGATGCAGAACGGAAACAAAACATTTAAAATGGAAAAAACGTTCGCAGAGGGGACCTATCTCGGATATTAAGGATGTCTAGATGATGCCTAGAGGATGCCTAGAGGATGCAAAGGGACACCTATACTGCCTATAAAAAGGGGGAGCAACTCACCTGCATCTCACTTTCAGCCCAGCAGCCCAGCTGTGCAGACCTCTGCAGCCTTCATCTGACTCTTGCTCTTCCACAGCATCCAGTCATGTCCACCGTGGATCGTAACACAGTCCTTTTGGCAGCCACCATCCTTCTGCAACAGTGCGAAACCATCTACAGGCTCTGTGAACTCTACTCCGGGAAGAAAAAGAGGCGGCCAAGAAGCGTCTGGGTCCGAAGATGGTTCACCAGAAGAGCAGAGTACGGACTGTACAACAAGCTGATGGTGGAGCTCAGGAACGAAGACACTCGGGCCTTCCAGAACTTCATGAGGATGCCTCCAGCCATGTTTGATGAAGTTGTGCAGCGGCTGACACCCAGATTGACCAAGGCAAACACCAACTTCCGGCCCAGCCTGGAACCTGGGCTCAAGGTGGCATTCATTCTGCGCCACCTGGCCTCAGGGACCACCTACAGGAGCATGCAATATGGCTGGAGGGTGCCACACAACACCATCAGCATTGTGGTCAGAGAAGTGGTGCAGGCCATCATCGAAGAACACCTGGAAGAGCTCCTCCAGTGCCCCTCCATTGATGAAGGATGGAAAAAAGTTGCAGAGCAGTGGTATCAGAGGTGGAACTTCCCACACACCATTGGAGCCATCGATGGCAAGCACGTGGCCTGCAAAGCTCCAGCCAAGTCGGGGTCCACTTATTTCAACTACAAGGGCTTCTTCAGCATCATCCTCTTCACCATGGTCGATGCTGACTACAAGTTCATGTACATCGATGCTTCAGGCAGCGGCTCATGTTCAGATGCCCAGGTATACAGCGCCAGTGACCTCAAGGAGGGGCTGGAACGCAACCTCATCATGGGCTTTCCAAATCCAGACCCCCTGGCCTACGACACACAAGATGTGCCCTACTTCATCATGGGAGATGATGCCTTCTCCCTCAGACCCTACCTCATGAAGCCCTACACTTCCAGATTCCTCACTCGTGAAGAGAGGATCTTCAACTACAGGCTGTCCAGGGCAAGGCGGATGGTGGAGAACGCCTTTGGCATCCTGGGCAACAGGTTCCAGGTACTTCTCACCACCATGCAGCATCGCCCAGAGACCGTGAGGAGGATCGTGGAAGCTTGCTGCATCCTGCACAATCTCATGCGCACCCGCTACCCAGTCTTGCAGAACAGGCTCGTGGACCTCCAGCAAGGCAATGGGGACATGGAGCCTGGTGAATGGAGGCAAGGGCAAAACCTGATAGACACTGAGGATGTGCAAGGCCTCAACAGAGCCTCAC
>BLBF01000020.1:8463285-8496338 GCA_015471245.1 Laticauda colubrina | reverse complement strand
GTGGCTCTGCCCCTCCTGCTGTCTGGCTCTCTGCCTTTCTGTGGAGGTGGAACTGGAAGGGGTGGATGTGGCTACGGCTGTGGTAGACTCAATGTCTCCTTTCTCCCACCACACCAGGGAGTCCTCCACGCGCTCCACCATGGTTACAACACCTGTCCGCGGGTTCTCCGCCGTGGCACGCTCCACAGAAACCTGCCTGGAGACAGGGACTGACTCTCGGCCGGAAGAGGACTGGCTCTCAGCAGGCTGCCGGAGAGAGAGGGTTGTGAGAGGGGCTCCTGGTGCTCCTTGGTGGCGGATCTCACCCTCCAGGAAGCTGCACTTGGCCATGACGTAGGTCTCTCTGTCCGTCAGCTTAACCGTGGCCTGGCCAGATTTCTTCAGGTGCAGCTTCCTGTACCAGGTGTGCATGTGCTTCCACCAGCCAAGGATCACCTCCAAAGTGTACCCATACTCTCCACCCTCTCTCTCCAAGCAGCCTGCTTCCTTTTGGTGTCCCTGTACAGCCGGTGTCCCTTCTGCCACAGATAGTCATTCTCTCTCAGCCACTCCAGCACCTCATCCTCGTGTTCCTCCTCAATATAGTATTGCCTCCTCTCCCGTCCCCGCATACGCCTCTTCCTCCCTTTGGCAGGACCAGATGGGCCCTCATCAGAGGGGTTCCCAAGTAGTAGGGGCTGCTCCTCCACACCACCACCACCAGCAGCAGAAGCAGCAGGATCATCATCATCATCATCATCATCATCAGCAGCAGCAGCAGCAGCAGGATCAGCAGCACCAGTAGCAGCAGCACCAGCAGCAGCACCAGCAGCAGCACCAGCACCAGCACCAGCAGGACCAGGAGCATGAGCAGGACCAGTAGCACGAGCAGGATGAGCAGGAAAAGCAAGACCAGGAGCATGAGCAGTACGATCAGGACGAGCAAGTCCAGGAGCACGAGCAGGACCAGCAGGACCAGCAGGACAAGCAGGACCAGGAGCAGCTTCAGCAGAGTATGCAGCAGCAGAAGAACCACCGCCAGGAGCAGCTTCAGCAGAGTACGCAGCAGCAGAAGCACCACCGCCGGGAGCAGCTTCAGCAGAAGCTCCAGCACCAGAAGAGCGAGCCCGAGCAGCAGAAGCCCCAGCAGAAGCAGAGTCAGGTACAGGGGGCGGGAGGGTGGCCCTGTCCCTCTTGCCAGGGATGGCGGCAGGTAGCTGAGACTTTCGCTTCTTCCCCATGGTTGTGGGGTTGCTTGCTGGAAGGGAGACTGGCAGGGAGGCTGGCAGGCACCAAGACTGGCAGGAAGCCTGGCACCAAGGCTGGCAGGAAGCCTGGCAGGAAGGCAGGCAGGCAGGCAGGCACCAAGGCTGGCAGGCAGACTGGCTGGCAGGGAGGCTGGAAGGCAGACTGGCAGCAAGCCTAGCAGGCAGGCAGAGAGCAAGGCTGGCAGGGAGGCTGGCCAGGAGGCTTGGAGGCAGGCTGGCCGGAAGGCTGGCACCAAGGCTTGCAGGCAGGCATGCAGGCAGGGCAGGCAAGGACTCGATGTATCTGGCAGCAGGTCTTTCCTCCAAATGCTGGCCATGTGCGAGCTGCTTCCCTTTATATCCATGTGGCTTACGCATTGCATCCCCCCCGCATGTGCAATTAGCGCTCGGCATCCGTTCGGCTTCCGCTGTGCATCCGCTAGGCATCCGCTCTGCATCCGCTTCATCCGCTGTGCATCCACTGTGCATCCGCTGTATCTGTTCCGCATCCGCTTTGCTGAGGTCCCCCAGAAGCCTAGTGGATGTACCATCTGCTCCCATCCGCTTCCATCCGCTGGGCTTCCGCTCCGCATCCGCTTTCCATCCGCTCTGCGTCTTCCCTGCGTCCGTTCCTTTCCGTGTTATCCGCTCTGGTTATGCAAATTTTTGCCCCTTTTGAGAGCGGATAACAATGGATGGAACATTTTGCTTGTCCGTTGTGTCCTTTTTACATACGTTTTGCATCTGTTGGGCAGTGTGACAGGGCCTTTAACCATTGATGGAATAAATCCCTTACCATATAATATTCGGTTTGCTCTTTCTCCTTAATTGCCAGTGTTAATCTATTCATTTCCATGCATTCTATTATTTTCCTAATCACTTTCTCATCTGTGGGTATCACTTCACTCTTCCAATTTTGTGCAAATATAATTCTAGCAGCAGTCAATATATGAATAACTAAATATGTATTTTCCTTGCTATATTCTTCAGGGGTTTTTAATATTTGTTGAGTGTCACATGTGCTTACTCTGATCTGAATATTGGAATTGACTGGGAGTGTCCTGGGTAGAAAGACTGGAAATTTCGTGACTTTCCAACAGATTAGAACCTGTCGGATCCTTTTTCCCTCTAAGCTTGGTTGTTTTCTTGCATACATTTCATTAAGGCCCTGTCACACTGCCCAACAGATGCAAAACAGACACAACGGACGAGAAAAATGTTCCATCCGTTGTTATCCGCTCTCAGAAGGGGCAAAAATTTGCATAACTGGAATGGATAACACGGACGCGGGGAGGACGCAGGGCGGATGGAAAGCGGATGCGGAACAGAAGCCCAGCGGATGGAAGCGGACGGGAGCGGATGGCACATCCGCTAGGCTTCAGGGGAACCTCAGCAAAGCGGATGCGGAATGGATAGAGCGGATGCACAGCGGATGCACAGCGGATGCACAGCGGAAGCCTAGCGGATGCCGAGCGTTAATTGCACATGCGGGGAGGATGCATTGCGTCAGCCCCGCGGATATAACGGAAGCAGCTCGGAAGCAGGTCGCCATTCAGAGGAAAGACCTGCTGCCGGACGGATTGACTGCCTTGCCTGCCCTGCCTGCATGTCTGCCTGCAAGCCTTGCTGCCAGCCTCCCTGCCAGCCTCCCTGCCAGCCTTGCTGTCTGCCTGCCTGCCAGCCTTGCTGCCAGCCTCCCTGCAAGCCTTGCTGCTTGCCTGCCTGCCAGCCTTGCTGCCAGCCTCCCTGCCAGCCTTGCTGTCTGCCTGCCTGCCAGCCTTGCTGCCAGCCAGTCTGCCTGCCAGCCTTGGTTCATGCCTGCCTGCCAGCCTTGCTGCCTGCCTGCCAGCCAGCCTTCCTGCAAGCCTTGGTGCCTGCCTCCCTGCCAGCTTCCTGCCAGCCTTGGTGCCAGCCTTCCTGCCAGCCTTGGCGCCTGCCTGCCTGCCAGCCTGCCTGCCAGCCTTCCTGCCAGCCTTGGTGCCTGCCTGCCTGCCAGCCTTGGTGCCTTGATGCAGCAAGCTTCCATGATCCTCCTCATGGTCTCTGGATGATGCTGCATGGTGGTGAGAAGTACCTGGAACCTGTTGGCCAGGATGCCAAAGGCGTTCTCCAACACCCGCCTTGCCCTGGACAGCCTGTAGTTGAATATCCTCTCTTCACGGGTGAGGAGTCTGGAGGTGTAGGGCTTCATGAGGTAGATTATGAGGGAGAAGGCATCATCCCCCACGATGAAGTAGGGCACATCTTGTGTGTCGTTGGGCAGGGTTCTGGATCTGGGAAGCCCACAATGAGGTTGCGTTCCAGCCTACCCTTGAGGTCACTTGCGTTGTATACCTGGGCATCTGAAGCTGACCCGTTGCCTGAAGCATCGATGTACATGAACTTGTAGTCAGCATCAACCATGGCGAAGAGGATGATGCTGAAGAAGCCCTTGTAGTAGAAATAAGTAGACCCTGAGTTGGCTGGCGCTTTGCAGGCCATGTGCTTGCCATCGATGGCTCCAACGGTGTGTGGGAAGTTCCATCTCTGATACCACTGCTCTGCAACTTTCTTCCATCCTTCTTCAGTGGAGGGGCACTGGAGGAGCTCCTCCTTGTATTCTTCGATGGTGGCCTGCACCACTTCTCTGACCACAATGCTGATGGTGTTGTGTGGCACCCTCCAGCTGTACTGCATGCTGCTGTAGGTGGTCCCTGAGGCCAGGTGGCGCAGAATCAGTGCCACCTTGAGCCCAGGTTCCAGGCTGGGCCAGAAGTTGGTGTTTGCCTTGGTCAACCTGGGTGTCAGGCGCTGCACAACTTCGTCAAACAAGGCTGGAGGCATCCTCACGAAGTTTTGGAAGGCCCGAGTGTCTTCGTTCCTGAGCTCCACCATCAGCTTGTTGTACAGTCCGTACTCTGCTCTTCTCCCGATCCATCTTTGGACCCAGACGCTTCTTGGCCGCCCCTTTTTCTTCCCGTAGTAGAGTTCACAGAGCCTGTAGATGGCTTCGCACTGTTGCAGAAGGATGGTGGCTGCCAAAAGGACTGTGTTACGATCCACGGTGGACATGACTGGATGCTGTGGAAGAGCAAGAGTCAGATGAAGGCTGCAGAGGTCTGCAGCAGGGCTGCTGGTCTGAAAGTGAGATCCAGATGTGTTGCTCCCTCTTTTTATAGGCAGTATAGGTGTCCCTTTGCATCCTCTAGGCATCCTTAATATCCGAGATTGGTCCCCTCTGCGAACCTATTTTCCATTTTACATGCTTTGTTTCTGTGCTGCATCCACTAGGCATCCGTTCTGCATCCGTTCTGTGTCCGTTCCGCTTCCTCCCTGCGTCCGAGAGGATGTGAGTTGCACGGATGCGGAACAGATGCCTAGCGGATATAGTGGATGCATAATGGATGCAGAACGGATGCGTAGCGGATGCCTAGCGGATGCAGAACGGATGAATTGGATACATTTTCCGCGCAAAAGTTTTGAGCTGCTCAAAACTTTCTGAGCGGATGAAACATCCATAAACGGATGCTGGACGGATAGAGAGGAAGCAAAACGGAGGCAGTGAGTACATCGTGTTAACCAACGGATGGCAAGCTTTTTTGTCCGTTTTACATCCTCTTTGCATCCGTTGGTGCCATGTGACAGGGGTTTTACTGAACTATGTATAACCATTAGTGCTAGTATGTTACCTAGTTTGGTAATGAAATGTCTACAAGCAAATAACTAACTTGGTTAGTTATATGATAACTATCACCAAGGATCCCACAATTCAACCCAGAGCTACAAATATTCTCTTCTATCGAGATCAGATCCTACTTCTTTGCAAGACCACACTGGTTTTCTCTCTGCAAGGGTATTATTGAGCCATAGAGATAGGTTGAGGATCTATCTTTGAGGACAATGAACAAAAGGAAGCCATTTCACAAAGCTGTCAGAGTTGAGAGTATATTAATGTGTATGAAACCCTAAGTTTCATGTCCTTTCTTTTTCTGTGATTAGCCAGTACAGAACACACCAAACTTGAATATCTGTGCTTAGCAAATATGCCCTCTGCAGGCTCTAATTTGAAACATGATCCCAATTTTGGGAAATATAATTTTATAGATTTCAGGAGAGGCAACTGAATTGTGTTTATGCACTTGCCAAATGTCTACAATTAATGTTAATGAAGCTGCTATGCTATTTGCAGAAATCTAGTGTAGTTCTTCACAGCTTTGGATTTTAAATCTCTCAAATGTTATTAACAGATCAGTTCACATTCCCAGTTCTGGAATCTGTTTAAATCAACAGCCCAGTCTGGCATTCATAGTTAGCCTTTTTTTAAAAAATTCCAATTATCCACTAATCTTGCCCAACACAGCCAGGAAGTCTAGTTTATAAAGCTACCAGGAATTGCTTTCAAATAGTAATTTAAGGGGATGGGGATTATTATCCTTAGAGTTTTACAAGAGGACAATTAATCCAGTGGTGTTGCAAGAATTAAGTTACAATAAGTTATAGTTAGGTCCAAGGACATTTCTTTTTCTTTTTTTAAAAAAAGCTCTGTTCAAAGAACCAAGAAAAATACAACTAGATATAACAGCATTAAAGGATCAAAACAACCTCAAAATGAATAGCAGAGCAATAAAAAAGAGGGCAAAAGAATTAGGTTATTAAACAAAAATAAAACTCTCCAAAAACTTTGATCATATTGTTTGAAAACCTTTCTCTTTGCTGCTTGTTTGAAACAAAAAGTTATACCTAGCAATTATTCAATGAGATAAATCTGGTGCAGACATCTCCTTCCAGTGTTATAGAATAATTTTTTTAGCAAATTGCTCACTATATCCACAATATTTGATACCAAATTCATCAGCTTCTTTAGCCTTCTAATAAAGAAGAGAGACTGTTTCAGGATCCACAGATAATCCCTTCAAGATCTCTAACTTCTGCATATAACTTCAGAAAGTAAAGTTGAACAGATGGACCAAATAAAATGGAGAATTAATTGCCAAGAAACACTGTGAAGTAAATCACTCATCCTTTAATTCTGAAAAATTAAACATTATAGGCACTACCTTGATGTTGTTCTGGGGCTTGTGTGTTCTTAGGAAGATGAGAGAACCTGTGCCAGTGATTCAATCATATTGGATGGGTCTCATCAGAAGAGCCAGAGAAAGAGTATCTCTCCATAAATAATATTGTGTGATATAATTTACAAAAACCCGTATCAAATAGGTCATTACAGAGGACAACAAGGACTTCACTAGGTGTTGGAGTACCTGGATATCTGATAAAAAATGGGCTATAGGACTCAGGACTATTGTCTGAGAAAGCTGCAAGACTACTGGGAGAAAATTTATTTTTACTGGTCACAAATATATGAATATATGAAAACAAAGATCAAATGATTTCTTTCAAATCCAGTCTAATAGGAGGAGAAAATCTGAAAATAATGCATCAGTTCTGGACAGAACAACACTCAGAATTAGAAATAATAAAACAGATAAATGTTGATTTATAATACAAAATAAAATATTCACAGAAAATTTGAAGAACTGTGCAGGACTACCTAGGGCAAAGAAATCAAAGCTTTGATAGAAGTAGCTCCTACTATATAGGCAAACTAGGAGGAATCAGCAATAAAGGAAGCCAGCATAGATACTGAATCATTTTTATTCCCAAATAAGAATTGGTAGGACCACAAAATTGATAATGTCATAGAAAATGAAAAAGTCAGAGTGTTCTGGGACTTCAGAATTCAAACAGGCAGGAACCTGCTACAAAACATCCTAGACTTTACTATTGCTGATAAGGCAGACAAAAAAATTGTCTGGATAAGAGACATGGAGAGAGCAGAACAGAAAACAAAGAAGTGGAGAAAATCATAAAATATAAACAGTTGCAAAAAGAACAACTTTGGCAAAAGAAAGTAGAGATAATACCAATAGTAATAGTCTCCTTGGTATAATCCTAAAACATTTGGAACACCACTTGAACACCACCGGCACTGACAAAATCGCCATCAATCAATTGCAAAAGGCAGCTTTATTTGGAACAGATTATGTTCTGCAATGATACCTTTAATGCCACCAAACAATAACATTTGTCTATCTCAGATCTTATGGAAGGACTCAATAGATGGATAAAAATTCCAAGTCCAGTCTGAACATCTAGCTGACTGTGTGACCGAGCGTAATAATTCCCACATATGCCTTACAGCATAAGATAGAGGAATCTAAATCCTCTCCAAGATTTTAGTCGATAAGACAATAATCCTAAAATAAGATCAAAAAGTGGGTGAATTCTAAAATTCTCTATTTAAGATGGTAATTAATCTGAAACCATATGATTCATATCCCAGAAGGTTCCATGAATGACCCCCAAGTCAGACATTGGGCAAACTTAATTATTTCAAACGAAATCGTCAAACCTGCAACAACCACTCCACACATAATTTTAAAGAAAATAGTTTCCCAAATGTGTCTAGCAGGTTAAATTTCAAAATCAGATAATATTTTTGTCAGTATCTGTCCAATGTAGGTATCAAAGCAGGAATAAGCCTGCCCCTTCTCTGGCGGCTCATCTTCAAAGTCAGCATCTGATTGGTTTATCCACCTGCCATACTCACTTAGAACACACAGAGGTTTTTTTTTTTTTCCAAATGGCAAGTGGGTAGTTCCTGACAATCTTGATTGGTTGATCAATAGTGCAAAGTTTTACAGCATATGGTGGCAACTGGCTGGCTAGAAGATGGGCTGACAGCTAAGTCCTCAAATCAAAATAAAAAGAATTGAAGGAGGAAAGTGAAAATAGTGCACTTAACATTACAAACAGGATAAAGCCATAATAAAGAACTAGATTTTAGCAACAGTTAAAAAAAACTGGTCTAAGTTGCAAGATAAACAAATTCAATAATTCCTTTAAGTGGTTCCATCATTTTGCAGTAACATAGCAAAGGTAACAAAGCACTTTCCCTGTACATATATGTGTGTAATTTTAAGCAATATTGCAAGATAAAATGAAATATTTTCTTGCCATAAGTATCTAATTCAATTTTTTTTGACTTCTCCACATAATGTAAAAGTCATGTATTAATTTTGTCTGGACTCACTTAATTTTATTAACAGTAATGTATCCTTTTGATTTAATCCAGGGGTGTCAAAGTCATGGCCCCTGGGCCAGATGCATCACTTGCTGGCCCTACCCTCACCCGGTTTAGCAAAGGGGGAAAAAGTCCCGATACGTCACATGACGACACCATGATGACGCGAGTTTGACACTCCTGATCTAATCAATAATATGACTAGTTCACCTTCCTTCCTAAATCAAAACATTCCACCTTCCCAAATATTTTGCTCTATTTTTAATCCCTGATTCTTTATCAGATTATATAATTTTGAGCTCATTACAAAAGTCTACAGCTGCTCTTCTGAAGCCCTGAAAAAATGTATACAAGGATGTAATATATTCCTGACACAATAATTTTGTATCCTTAGTTCCTGTTGATGCTAGTCAGTTTAAAACATACTAAGGTGGAAGTCATCAGCTGTGCTGTCCCATTTACATACACACACACACACACACACTGTTCTGACCCTAACCCTTTTCCAATAAACAAACAATAACCAAAGGGAACAGAAACCTTTTAATGAGTCTTACGAATCCCCAGTGAAAAGGCTGCTGCAAACTAACTTTGATAAGCACGAACCTCGCCAAAACTGTGCAAAACTGCCAAGAATCACAGAGAAGAAATATTTCACAACACAAGAGTCTTCAAATACCAACTTAAGATACTGTAATATCCATGAGGCTGAGTTTCAAAATGTCTTTGCTTCCTGCAAAAAACGTTTGCGTCACAGCCGGCTTTTATCTTCATGAAGGAGGGGTCATTACCTTGCAGCCTTACTCCCAAGTTGCCCATGCTGTTGCAGCTGCTCTTTCCCATGAGAAATCCTGCATGCATGTGCACTTGGCACAGGCTCTTCGGGAACCTCCTCATCGCTGCTGTCAACCCCTACAATCTCTGAAGGCAGCAGTCCACTCCCTAATGGTCCTGGCCCCTCATCTGAGTCCCCGCTCTCCTCAGCTGTCCGCACCTGCTTCTGGCTAACCACAACACACACACATGGGTGTAAGGATTCTTTATTAAGACTTCCGAGCCTGAATTGGTATTCTCCAGCAAATCCCAGCTCAGCCCCAATGAGTTCCACAGGCTACTCAAATGAAGTCAACTTTAGTCCTCAAGGCAAAGGCAAGTCCACAGGCCAAGGCAAAACAAAGGCAGGCAAAGGCAAATGCAAAAGACAAGTCCACAGGCAAAGGCAAGGCCACCAGCTCACAGCTGAAGAGACACAATCTGAAGTTCAAGGCAAGAACACACAGCAAAGAAACAAACACATTTTCCCAGCATCGGCTCCATCTGTCTACTGTGCTAAATAGCCAGCTTCTAGTGCATCCTATCAAGAAGGGGAGTAATCTGGCTGACTTTCACTGCTGCTGTCTTTTTTCTGCCCTATGTGTTCTTGGATCAATGTGAAAGGCAGTTCCTCTTCCTCATCACTAACCAGCTGCAGCTGCATGCTTTCCCCACCTGAGGGCTGTCCTGCTGTAGCTGTGCTTCAGCCAAATCTGTCATGCCCCTGTTGGAGTCTGAATCCGAGGAGGAAGATGAACAACTGACAGGAAATGGGAATGTGGCTCTGTTGGCTGTGGAGGAAACTGGAGAAGGACAAAGTCCAACTGGCAGAGCAGGAGAGAAGTAGAACAAGAGAGAGGGAGTTCAGAGGAAGACCCAGGCCCACTCCATCTTCATCCTAAGGCAGCAGGGAGGAATGGAGAAGAGAGCAATGTGGGTTGCTTGGCTTATGGGGGAGGAAAGGGCCTTGATTCCCTTCATTATCCATACCTGGGAATGAGAGTTTTAAAAAAATGTATGCTGAGTGCGGAAGCTGCTGAGAGCAAATGTGAGTTTATCTTGTGTTGATTTTGCTTATTTGTGTTTCTGGTGTCTTCCCAACTGTGTTGAGTTATTGCTGTGCTTTCATGTCTGGAATTTTATTTATATATTTATTTTATCAAACAATTATTAGATAACAGGTATAAGTATAAACATGGTTGTAAATACATGAAATGGATATAAATAAGAGAAAAAAAAGAAACAATAGGACAGGGATGGTAGGCACATTTTGGTGCGCTACAGACCTCTTAGGAAAGGGTGAAGTCAATAGTAGATTTTGGGATTTGGGGAAGAAACCAGAGAGTCTGGTAGAGTATTCCAGACATTGACAACTCTGTTGCTGAAATCGTATTTCCTGCAATCAAGTTTTGGTTTATCTTTAGTTTGTATCTATTTTGTGCTCTTGTATTGTTATGGTTGAAGCTGAAGTATTTATTGATAAGTAGGACATTGCAATATATAATTTTATATATTATACTTAGATCAAATTGAAGGCAGTATAGTTCTAGGTTGTCTAGGTCTAAAATTTCAAGTCTGGTGGCATAAGGTATTCTGCTACAAGCAGAAGAGTAGAAGATTCTTCTCGTAAAATATTTCTGGACTTTCTCAACTGTTTTAATATCAGATATGTAATGCGGGTTCCGGGCTGATGAGCTGTATTCAAATATTGGTCTAGCAAATGTTTTATATGCTCTAGTTAGTAGAGTGATATTACCAGAGAAAAAGCTATGTAAGATTAGGTTAACAATTCTTAATGCCTTTTTGGCTATGTAGTTACAGTGGGCTCTGGCACTTAGATCATTTGAGTTGAGTATTCCAAGGTCCTTGACAAAGTTTTTGTCATCATCAAGGTCTTGACTATTCAGCTTGTATTTTATTTTTTTGATTTTTTTTGCCAATATGTAAAATAGAACATTTGTTTGTTGAAATTTGAAAATGCCATTTGTTTGACCACTCTGACACATAGTCGATGTCTTTTTGAAGGGTAGCAGTATTGTCAGTGGTGTTGAATAGCTTTACATCATCAGCGAAAAGAACGCAGTTGCTCTTAATATAATCACAGAAGTCATTAGTATAGAGTATGAACTGAGTTGGTCCTAGAAAACTGCCTTGGGGGACACCACTGTTGACAGGTACAGGATTTGATAAGATGCTTCCAATTTTGACCATTTGTTGCCTGTTTGACAGGAATGCTTCAATCCAGTTATGCAAGTATCCAGAGATATCATAAGACCTTAGTTTTAGGAGTACTTTGTCATATACCACTGAATGAAAGGCTTTACAGAAGTCTATGTAAATTGCATCAATTGCTTTGCCCTGATTGAGTTGTGTAGTCCATATGTTTTTACAGTGCAAGAGTTGCAGGTTATGGGACAATTTCCTTCTGAAACCTTGAGTTTTTTTGTTTGTTGTTTACAAAATTGTAGAAAGCGTGGGTGGAATTGGTGTGGAGAAGGTTTTCCTCTTGTTTAGTGTGATAATTGGTACATTCAGTCTTTATCTGGTGGCATAAATTTTTGTATCTGCTTTTAAAGTTGGCAACGTGACCAGATTTGTTTTTCCACCAAAGTGATTTCTTTTTGGATTGAAGCTTCCTTATTGTTATGGGTAATTTGTTTTTTCTGGTTTTGGGAGTTGTTATTGGTACATATAATTTGATTACTCTTTTGACTTCAGATAAAAATATATTGTAATGGCCTTCAACAGTATTGCATCCAGTGAATAGAATTTGCCAATCAAGAGATGAGAGATCATTGTCTATAAGATCATAGTTGCCTTTTTTGAAGTTATAATTGGGGATCCTGTTGTTGTTTTTGTGAGGACATATGTTGAGACAAAAGTCAATCAGGCTGTGGTCACTGTTGGAAAAGGGTTCATTAATTTGTATTCCATAAATTGAATTCAAATTGTTGCAGAAGATGAGATCAAGGCAGTTGTTAAGTCTAGTATTGTTGATTTCTAGTTGTTCCAGTCCTGATGTGGTAGTGGCATTGTAAAGGGTTGTATGAATGGGTTCAGATGTACATTCATTTACTGTCCAATTTATAAGAGGTAAGTTGAGGTCACCAAGAAAAATGAGAGGGTGTGGGCAGAAGGCAGCCAATGTCAGTAGTGAAGTTAGCTTGTTTACATGAATTATATCATGGTCAGGGGCATGATAGCAAAGTAAGAAGCGGACTGAGATGTTTAAGGACAGTTCATAGATGATGGTCTTGGGAAGAGCAAGCTCTTGTATAATTTGGATCTTTTTTAGATTAAGAGACTTTTTATAGAATATAACAACTCCACCACCTCTACAGATTTCGTGATCTGACTGAAAAACTTGATATTCTCTTGTAGTGATAATGGACTCTGGGAAAGATGCATTTAATCATGTCTCATAGATAAATATAATGTCAAATGTGGCTGAGCTTAGAAGGATGAGGAATTCATGCATTTTACTTGCATTAAGTAGTTTGCATTTAAGATATGAAGTAGCAGGTCTGGAGGAAGTAAGGGGCATGCATCCCTAATGTTGGATGTTTGGGTAATGGATATTGTGATGTGGGTTGAGACTCTTGCTTTTGATACAGTCAGCACGGTAATCAATGTATAGATTTGTATTACCTAATTCATGTAATTCTTTTGAGTTCAGAATGTAGCTCCTGGGATCGTACACATTGCTGTAAGGTTAGATCAGGGTGGGAACAAAGATTCTTAGGGTTGTTGTTCTTTGTGAGTGAATTTATTGAGAAAATGAATTTGTGTTTGCTTGTTTCGTTTTTGCAAACAACCCTGAAGAGGTGTGGGATCATCAAGCCATCTTTGTTTTTTAAGTTCAAGACCAACACGGGAAATATCAAGTATTTCTTCAGGGGAGATGGTTGATGCTTGATTTTCTCTGATGATGTTTCGAACATTAGAGATGTCATCATTGTCATTGACCTCTAGACAATGACCTCTAGCTGTTCACGCTCAACAGCTTCTTTGATGAGGATGGGGATATCAATATTTGTAGGGTTTGTTGTTTTTTGTGGATTGGATTTTGGTTGCGGTTGTTGAGTAGAGATATGGTCTGTAGATGTTTGATGTTTGCTTTTTATGCTGTCTCTTTTTTTTCAAGGTTTGCCAATCTAGTTTGTTTAGTGTCCAGGGATGCTACAATGGTGTCAAGGGATGTTATACGTGTTTCAATGTTATCGACTCTTTCAAACAGGGCAATGTATTTTTCTAGTTTGGGTCTGCATGACGGACAGAAATATGGAAAAGCATTGGCAGATGTTTTTAGGAATAGAGCCATTTGTTTGGGTAATCCTAAGCAATTATGGTGAGCATAGTTGCTACAAAGAGAACATTTGATGTAATCTTCATTCTCCTTTAAAGCTTCCATACAAATAAGGCAAGAGCAAGAGTCTTTAGTAGAGGTGGCTTTTTAGTAGAAGTTTCTTTCTTTTTAGATTGAGGTTTGACATTGGATTGTTTTCCTGGCATGGTGGGTTTGTTGAGATGGTTTGTTGATTTGGTTGTTCAATCAAACAAGGTATTGTGGTAATCAATAAAGTAATATTGTACCAAAAGTCTATTATACTAATCACACTAGTCAATTAATTTAATAATCAATAATCACCCTAATAATTAATTACACTAATCAATAAACACACTAGTCAGTTAATTGTCCTGATCATTAATTTGCACTAAACATACTAATCATACTAGTATTCAAAATAGTTCAATAACCATTAGTCTATTATAATCTATAATAATATCTTACTCACTAATGATAAATAATTATAAAAATTAATTAATCATTTAGTAAGATCAGTTAATCAATTAAACAGAGTTATATTGGGAAAAATTAGGGCAGGAAGAGAATAATGGGAGGAAGAGGAGAAGATTTAGTTTGGATGGTCCTGCGGGGTATAGGAAGAGGGCATATATTAGGTTGGAAGTATGGATGAAAGTCTTTTGGCAGAAGGTTACTCTTTACTCATTTCTTCAAATCTTCAATTAGTGATATTTGGGAACCAGATCTGTCTTCATACGGATCTTCTTGTCTTTGGGCATATATTAGGCTGAAGGTAACTATGAAAGCCTTTTGGCAGAAGGTTAATCTTCACTCATTACTTCAGATCATCAGCTAGTGATCTTAGGGATTAGATCTGTCTTCTCATGGATCCCCTTGTCTTTGGTCAGCGATCTTAGAAATTAGGCGACTGTGTGAATTAGCAGGGCTGCGCTCTGAGATCAGGACCTCCGATGTGGGATTTGACGATCGCAGATGATCGATGATGTAGGCAGAAGTTTGGGCAGCAATTTTACTGGAATGTTAGCACTCCGGGATCAGGCTCTCAGCCGTTGGAAGTTCAGCAGTTGGAGCTCTGCCGTTTATTGAGGCTCCAACAGGTTTCGAGCTACAGTGTTGCTTTAGAAATTAGGAGCTTTGGCTTCTCAGGATCAGGTGATTTTTGCCGATAACTGATACAGGTGGCAACCTAATAGAGTCTTTTTTGATTGAGGATGAACAGCAAATCTCCCCACAATCAACTATTTATTTTAATCAGGAAGGGAAACAGTAGGGACCCACTCGTGATCAAATGACCATAGGAGTGAGAGCCTCACCTTGCTAGTTATACGCCACCATCTTCAAACTACTTGAATTCTTGATCCTGCCCTGCCAAACTAATTACCTCATTTTTGCCTTGTTTGGACTTATAATTATAGTTTTTGTTGACCACATTTTGGACTTGATTCTCTACAGTCAAAGGGTTTCCTGGGAGAGTTTTTCTCCAGCCAGAAGGTAACCAGGACATTGGGCACAAAGTTGGAGCTAATAAAGGGGCTCCTACTGTTGGGTGGCCAATACATGATACATCTGGCCTGCAGGCCACGAGTTTGAACAGCCCTGGCTTGGAGCCATTGGTTAATTCCCCTCCTGACATGCCTGGAACTGGTTCATCCTTCTTCACTGAAATCTGGAGAGGTATCTAGTGAAGCATGGAGGGGAGTCAGTCATTACATCAGCAAGACCAATAGAGTTTGAATGTCTCACTATGAAATGCAAGCTTAGCACCACGAGATGTTCTATGTGTTTATTCATTTTTCACTTATTTAGAATTCACCTATCTGCCCCAAAGGATACTCAAGCCAATGTATAAATTTAAAAGCAACCCTAGATTACAGATAGCCCTCAACGTACACATGTAGTGGAGCTTGCCCATTACAGTCATAAGTTATGTCAGTCATAAATTGGGTTGGCCTGCTTTTATCACTTTTTTGTGGCAGTCATTAAGCAAATCACCATGGTTCAGTGAATCTACAGTTATTAAATGAACAATATCATCCACTACAGGGTGCTTTTCAGCAAAAATGTCATCAGTTGTGCTCACATGACTGAAATGTTACAAACTACCATAAATTCAGGCCAGTTGCCAAGCACCTGAAATGAAGTCACATGACATGGGGGAGGGCCCTGCTGTAGAAATTCAAAACTAAGTCATAAATGCTATTTGCAGTGTTCACCATAACTTTGAACTGTTACTAAGCAACTGGTCATAAGTTGGGAACAACTTATACTGTCAGCCCAACATCATCTGTGGGCTACCATTCGGGGAGGAGGGGCCAACCATGGATGCTGCTATGAAACCTATGACTCCCAATCATTTAGCTGCTGCAAGCCTGCAGGCGTAACTCAAGCGATGGCAGAAGAGCTGAGAGGGACATCACATAGGACCAACAGCTGGGGGCGAGCTCCTTTCGGGAAAACTGAGCATGTGCCTGCCAGTTGGGGCATGCCGGGATAATTGGTTGGGACATGCCAGGATAATTGGGGCAGGGCATATCGGGTGTATAAAGGTGGTGGGGCAGATTAGTCCTGACTTTAATCTCTGTTAGCTTGTATTGTCTAGCAGCTGGTCAATTAAGTGTCAGCACACTCCAGAGGAAGATAAATTGCTTATATAAAACCATGTTGTGGCTGTTGTGCTTTCGTTTGGCATGTGAACCTGACAATACCTGTGTTAAATTAAGAAGCAGTGAAAATAATCTTTCAAGACAACATGATATTTAACAACTTGCCAAAACCAACTTACCTGAAAATAATGCAAGTTATTCTCCTGCACAATGTTTGTGTAGTGTGTTGCTAACTATGGACAGTTCAATTTAACATCAGATGAACTATAAGGATACCTCTGGCCCTATTGAAACAAATGGTTGCCAAACCATTACTCTTTTGCTGTGGATAAACTATTCTCTCTGCTGGGGAAAGAGTTAAAAAAGTCAAGATGACAACTGCAACTATGTGATCAAAGCCCTGCGTTCCTTTTTACATGCCACACCTAAAAATGGGACAAAGTTGCATCTTGATTTCTTTTGATACCGATAAAAAGAATGGGGCTTTGCATTCGCATGGTTGTGGCCATCATCTTCATTGTGGACATTTCTGTCTCTGCTCTTCATAACTTCTTTTTTTTTTTTTTTGGTTAAGTTTTATTGATTTTTAAGGACAAACAAAAACAAACAAAACATAAAAACATCCAGCTTTCTTCCATAAGTATACAAACAGTGTGTCGGTTGGTTTACAAATTTTTTGTGCATTGATTTCATAGTCTCAATTACAGTTACATGACATAATAACTCATATTATCAGAAATTGAATATTCTAGTATTATTATTATTAATCAATCATTTGACTATAATTTTGTTCATTCATTCTTTGCGAGATAGCTATACTTAGTTTATTTTATAACAATTCATATAGTCCTTCCAAATCTATCTTAAAAACATTTATATATGTAATATTAATATTAATAATAATAATAATAAAGAAATACATCTTTATATATTCATTATTTTCCATAATTCTACATATTCTATTACTATATTTTATTATCTAGCCATTGATAGAAAAGGTCCCAAATTTTGTAAAATTGTTTATCCTCTTGTTCTCTAATTTTAAATGTCAATCTACTCATTTCATCACATTCCAGTATTTTCTTGATAATTTCCTCCTGCAATTGTATTTTCTCATTTTTCCAATTTTTAGCAAATACAATCCTAGCTGCTGTTAATACATTTAAAATCAAATATTTTAAATCTTTGCTGTATGTATCAGGTAGAATTCCCAATAAAAATATCTCTGGTTTTAAATCTATATGCTTTTAAATCATTTTTTCCAACCACGTGTGGATTTTAGTCCAATATTTTTTTGCATCCGCACAAGTCCACCCCATATGGTAATATGAGCCAGGTATCTGATGACATTTCCAACATCCTTCAGATTTACTCTTGAACATTCTTGCTATTCTTGTTGGGGGGAAATGCCACCTGTAAAACATCTTATACAAATTTTCTTTAAATGCTGTTGACATTGTCATTTTATAATTTTGAGACCACAGTTTTTGCCATTTCTCTAGATCAATCCCATATCCAAAATTCTTCCCCCAAACAATCATAGTTTCTTTAACTTGTTCTTCTTCTAGTTTAATTTCTAATAAATATCCATACAATTTTTTAATCACCTTTTCATCAGTACCTGTCAAAATCTTGTCTAAATCAGTCAATTTATTATAGAAACCTTCTGTTTTAAAGTCTTTTTCATCCCTTGAATGCATTTGCGCATAAGAAAACCAATTCATCTTTATACCTTGATCCTCTAGTTTTTGCATCGATTTAAGTTCACCCTTTTCATTCAAAATTTCCCCATATCTAACTGTTTGTTCCTTCTTATATGTTATAGGATAAGAAAATGCTTCAATAGTCGATAACCAGACTGGAATTTTTAAATAACATTGTCTTTTAATCTTCTCCCAATTTAATCACAGAGACTCCCATATTTGATGTCTTCTAAAATAGCCCTGTATTTTAGTTCCCTTATACCATGAAAAGGCATGCCACCCCAACAACAGATCATGTCCTTCTAATGTTAACAATCTAGTATTTCTTAATGTTATCCATTCCTTAACCCATGTCAAGTTGTAGCTACAACTCCCAATTAGGCAGACCAAATCCTCCTCTAATTCTAGCATCTTGTAAGAGTTTTAACTTTATTCTCGCTTTCTTATCTTGCCATATATATTTCAACACAGATTTGTTTAAATCTTCAAAGTAGTCCTTTCCAAGCCTAATTGGTATTGTTTGAAACAAGTGTAGAATTCTGGGTAAAATATTCATTTTGATTGTTGAAATTCTCCCTATTAGTGACAATTGTAGGTTTTCCCATTTCGTCAAGTCTAGTGCTATCTGTTGTTTCAGTTTAATGTAATTGTTCTCTTTTAATGTACTACATCTTGCTGTTAAATGTATCCCCAAGTACTTAACCTTATTCATGACTTGAAATTTCAATATATCTGCCAATTCTTCTTTTTGTCTTAGTAACATATTCTTTATCAAAATCTTTGTCTTGTCTTTGTTTATTTTCAAGCCGGCCACCTTGCCATATGACTCTATCTTTTCCAATAGTTTTGGTGCTGTTTGTAGAGGGTCTTCTAAAATAAAATCCAAGTCATCCGCAAAAGCTTGCAATTTAAGTTCTTCCTTTTTAATTTTCATTCCTTTTATACTCTTTTCGTCTCTAATGTTTCTATTTAACACTTCTATTTAACACAGAGTTAATATGAATAGCAAAGGTGAAAGTGGGCAACCTTGTCTTGTACCTTTTCTTATATTGATAGAGTCTGTTAATTCTCCCTCTATCATTACCTTTGCCGTTTGCTTATAATATATGGCTTGTATTTCTTGAATAAATTTTCTGGCAAAGCCCATCTGTTCCAATAATAATAACATGAATCTCCAGTTCACATTATCAAATGCCTTTTGTGCATCTAAAAATATCAAAGCCATTTGTTTTTCGGGGTGAGCCTCATAATATTCCAAAGTGTCCAATATTACTCTCATATTATCTTTAATTTGTCTCTTTGGCAGAAATCCATTTTGGTCAGAGTGAATGAAATTATTTAAATATTTTTTGAGTCTCTCTGCCAATACTGAAGCAAAGATTTTATAATCTGCATTTAATAAAGAAATGGGTCTATAATTCTTAATTTGTAATGGATCAGTCTCTCCTTTTGGAATAAGTGCAATATAGGCTTCTGACCATGTTTTAGGTATCTTCTTCTTTAGCATAACTTCATTCATGACTTCTAGCAATGGAAGGTTCAGCGATTCTTGTAATGTTTTATAGAATTCTGCCGGAAGTCCATCTGGGCCTGGTACCTTCCCATTATTTTGTTTCTTAAGTGCTTTGATTAACTCCATCATGGTTATGTTGCTTTCTAACATTTTTTCAGTCTCTTTTGGTATCTTAGGTAGATTAGCATTCTGTAAATATTGTTTAATTCTTTCCTCATCAATATTCTCTTGTTCATATAATTTCCCATAAACGTCTCGAATAATTTACTTCTCTTTATTGCCGTGGCAAACTTGACCTTGATCATCTATTAAATGCGGTATTTTCCTTGATTCTTTTTCCTTTCTCAAGTTTGTATGCTAACCATCTACCTGGTTTGTTTCCATCCTCAAAATAATTCTGTTTAGTACTTCTAATTTTCTGTGCTAATTCTTCTTTCTCTATTAAACTCATTTTATGTTTAATTGTATCCAGTTTTAGCTTAATGTCTTTTTTCTGTGGTGTTTTCTGTAGTTCTTTTTCGAGTCCTTTATACTCATCATCTAAAGCTTCCATGGCTTGCCTTTTCCTAATGTTCCTTTTCCTTGTCTAGTCTATTATCAAGCCTCTAGCTTATGCCTTCATTGTGTCTCATACGTTCTGAACTGAAGTATCTTCTTTTTTATTTTCTCTAAAGAAAAAAACCAATTCTTTCTCCAGCCACAGTATAAAATCCTTCTCCTCTAGAATAGTATTATTTAATGTCCATCTCGATCTTCTTTTTTGTCCTTTCCATTTAATTGTCATTGGATTGTGGTCTGCCCAATTACTTGTTTCCATATTTGTTTCTTGAATATTAGATATTAATTCTGTTGAAGCCCAAATCATATCTATTCTGGACCATGTTAAATGTCTATTTGAGTAAAAAGTATATTGTTTGGTTTTAACATTTCTTTCTCTCCATATATCTTTTAAATGTATTTCATCTATCATTTAAAAAAAAGATTTGGGGAGAGTCTTCCTATTTTGCTTTGTTGTTGTTGTTGTTGTTGTTGTTGTTATATAGTCCAATTTATTGTCTACAATTCCACTGAAATCTCCCATCATAACTATATTGATATAGTCCAGTTCAATTGTTTTCATGTGTAATTTTTTGTAGAATTCTTCTTGTTTATCATTCGGAGTGTAAATTGCAATCAAGAGTGTTTTCGTATTATTGTCCATTATTTCCACCATTAATACTCTTCCGCCTTCATCAGTATAAATCAATTTTGCTGAAATGGTCTCTTTGATATATAAAACCACTCCTCTTTTCTTACATTGGGGCAAAGAAGTAAATATTTTCCCTAATTTTGGCTGTATCAACAATTGTTCATGTTGTTTTTTAATATGTACTTCTTGTAGACAAATTATATCAAATTTTAGTTTCTCTAATCTGTGAAAATGTTTTCTTCTTTTAACAGCTGAATTAAGTCCATTTATATTCATTGTAATCAGTTTTTTTCTCTTCCATAATTATGCTTTATAATTAGGTTTGGCAGCTCTCGTAGATCTTGGTTCATGTTTTTCTTTAGTCTCCACCAATTCACCTACTGCGCCTTCTTCTTTTTCAGTCTCCATTTGGTCATCTTGAAATTCAATTAGTGAAATCTCTTTTTCTGCCTCTCTCCTTCCAAAAAATTCTGCACAGAATAATTCTGCTTTCTCGATTGAATCAATTCTATATCTCTGTTCTTGCCATTTAAACATTAACCCTTCTGGGATTAGCCATCTATAATTCACCTCTTTTTTCAATAGCATTTTAGTCAAAAATCGATATTGTCTTCTCATCTCTCTCACTCTTCTGAGTATTTGCTTTAAAACCACAATCTCCTTGCCTTTGTATTTCAATGTTTTCTCTCTTACCACTTGTAATATTTGTGTTTAAATGGCTTTTTTTGTAAATCTGATATGAACTTCTCTTGGTAGGTTATTTCTCATCGCATATCTTGTAAAAGCTCGGTATACCTCATCTACTTCATCCATCATCTTCTCTTCTGTTATTTCCAAAGCTTCAGCCAATATTTCTATCATTATCTCAGCTAGATTTTGTCCTTTTTCTTCCTCTATATTTTGAAATCTGAGATAAAATTCTGATCTGTCCATCTCCCATTTCAGCATCCCACTTTTATCTTGTTCAACAACAGTTAATCTGATATCTCCCTTTGTTTATCTTCTTCAATTTTTTGGAATCTCTCATCATACTTCACCATCATTTGTTGAATATTCTCCACCTTTTCATCAGTTTTCTCTGTTCTTTGCTGAATGTTTTCTATTCTCTTTTCAATGGTATCTGATTTTATTTTAAGGTCTTGGATTCCTTGCATAATCATCTGTAGAGTCACTCTTTCTTGATCTTTATCTTGCTTTAACATTGTCTGAATTGAACGTTGTCCTCCAGATGGTGGGGAGGCAGAAGTAGAAGTTGAGGAGCCAGAAGCTATAAACCTCCTACTCATTTTCAACAATTCAGGATCTTCAGGTTCTTCTAAACCCTAATCCAATTATGAAATAGCCATTTATAATCCAAAATGAAAAATAAGAATGGTAGGGAGAAAAACCCAATAATAATAAAAAGGAAAGGAGAAAAAAAATTCTTCAGGTTCTTCTTAACCTTAATCCAATTAGTAATTAGGTAGAAAGGAAGGAGAAGAATAAAAAAAAGTTTAAAATGAGCAAAAACTTAAAAAGAATAAAAAAAAATAAAAGTAATTCTTCAGGTTCTTCAACACCTTAATCCAATAGAAAATTTTCAAATTAAAAAAAAAAGCATTTCGGAAAACAAAAAATCCCAAAGAGAAAAGGAAAAGAAAAAAGAAAATTTTGAGGCTTTCCCTTTAAAATACAATTTTAAAATGAAAATATTACAAAAATAAAGGTTTTAAAAAGAAAAAATGAACAGTACAGCTGGTAAGGGTGTGTGTGTGACCCAACTTAAGAAAATAAAAAAAAAGACACACTGCACTTTATTTAATTATCCAAGGCTGTTGTCATAGCTCTCTCCAAACTACAAAGCCAAGTTTCAATTGTTGATAGAAATCCAGAAGAACACCTGCAGTAACACTCTTCCGTGCTCTTCCCTCTATCTTATCACGTAGCAATGTCCTTGAAAAATAATTTCAGAGATTTCTTTCTCAGATTTCTCAGCTTCGTCTAAGATATTTTCAAGCCTCTAGTTGGCAGTGTTACAAAGTTTCTTTACTCTCACTCTCCTCCTCCTTTCCCAGAAAAAAAGTAATAAAAGTTAAAAATAGAAAAAGTATAGCGTAAGGGAGCCTCTAACCTAACATATTACAAAGTCAAAAAAAGAAGAGAAAAAATAGATATAAATAGAGAAAAAACCAGTCCAGTTAGCAAATGCAGAATCACAATAGAAATCCAGCCATAAAAAACAAAGCAAAGCCTTACTTTGACACTTCTGTTTAAAAACCGCCGCTTATTCAGTTCTGTCAAAACTTTTACAGATTATTTTTCCCCTTAGGGTATCCTTTGAAGTCCTTTTAAATCTTAGAATAATAAAAGAACAATTCTCACCAGACCAACACACTTTCTCTTTCAACATCTTCCATTCGGAACTCTCCCAACTTCAGCAGCTTTGGTGGCTGCCTCTCTGCTGCTGGCAAAAAGACTTCTTATGGATCAACCAGGGACTTTGCAATATCCCTGGGATCTACAGGATACGCCCTTTACTATCACCATCTCTTCGGGACGGTTTAGGTCCGTTTGGACTGTCCAGGGGCAAAGATATCGGCTGCAATCTCAGACCTCCAAGATTGCATGCAGTATCATCGCGATGCCAGCTCCTCCTTAATGACCGATTCTTGTAAGACACTTATAGGTCTTGGAAGCCAATCTGAGATGGCTTAATTATATATGGGTTATGATCACTTATTTGGCAAACGTTCAAAATTACAATGGTACTGAAAGAAGGGAACTTATGACTGTTACAATCTTCCCCTTGGTCACATCATTGCAATATGGATGCTTGGTGTCTAGCTGGTGAATGAGCTGTAGTCACATATTCATGTTTTCTGCCAGTTCCCAAAAGTAAATTCAATGGGAAGCCCATAGGAAGTCATGGGTTGCTTCTGCTCCTGCTGATTTTTCACCCACCTGCACTCTGCAGTGTTCACCCATGGCGCTTGCCTACCCACCCTCTCCACTGTGCCTGCCAGTAACAGTCTCCACTCACTTCCACACATCGATCTGTGCTCCATAGGGCATAGGTGAGGGAAATTCTGGTTCCAACTGCTGGTATAATCCAAGGATTAACTGTAGATATAACAAGCTTTTTGTAAGTATATTACATTGTATCTATGCCAACAGAAGGTATCTTGATGTAGGTAGGGGAGGATAGGTGGTTTTTTTTAAAAGCAATTTTACCATTCTGCTTGATAAGGATCAGGCTTCTCAAATCTAATGCAGAGGCCAATTTTCTTTGCACTTACTTAATTAAGTGAGTATATGTTCTCTGTATCTAAGGATAGGGATCTATCTAGTAGTTGTCTTGTAGAATCAGTAAAGGTAATTTGATAACTGATCAACAAACTATACAACTATTGTTCTGACCCAGGCTTCATCAAACGTACTTGAACACAAACTTATTTTAAAAGCAAAATCTATTTTATTGCAACGCTGGGCATTACTTTCATTCCCAGCCAAAACTAATTATAAACAGTTCCCAAAGATAAGCACATACCTTTCAGTGGTGTGCAATGTTGCCAAAAACAGAAGTACCCAATTATAACCGAAACCAACAGAAATACCAGAAAAAACAAACCAGAGCTTCAATGAGGACTCAGAATATATCAAACTACTTTGCTTCCTGCAAAGCTTTCGTTATTGAGGTCTGACTTTTGTCCCTTATGGGAAGGGCAATCACCTCCCAGCCTTACTCCCAAGTCACCCCTTCTGCTTCAACTGCTCTTGCCTTTTAGCACACGCGCACTGGGCTTCCCTGGGTCCTCTGCTTCACTGCTGCCAGATTCCAAAGGCTCTGAAGGCAGTACCCCACTCCCAGAGGGTCCTGTCCCCATCCCTGCATTGGATGCAGGACCCTTGTCTGTCCTTTCCAGACTCCCTGACTGGTCTCCTTTCTTCCTCACTGTCCAACTCCACTGCCGGCTGCTGGCGAACCACAACAACCATTTCCAAATGGAAACACTGAGAAGCAGCTGGGGATCTGACAATTCTGTAGCAGAAATGTATACAGCAGCTGTTTCTGAGTGTAAAGATATGTATACCCTTTTCATTTAGGAATAAAGACATATCAATGTGAAAAATATGATAAGGCACATAAACAAACTGTACTCCCTTCCATCTTCAGGTTGATAGCTTATAAATAAGCTTTAGAAGATGTTTGTTTGCTGTTTGTGTTGGACAAAGAATCATTCAATCTTTGCATTCCACTGTTCAAGTACTCCAGAAAAGGCCATTTTCATCAGCTTCTGCTTGTTGAAACAACATGGTATGCCAAATTGATAAAGAAAAAGCTGTTTTTAAATTGCTCACTTTACATGTATTTGTCTCATGGAGAAATAATGAATTGAAGTGGGCTGTGCAATTCAATTCATTACTGAAGTTAGAGGTTTGAATGGTGTTCTCTTGATTTCCTTCTCTGTCTCTCCCTGGCTGGTGTAAAGGTGTAGCCCATTTATACTTCATTTTGTGAATCACCCAAGTGGTCACAACAAATAAAAGAGAAGGCTACAGAGTGGGTGGCATGGGCTGATCTTGTTTCTAGAAGTGTGAAGGATGGAATTGGAAAAAAAAAAAGCATCACAGGGAAGCAGACATTAGTTGCATCGAGGCAGGGAACAAACTCCTTGGTTAATTAGGCAACTTGGGAAGAAAATCACAACATGAAAATGCAGGCCCTATCTTTTCAGCTCAAACATTTATCCTTTCTAAATAGACAGTGAAATTGGATTCCATCTCAGAATGAAAATGACCAGGAAGGTTGAGTGCATTTAATGGTTGGCTCCTACATGGGCCCAGCTTGTTTATATTTAGTACAAGGGGTCATGAGGATAAGCCCTAGACCACTAATGGTGAACCTTTTGGGTTTGATGTGTCAAACATTTGGAAAATGCCTAAGTTGACTCTGCTGGTGTGCCATTCTCTTAATCCCATCCCCACCAAACAAAATAGAAACAAGTCTTTATATATTTATTTATTTTTTAAAAAACACAGTCAAATTAAGTGTGGTGCTATGTGTTATATCAGGGGTTCCCAAACTTGGCAACTTTAAGACTTGTGGACTTTAACTCCCAGAATTCTCTGGCTGGAGAATTCCACAAGTCATAAAGTTGCCAAATTTGGGGACTTCTGTGTTGTATCAAGAAACATCAAATAATTACAGAAATGAAATACAAGAATGCCAAACTCATTTTTGAAGGCTCCACAGGCTGTGCAAGAACACACTACAATCTCACAGCCTCTGAAACTTGCACAAAAATGGGATATACTTTCAGGAATAGTTGTTGTTGACAGTTGGCAAATGCTAGTGTTGTGTCACCCAAAGCATTATGGCATATCACCCATGACATGTGTGTCGTTGCTTTGTCACCACTGCCTTAGACTATCCTCTTCCTCCTTTTTATTATTAATTAATATTAATGGTAATATTTCTGATCCCCCCAAGTACCAAACCTTTCTGAAGATTTATAATAATAACAACAATTATCAGCATATAAAATGATACCATCTGAATATGATTCCAGTTGGGCTCCCAATATGATTCCAGTTGGGCTCCCAGTATGATTCATATCTCTTTTGAGAGTCACTAAACTAAGCGACAACTCTTGGATATGATGGAGAATTTCTCTACCATCTTCCTTGTTATGGTAACCTGGCTTATTTAAGTATCAGGCAGGAAGGGGAACTTTTGATCTTCTTTATAGCAATTGTAAGTACAATGATAAATTTACCTCATACTCTAACCATCAAAACCATAAATTATGAGGTCCCTTTTATGTTTTAAACAAAAACTCCATAAGCAGATTCCAATCAGCAATAAATATTGTCTTTTTTTTCTGATTAAGGAAGTCTATTTAGTCATTTTAGCAAGCCCCATCATTTTTACCCACCATTCCAATAATCTTGTCACAGTTATCCTGTACAGTTCCATTATTTTTCCCCCAAAAACATTTTGCACCAATCCTATAAACATTTTCCAAATGTTTGACACATCAAACCCAAAAGGTTCACCATTAGTGGTCTAGGGCTTATCCTCATGACCGCTTGTACCAAATATAAACAAGCTGGGCCCATGTATGAGCCAACCATTAAATGCACTCAACCTTCCTGGTCATTTTCATTCTGAGATGGAATCCAATTTCACTGTCTATTTAGAAAGGATCCTACAAAAAAAAAACCATCTGGTCTCAAGTGAATATTAATCTTTACAATTTTCTGAATCAGTGTGTTCATTTATGTTATGTATATGTAAAGGGCCTCTCACATAGACCGACAGATGCAAAAAGTATGTAAAAAGGGCACAGCAGATGAGAAAATGTTCCATCCATTGTTATCCGCTCTCAAAAGTGCCCCAAATTTGCATAAACAGAGCGGACAACAACAGAAAGGAACGGACGGGGGGGAGGACGTAGCCAGGATGTTAAGCGGATGCTCCACGGAAGCCTAGCGGATGGAAGTGGATGGAAGCGGATGGCACATCTGCAGGGTTTCCGGGGGAGCACAGCGAAGCAGACGTGCATCAGAAGGAATGGATGCAGAGCGGATGCTGAGCGGATGAAGCGGATGCATCACAGAAGCCTAGCGGATGCCTAGAGGATGCCTAGCAGATGCAAAGCATTCACTGCGCATGCGGGGAGGATGCATTGCGTCAGCCCCGTGGATATAAAAGGATGCAGCTCGCAAGCAGGTCACCATTCAGAGGAAAGACCTGCTGCCAGACACATCTCCAGCCAATAACCATGGGGAAGAAGAGGAAGCCTGTGCCATCTTCTGCCAGCCCTGGCAAGAAGGACAGGGCCACCATCCCACCCCCTGGCCCTGACTCTGATACTGCTGGGGCTTCTGCTGCTCGGGCTGACTCTGCTGGTGCTGGGGCTTCTGCTGGTGCTGCTCCTGGTGCTGGTGCTTCTGCTGGTGCTTACTCTGCTGGTGCTGTTGGTGCTCCTGGTCCTGCTGGTGCTGCTTTTGCTGCTACTGTTGTTGTTGTTGTTGCTGCTGCTGGTGGTGGTGGTGTGGTGGTGCAGCCCCTAGAACCTCGAAGCCCCTCTGATGAGGGCCCAGAAGGCCCTGCCAGAGGGAGGAAGAGGCATACGCGAGAACGGGAGAGGAGGCAATACTCCATCGAAGAGGAACATGAGGATGAGGTGCTTGAATGGCTGAGGGAGAACGAGCACCTATGGCGGAAGGGACACAGGCTCTATTGAGACACCAAGAGGAAGCAGGCTGCTTGGAGAGAGAAGGCAGAGAGCCTGGGCTACACTTTGGAGGTGCAGTGGGAGCAAGGAGAGGGCACTGACACCAGAGACCAACCCACCCCCACCCCCAGCTCCACTTCCACAGAAAGCAGGCAGAGAGCCAGACCGGGGGGGGGGCAGAGCCACACTGTCCTGCTGGAGATCAGGGACACCATCAAAAGCAGCATAGATCTCCTCTCTCAGCTGGTACACACCGACATACCATCCTCAAACCGAAAGCCCTTCCTCACCTACGTCAACCAGACCCTCATGGACATGTCCGAATCACAGTACCAGGTGATAAAGGAGAGGATCACCGGTCTTCTGCACAACCCTCCAGGCCCAGCTGAACCTGCTCCGACCCAGTCCAGGTCTGCTCCTCCACCCCAGGTGATGTCACAGCCCTTCCAAGGCTTTCCACAGGCCCTCACCAACCAAGGCTACCAGGAGTTCCAGCAGCACAGGCAGCCCTTCCCAGTCCAGGCACAGGTTCATCGAACACCACCGATGCCACCGATGTCACCGATGCCACCCACGCCACAGATGTCACCGATGCCACCCACGCCACAGATGCCACCCACGCCTCACCTCACTCAGCTGCAGACCAGACATCCCCACTACACTCCTCTTCCTCCACCCCACAGCCAAGCCTGGCCTCAGAACATCTGTCATCGGTCTTGGGACTGACACCCCATGTCATGGAGGAAGGGGCTCTCAACATCACAGGACTGAGCCAGCTCTCTGAGAGCTTCCTCCACACACCATCCCCTGTTGTCCTCTCGGGGCCAGGCACCCCAATGGTGCCTCAGACCAGCACTCCAGTAGCAGCCACCTCCACAGCACCTGGACCCTTCACCCCTGAGATGATGGGCATGCCTCAGAGTGATTGAGAAGAGTGCCAGAGACTGGGTTGCTACCTGTTGACTTTATCTTTGCTTGGGACGCTTTTCTTGGGTCATTTTTCTTTCACAGTTTGTTATTAATAAAGTTTATCTTTGCTTCACACACTTGGTTCATTTATTTTAGTAAATAAAGTCTTGGTGGAAACTTTTAGAAATGGTTTAAGACTTTGCATGCTTGTGGGATGGGTAAGGATCGTAGTGGGATGGGCAGGGATACCTGTGGGATGGGTAATAGCTGTGGGATGGGTTAGGATAGCAGTTGGATAGATAAACCTCCAGTGCAAGCATAGTGGGACTGTATGGTCCACCCTCCCAGCTGCCACACCTATGGCCCTTATTTATCAATAACAATGTAATCATTCATCAACACATTTCAACATAAACACAACTCTTTATTAAATGCCCTGTTCATTGTCGGGCCACTCAACATACATGGCACAATCTCTTCAATGTGATGAGACAGGCTGAAGGAAGCATCCATTAAGCATCTACCATCCTGTCTTGCCACTCCACTGCTCCAGCTGGGGAGTTGCACCAGTGTTTCAGGAGGTTGCGCTGCTTCCTCCCTTCACATGAAGCTCTGTTGGGGCCTTGCACATCCATAGTGTCTATCAGGTTTCGCCCTTGCCTCCATTCATCAGGCTCCGTGTCCCCATTCCCTTGTTGGTGGTCCACAAGCCTGTTCTGCAACACTGGGTAGTGGGTGCACATGAGATTGTGCAGGATGCAGCAAGCTTCCACAATGTTCCTCACGGTCTCTGGGCGATGCTGCATGGTGGTGAGAAGTACCTGGAACCTGTTGGCCAGGATGCCAAAGGCATTCTCCACCACCCGCCTTGCCCTGGACAGCCTGTAGTTGAAGATCCTCTCTTCACGGGTGAGGCATCTGGAAGTGTAGGGCTTCATGAGGTAGGTTCTGAGGGAGAAGGCGTCATCCCCCACGATGAAGTAGGGCACATTTTGTGTGTCGTTGGGCAGGGGGTCTGGATCTGGGAAGCCCATGATGAGGTTGCGTTCCAGCCCCTCCTTGAGGTGACTGGCATTGTATACCTGGGCATCTGAAGCTGACCCGTTGCCTGAAGCATTGATGTACATGAACTTGTAGTCAGCATCGACCATGGCGAAGAGGATGATGCTGAAGAAGCCCTTGTAGTTGTGATAAGTGGACCCTGAGTTGGCTGCAGCTTTGCAGGTCACGTGCTTCCCATCTATGGTTCCAACTGTGTGGGGAAAGTTCCACTTCTGATACCACTGCTCTGCAAATTTCTTCCAGCCTTCTTCAGTGGAGGGGCACTGGAGGAGCTCCTGCAGGTATTCTTCGATGATGGCCTGCACCACTTCTCTGACCACAATGCTGATGGTGTTGTGTGGCACCCTCCACCCGTACTGCATGCTCCTGTATGTGGTCCCAGAGGCCAGGTGGCGCAGAGTCAGTGCCACCTTCAGCCTAGGGTCCAGGCTGGGCTGGAAGTTGGTGTTTTCCTTGGTCAACCTGGGTCTCAGCCGCTCCACAACTTTGTCAAACATGGCTGGCGGCATCCTCATGAAGTTCTGGAATGCATGAGAGTCTTCGTTCCTTAGCTCCACCATCATCTTGTTATACAGTCCGTACTCGGCTCTTCTCGCGATCCATCTTTGGACCCAGACACTTCTTGGACACCTCCTTTTCTTCGCATAGAACAGGTGAAAGAGCCTGTAGAGGGCTTTGCACTGTTGTGGAATGATGGCGGCTACCAAAAGGAGTGTGTGACAATCCATGGTGGAGATGACTGGATGCTGTGGAAGAGCAAGAGCAAGATGAAGGCTGAAGAGGTCTGCACCACAGGGCTGCTGGACTGAAAGTGAGATCCAGGTGATTTCTCCCCCTTTTTATAGGAAATATAGGTTTTCCACCAGGTGTTCTTTTGCATCGTCTAGGCATCCTGCAGACATCCTAAATATCTGAGATACGTCCCCTATACGAATGTTTTTTCCGTTTTAATGCTTTGTATGTGAGCTGCATCCGCTTTCATCCTTTCTACGTCCGTGCTACTAATGCTGCGTGTCCGTTCCGCATCCGTTTCGCTTCCTCCCTGTGTCAATTTTCTGCTGGAGCGGATGCGAGTTGTATGGCTGCGCAGCAGATGCCTAGCAGATATAGTGGACGCGTAACGGATGACAATGCACGTATAACGGATGTTCCCCGTATGCATAGCAAATATATAATGGACGCGTTGGATACTTTTTCCACTCAAAAAGTTTTGTGCAGCTCAAAACTTTTTGAGCGGATGAAATGTCAGTAGACGGATGCTGGACGGATACAGAGTATGAAAAACAGACGCAGTGAGTACAGAATGGATTCATCGCGTTAACCAACGGATGGCAAGTGTTTGTCTCCATTTTACATCCTCTTTCCATCAGTTGGTGCTGTGTGACAGGGGCTTAAATAACATAGTTGGGTTGACAATATATAAACTACAAATATATATGTTTTTTAAAGTTTTCGCGGGTACTCACATGAATGCAGTTCAGCTTCCCCCGGCTATTATCCCACGTCCTTGTTGTGCTTTTAAAGTTGTAGCGTTTCAGCAGAATCTCATCTGCCATCATCAGGCTTCTGTATTGAGTTCGTACGAACTCAATACAGAAGCCTGATGATGGCAGATGAGATTCTGCTGAAATGTTGCTACAACTTTAAAAGCACTACAAGGACGTGGGATAATACCCGGGGGAAGCTGAACTGCATACAAATATATATGTTTCTAGCTTTAAGGAAAAATACTGTAATGTACAGTATTATGCTGTGTTCTGGTTGGTTAATTATGCTACAAGTTGCCATAAGAGGGGGCTATAGATCATGGTTTAATTCCCTTTCTCTTTTGCCCTGATGATCTCTCTTGGTAACTGATTCTGACTAACTCTGTTTATTTTGATATTATGTTGATATCGAAGTTTGTCTGTTGTATTATGGTTTGATATTTGTCTGCTGTAAAAGATGTGAAACCGGTAAGAAGACTTTATAACTGGATATTTCAGGACTGTTAAAAACGTGTATGACATAGACTGTTTATTGGACTGTGCTATTTCTTCAAGTAAACATTAATATAATTTATTTAACTCTGTTTGGCTATATATTTATTCATAACTGTTCTCATAAACCGTTTTCCGTGTGCATATCCTTTTTATATAAGGGTCACTCTGAACATATCTTAACAATTTGTATCCAGAATTTTCTAGCTTTTGTACAAATCCACCAAATGTAAGAAAATGTCCTTTCTCATTTTTCACATTTCCAAAAAGTTTTGGAAAAGTGCCTTTGTACATTCTAGGCAGTTATTCTGATGGAATACTGTATGTCAATGCTATATAATCTTATAAAAATTTTCTTTAAGATGATAAAGATAATCATGTAAATTTCATTCCTTTCAGCCAGCTATTTTCCCATTGTTCTGTGTATCACAACCAAAATTTAAAGCTCACTTTATGTATCAAACATTATTTCATTTGTTCTACTTGTTTCAAATTTCACAGTTGATACATTGTAGCAATTACATTCATTTCAAACTCCATCTTACAGTGTTCAAAACCATAAATTCTTTTGTCTACTTTAAATCTTTCTAATAATTATAAATTAAAGAACCACTGACATCTTTATCCACCAATTCTTTGCCTGATGTTATTTTACATTCCTTTTGGCGAAAATTCTAGTATCTCACAATAAAATAGCCATTAAATGGACCACAGTTTTCTAGCATCTGGGATTGGGAGTGGCTGCTCAATTTTTTTTTGATATGGTGTGGAGTAAAAAGTTTGAAAATGAAAAGAAGGCAAGAGTATTAATTTGTTGAGCTAAATATGGATTGAGCACTTAATTATTTTCTAAGTATGAATAAAATTAGAAGTCAAATTCAAGTTGAGGCTTGTAAGCTTAGCTGTAGAGAGTCAGGATTTTAGCTCCATTCTTGCAGTCTGATGAAAAATTTCCCTTCTCCTCTGTTCACTTTAGAAAATCCTTTGCTGGACTGTAGAAATAAATTGAAAATCTACACCAGGGGTCTTCAAACTTGACAACTTTAAGACTTGTGGAGTTCAATTCTCAGAATTCCTCCTCCAGTCATGTTAGCTTGGGAATTCTTGGAGTTGAAGTCCACAAGTCTTAAACTTGCCAAGTTTGAAGACCCTTGATTTATAGGATTTTGGTCCTCTAGTCCAGAGGTGTCAAACTCGATTTCATTGAGGACTGCATAAGGGTTGTGTTTGACCTCGGGGAGCTAGGTGGGCATAGTTGGAGTGGGCGAGGCCAGCTCAACATCACTTGTGCTTGGACACCTATGGTGGCCTGGGTGGGGCTGGCATTGTCTCTAGCAGAGGAAGGCGAGACCACGGACAGTGCCAAATCCTTGTCATCCAGAGGAGTCTTGTAAGACTGTCCTTCCTTCCTTCCTTCCTTCCTTCCTTCCTTCCTTCCTTCCTTCC
>BLBF01000020.1:8432157-8454062 GCA_015471245.1 Laticauda colubrina | reverse complement strand
CTTCCTGCCAGGCTTCCTGCCAGGCTTCCTGCCAGGCTTCCTGCCAGCCTTCCTGCCAGCCTTGGTTCCTGCCAGCCTCCCTGCCAGCCAGCAACCCCACAACCATGGGGAAGAAGCAAAAGTCTCAGCAACCTGCCACCATCCCTGGCAAGAGGGTCAGGGCCACCCTCCCGCCCCCTGTCCCTGACTCTGCTTCTGCTGGGGTTTCTGCTGCTCGGGCTTGCTCTTCTGGTGCTGGAGCTTCTGCTGAGGTTGCTCCTGGCGGTGGTGCTTCTGCTGCTGCGTACTCTGCTGAAGCTGCTCCTGGCGGTGGTTCTTGTGCTGCTGCATACTCTGCTGAAGCTGCTCCTGGTCCTGCTGGTCCTGCTGGTCCTGCTCGTGCTCCTGGACTTGCTCGTGCTCCTGGACTTGCTCGTACTGCTCGTGCTCCTGGTCTTGCTCGTCCTGCTCGTCCTGCTCATGCTCCTGGTCCTGCTCTTGCTCCTGGTCCTGCTGGTGCTGCTGGTGCTGCTGGTGCTGCTGGTGCTGGTGCTGCTGGGGCTGCTGGGGCTCCTGGTGCTTACTCTGCTGCTGATGATCCTGGTCCTGCTGATCCTGCTGCTGCTGCTGCTGCTGGTGATGATGATCCTGCTGCTACTGCTGCTGATGATGATGATGATGATTATGATCCTGCTGGTGATGATGATGATGATGATCCTGCTGGTGCTGCTGGTGCTGGTGGTGTGGAGGAGCAGCCCCTACCACCTGGGAGCCCCTCTAATGAGGGCCCATCTGGCCTGCCAAAGGGAGGCAGAGGCGTATGCGGGGATGGGAGAGGAGGCAATACTTCATCGAGGAGGAACATGAGGATGAGGTGCTGGAGTGGCTGAGAGAGAATGACTATCTGTGGCAGAAGGGACACCAGCTGTACAGGGACACCAAAAGGAAGCAGGCTGCTTGGAGAGAGAGGGCGGAGAGTATGGGTTACACTTCGGAGGTGCTCCTCGGCTGGTGGAAGCACATGCACTGGTACGGGAAGCTGCACCTGAAGAAATCTGGCCAGGCCATGGTTAAGCTGACGGACAGAGAGACCTACGTCATGGCCAGGTGCAGCTTCCTGGAGGGTGAGATCCGCCACCGAGGAGCACCAGCAGCCCCTCTCACAACCCTCTCTCCCCAGCAGCCTGCTGAGAGCCAGTCCTCTTCCGGCCGAGAGTCAGTCCCTGTCTCCAGGCAGGTTTCTGTGGAGCGTGCCATGGCGGAGAACCCACGGACAGGTGTTGTAACCGTGGCGGAGCGCGTGGAGGACTCCCTGGTGCGGTGGGAGAAAGGAGACATCAAATCCACCACAGTCCTAGCCGCATCCACCACCCCCAGCTCCGCCTCCACAGAAAGGCAGAGAGCCAGACAGCAGGAGGGGCAGAGCCACACTGTCCTGCTGGAGATCAGGGACACCATCCGCACCAGTATAGATCTCCTCTCTCAGCTGGTCAGCACCAACTCCTCATCCTCCAACCACAAGCCCTTCCTCACCTATGTCAACCGGACCCTCAAGAACATGGAGAAACCCCAGTACCAGGTGGTGAAGGACCGGATCACCGAGCTGCTTCACAACCCTCCAGACCCCAAGGAACCTGCTCCCACCCAGTTCAGGTCTGCTCCTCCACCTCCACCACAGGTGATGTCCCTCCCATTCCAAGGCTTCCCACAGCCCCTCACCTACCAGGGCTACGGCTACCAGGAGGTCCAGCAGCACAGGCAGCAGCCCTTCCCAGTCCAGGCACAGAGTCATCGGACGACACCGTTGCCACCGGTTCCACTGATGCCACCGATGCCACCCACGACAATGATGCCACCGATGACAGCGATGCCACCCATGCCAGTCCTCACCCAGCTGCAGACCAGACAGCCTACAGACACTACTCCTTCCTCCACCCCACAGCCAAGCCCGGCCTCAGTACATCTCTCATCAGTACTGGGGCTGACACCCCATGGCATGGAGGAAGGACCTCTCAGCATCGCGGGTCTGAGCCAGCTGTCTGAGAGCTTCCTCAACACACCGTCCCCTGTTGTTCTCTCAGGGCCAGGCACCCCAATGACGATACAGACCAGCACTCCAGCACCACCCACCTCCACAGCACCTGGACCCTTCACCCCTGAGACTGGGCACACCTCCAAGTGACCAATAAGAGTGCCAGAGACTGTGGACTTTATTTGGACACTTGACTTTATTTGGACACTTTATTTACCTGTGGACTTTATTTGGACACTTGACTTGGGTCATTTTTTTTTTAGAGCTTGTTGTTCAATGAAGTTTATCTTTGATTCACACACTTGCTTCATTTCTTTTTTTTAATAAAGTCTTGGTGGAAACTTTTAGAATTGGTTTAAGCCTTTGCATGCTTGTGGGATGGGTTAAGATAGCGGTGGGATGGGCAGGGATACCTTTGGGATGGGTAATAGCTGTGGGATAGATAAACCTTCAGTGCAAGTGGTACTGTATGGTCCACCCTCCCAGGTGCCACACCTATGGCCCTTTATTATCAATAATAATGTAATAATCATCCACACATGTCAACACAAGCACAACTCTTTATTAAAGGCTGAAGGAAGCATCCATTAATCATCTATCATCCTGTCTTGCCACTCCACTGCTCCAGCTGGGGAGTTGCACCAGTGTCTTAGGAGGTTGCGCTGCTTCTTCCCTTCACGTGAGGCTCTGTTGAGGCCTTGCACATCCTCAGTGTCTATCAGGTTTCGCCCTTGCCTCCATTCACCAGGCTCCATGTCCCCATTGCCTTGCTGGAGGTCCACGAGCCTGTTCTGCAAGACTGGGTAGCGGGTGCGCATGAGATTGTGCAGGATGCAGCAAGCTTCCACGATCCTCCTCACGGTCTCTGGGCGATGCTGCATGGTGGTGAGAAGTACCTGGAACCTGTTGGCCAGGATGCCAAAGGCATTCTCCACCACCTGCCTTGCCCTGGACAGCCTGTAGTTGAAGATCCTCTCATCACGGGTGAGGTATTTGGACGTGTAGGGCTTCATGAGGTAGGTTCTGAGGGAGAAGGCATCATCCCCCATGATGAAGTAGGGCGCATGTTGCGTGTCATTGGGCAGGGGTTCTGGATCTGGGAAGCCCATGATGAGGTTGCCTTCCATCCCCTCCTTGAGGTCACTGGCGTTGTATACCTGGGCATCTGAACATGAGCCGCTGCCTGAAGCATCGATGTACATGAACTTGTAGTCTGCATTGACCATGGCAAAGAGGATGATGCTGAAGAAGCCCTTGTAGTTGAAATAAGTGGAGCCCGACTTGGGTGGTGCTTTTCAGGCCACATGCTTCCCATCTATGGCTCCAACGGTGTGTGGAAAGTTCCACCTCTGATACCACTGCTCTGCAAATTTCTTCCATCCTTCATCAGTGGAGGGGCACTGGAGGAGCTCCTGCAGGTATTCTTCGATGATGGCCTGTACCACTTCTCTGACCACAATGCTGATGGTGTTGTGTGGCACCCTCCAGCCATACTGCATGCTCCTGTAGGTGGTCCCTGAGGCCAGGTGGCGCAGAGTGAGTGCCACCTTGAGCCCAGGTTCCAGGCTGGGCTGGAAGTTGGTGTTTGCCTTGGTCAACCTGGGTGTCAACCACTGCACAACTTCGTCAAACATGGCTGGAGGCATCTTCATGAAGTTCTTGAATGCCCGAGTGTCTTCGTTCCTGAGCTCCACCATCAGCTTGTTGTACAGTCCGTACTCTGCTCTTCTCCCGATCCATCTTCGGACCCAGATGCTTCTTGGCTGCCTCCTTTTCTTCCCGTAGTAGAGTTCACAGAGCCTGTAGTAGAGTTCATCCTTCGCACTGTTGCAGAAGGATGGTGGCTGCCAAAAGGACTGTGTTACGATCCACGGTGGACATGACTGGATGCTGTGGAAGAGCAAGAGTCAGATGAAGGCTGCAGAGGTCTGCACAGCTAGGCTGCTGGTCTGAAAGTGAGATGCAGGTGAGTTGCTCCCCCTTTTTATAGGCAGTATAGGTGTCCCTTTGCATCCTCTAGGCATCCTCTAGGCATCCTCTAGGCATCCTCTAGGCATTCTCTAGACATCCTTAATATCCGAGATTGGTCCCCTCTGCGAACGTTTTTTCCCTTTTAAACGCTTTGTTTCCGTGCTGCATCCGTTCTGCATCCGTTCTGCATCCGTTTCGCTTCCTCCCTGCGTCCGAGCGGATGCGAGTTGCGCGGATGCGGAACGGATGCCTAGCGGATATAGCAGATGCATAATGGATGCAGAACGGATGCGTAGCGGATGTAGAACGGACAAATTGGATACATTTTCCGCGCAAAAGTTTTGAGCAGCTCAAAACTTTCTGAGCGGATGAAACGTCAATAAACGGATGCTGGACGGATAGAGAGGAAGCAAAATGGAGGCAGTGAGTACATCGCGTTTTCCAACGGATGGCAAGCTTTTTTGTCCATTTTACATCCTCTTTGCATCCGTTGGTGCAGTGTGACAGGGGCTTTAATCTGTGCTTCTGTGAGCAACTCAATCTGCCTGCCTGCTTTGCCTGTTTTTGGGTAAAAGTTGCTCTTTTCTTTAATAAAAAATTCAATATTTACATACATGGTGTGTTGTGAGTTAATTTTGTGAGTTTGCTTGCTAGCAAATTTTACAAGTTTGCTTTCAAGCAAATTTTATGTGACAGACTCAGGTAGCCGATTGCAGATAGATGGATAGATCTCTAAGTGAATCTGTGATTCTGTGAGCAATTCAATCTGCCTGCCTGCTTTGCCTGCTTTTGGGTAAAAATTGCTCTTTTTTAAAATAAAAAATTAAATATTTACATTAATATTTACATACAAGCCACGCCCAGCCAGTTACGTGACCACCAAGCTACACCCAATCAGCAAGCCACGCCAACCCAGTCCATGATCACCAAGCCATACCTATAAATTAGGCCACACCCACAGAACCGGTTGTTAAGAAATTTGAATCACACCTACAGTCTCTTCTTACACGACTGGAGATTTAATTCCTCCTAAATCTATTCCCTTGGCTTTGAAATTAGGCTGTCTATGAGCAAACATTTAGTTAGCATTCTCACTACTGGTAGTGCTCAACTTATAACCATTCATTTAGTAATTGTTCAAAGTTACAATAGCATTGAAAAAAGTGATTCATGATCTTCTTCTCACTTACAACATTCCCATAATCCTGTGATCAAAATTCAAATGCTTAGCAACTGGCAGGCATATATGACTGTGCCAGTTGCACAGTCCTGGGATCATGTGATCCTCATTTGTGACCATTTGGCTTCTAACAAGCAAAGTCAATAAGGGAAGCCATTATTTGCTTAATGACCTATGAGTCACTTAACAGCTACAGTTAAGTGTGGCAACTTAACAACTGTGGCAAAAAAGGTTGTAAAATTGGGCAAACCTCATTTAACAACTGCCTTGCTCGGCAATGGAAATGGGCTCTGTTGTGGTCACAAGTTGAGGACTATCTGTGGTTTGCTTTGACTGCTTATATGTTGTTGACGACAGTGATGTTGTTGAAGGAGGGCATAAAACATTTAAAATTAATTAACAATTCACACGGCATAAATTTGTTGGAACCCAGCCTACCCGACTGATCCACGGTTCAGTATGTCATGCAAACCCAGACTACGAGCTAATTTGAACGGTGGCTAAGTTAATTCATCTAAGTAGGTCATGCAAACATGCAGATGTTATTTACTTAAACAAAAACCAGCTGGGTGACTTTGGGCCAGTCACTCTCTCTCACCCCAACTCACCTCACAGGTTTGTTGTTGTGGGAAAGATGAAGGATAGATATCTTTGCTGCCTTGAGTTACTACTAAAAGATGGGATAAGAAATCTAATAAATTTATAAACAGCTGCCAGTGCTGCTTTTTATCCATTTTAAAAATGGAAGATAAATGAACAGATTTGACTGGGAGGATGTTTCCCTTCCATTCATTCCTTTTAAAAATAAACAGGGTGCATTATTTTCCTTTTTCCCTAAATAATGACAGATTTGTGAAACTCTCATCTACAGATCCTTGGGGAGGAGAAAGCTCCACATTCTTTTCTTTAGAGGACTCAGAACTGTTGTCCCAAACTAAGCTATCATTTACTGCCTCTGTATAAGATTGCAGTAAGAGTGGCCAATGGTTTGAGAAGCTTCTCTTCATGTCAGATGTTCCAGGAACCATACTACACATATTGCAGAAGGAAACTATGGCACAGGATGGCTCCCTTTGAGAACAAAATGGCCATAAAACCACATGACAGGCTTGTAAAATCCAATCAGCTATTCACGAAACATGACCCAGGGGCATCTAATCTTGATTGCTTTATTATCTTTTAAATAAAGAACAAATCTCCATATGCCAGTGTGCATAGTTTTTTGGCAAAAGAGAAGAAGCTGCTGTCTGGAAAAAAAAATGAAACACAGGTGCTGGCAGTTAGGTTTCTTCAAGGAGAGCCTGAAATCAATGGAGAAAACTGGAGAAGGTTTACAAAAGCCATGCCCTTCATTGGCACCTCATTATAATTTTTCATACAGTATGTATATATTTCAAGCAATGGCCAAAAGCATTTCCTGCTGCTATTTTTTTTTAAAGCTCACACAATTGGTTGCCTTGTTACTAAATTTCAGACGGTACCAAGGGAAAGAGATGGGAGATTATGAATAATCAGTATGTGAGGAACTGTGGGATTTGGTAATAAGCTGAACCATTTATCTGGAACATATTCCAATTTAGTAAACTGGTCTAGATTTTATTTTCAAAGCATTTAACTCCCCACTGGTGAATAATAATCTTTTCTCCTATTAGAAAATCAACCCGGTGAGTCTTTTTGTATCCATGAAAGTTAGGAAGCATTAATCAAAGTGCTTTAGAGCAAAATTTTATTTTGAAAGAGATATCATGATTGTGCTTATCCTCTCTGTAACCATGAGGTTACTTATTTGTGATTTGTGGGAAGTGAAATACTTAAAAGTCTTAAAATATTACGATGGGTCTCAACACATAGGCTCAAGATGCAGTTGAGAATTCAATTTGATAAAATGTATGTTGCAATTTGCTTTTCTGATTCTTCTTAGGGTTGCTTTGTGTTGTTCAAATTCTAGTTTATAGAAATGGCCATCCTTTTTCTGTGGATACAAAATATAGTTCATTCTAACCTAGGCCTGGGAATTCTGTGAAGTAGCACTAGTTTTTCAGCCACATATTATGATGTATCGGGTGATTGACACACTGTCTCACTACTCCATGAATGCAGTATTAAATGGACAACAAAACCAGGAGATTTATTGATTCCTGACATGCAACCATAAATAAGGAGTAGGACTTTTCAACAATTTTTTCAACTGTAACAAAAAGGTATATAAACCCTTTCTTGCTAGAAGTCTGAGAACATCATATGTGCTAATGGCATGTGCAGATAGGAGATTGGCAGTGATATATGGAAAATGCATATATTCGGCCTGACAAGGCAGGGATCCATGAAGGGGATTTTGTGTGAATATGTACCTTCAAATCAGTTTTTGATTCCTGGTGACTACCTGGACTAGCCTTGCAGTTTTCTTGACAAGATTTCAGAAGTGGATTGCCACTGCTGAGAGAGAGTGACTGGTAGAAGATCACCCAGCTGGCTTTGTTCCTAAGGCAGAACTAGAACTCACAATCTCCTGGGGTCTGATCTTATGCTTTTAACCACTACTCCAAACTAACTCTTTAGAAAGGTGACAGTTTCTTTAAATTCTGGAATTGGGAGAAGTGTAATATACACTTTGTTTCTTTTCTCTTGCTGGCTTTCCTCTGTACAACATACTGACACAAATGTTATATCTTTCTTGTATTTAGATGAACTTTAAATCAACAGGGCAACACAAGCAAAGGAGAGGAAATCACAGAAACAATAGCAGAGAGAACATCCCAATAAGATTTAGTAGTCAAAATACCAAACTATTAACAGAGATTAAGAAGAGTGGTAGACATAACAATGCATAGTATCGGAGGGCACTTAGCCAAAGTAAAGAAGACTGTAATTTTAAATGATGCTTATTTGTGATAGATGTGATAGTCAATCTTAGTTGAACTACTTCTGTTTTCTTGATTTGTGAGGGAAGAATCTAGTAATGCAGAGGATGCATGGAAATAACAAGAGAAAAGCAGGGAGGGAAATTTAAGAAGAAATAAAAAGAAGAAAGAAAATATGGAGGTAAACATGTCATTCTAAAATCCAAGATGACCATAATAAAAGAAGGGAAATAAGAAAAGTATTTTCTTCTTAAAATAACACTAACACAAAGGTAACCAAATGAATCAAAGAAAGATGTAGAAATATAAACTTTCCATGGTGCATTTGAGCACTTAGGATTTTTTTAAAATATAGGTAGTCTTGGAATCGGTTGCTAAGCAACCATTGGAAATTCCTATAGACCTACCTGGTGGTACTTATGATCCAGATTCAAAATTCCAATGATCGCCCCTTTGTGGTGACTGCAGTTCAGGTTGGGCTACATTTACAACCATTTGCAGCATCCCACAGTCACCTATTTTATGATGGTTTGCCAAAAATTGGCATTTGCTTCTGGTTTTCAGCACAACATATTGGTTCACTGAATGACCACGGATTCATTTACTGAAGTGGTTATTTGCTTAATGACTGCCACAAAAAGGATCATAAAATTGAATTGGTCACATGATGGGCAGGCTCCAATATGGTCATAACTCATAGGCTAAATAAGTCAGTGCAGGTGAGTATAAAGTTTTATTGCACGCTTAAGCTCTCTTCGGGAAACTGAGCTACTAATGGTCAAAGTAATTGAGAAGGAATTAAGAAATTTCAAGGTGGGATAGACTAAGATCTCTTGTGGGGGTGCAGGGACTTAAGACTGATTACATGTTTGACCCCTTCCTTTGGGTTTGGCCTGGTCATCACCTACACCAATTTTTATAATATTTTAGTGGGCAAAATAAGGAGTTCTAGTCCCACCTCAGGCATGAAGGCTAATTGGGTCATTGGATCAATTACTCTTTCTCAGTATAACTTACCTCATAGGTTTATTGTTTGGACAAAATAGGAGGAGGAAGGAGTATTTGGTATATTCACATCCTGAATGATTTATAAAAGTATTTATAAAAGGACTTTAAAACAAAAAACAAACAAACAAACAAGTACTAGATTCACATGATGAATTCTTGCTAAAGATCACACTTCGATAGGAATATGGCTCTGTTCTGGAGATCTCCAGACCCATTGCTTCATGTGGCCCATTTCCCTGCTCTCTCCCACTAGATCATGAGGATAACCCAAAGAGCATAATTATAGAAATATGCATAAGTTAACCACTTATACATTGTTTAAAAAGGGGGAAATCTTTCCCAAAACAAACAAAAGAAGAGGATACATTTTGCATGCTATTTGACAGATCGCGATACAACTTCAGCAGAACAAGTCTTCTTTGGATAATAATACACTATCCTCAAGTAAGGAGCTGTTACCACCAGGTGACTTTTGTGTCTCTAGGTACAAAATGTTGATGAGTAACTGCTGATTTTATGTGGGTTTCTATCTTAAATTTTAAAAGAGTCTTTTTTGAATTGATCTGTGATTTTATGGATACGTATACATAGTTGTTGTTTTTACAACAGCACAGAAATAACTTGTGCGGTTTTTTCCTCCTAATTTCACTGCTCAGTCTAAAGCTGTAGTATTTTTGGCAGTCTTTTAGCCAAGTTCTACTCAGATTTGACCCTAATTTGTTTTCCAAAATTAGCCAAGCTCTATACTGTCACTTAGCTGGATCTGAAATTGGACTTGGGCCTTTCTAAAGGAAGGCTGTTCTTTGACAGCTTTCCAATCGGATATATATGGCCAATTATGAGGAAATCTTAGCTGGTTTCTATCATCTCCCTATGTAGGCTCCTGTAAGAGAACACAGAGATTTGGGGATAAATAATATAACAAATGCAGCATCCCTGGATATTTCAGTCTTATTTGGTTAAACAACTATTAGCCCTTAGTTAAGCCATCGCTGAAAAGAAATTCAAGCAGTTTATACTGATCCTGCCTCAGTGAATTCATACATAAGGCTGGAATTTTACTGATTCATTTTCTAAGATTTTGTGTCTCTCAACCCTTTTCTTTCTAGCATTAAACCCGATTAATGGAATTTGGTGCAAATCTCACTCCCCTGGCCCTGTATTAAGGGACTTAGTGTCCCTTAGGACTCTAGTCTAAGATGCTTAAAGTCTTAGGTTGTGGTGAAGGAGGCAGATATTCAAAGTAATTGAATTGCCTCAAAGAAGAATGGGGTTTTAAAGTAATCAATAAGGAAATCAGATAAAGCCTTTGCATGATTAGTTGCTATTAGAAAACTGTCATTGCTTTTTGGTTAAGTCAGCCAGCCATCTTTCCACAAAATATTTAACCTGAATTTCCAAAGGAAATTTCCACAGGACCAGAATCTATATGTCAATTAACTCCGAAAAAGAAGTCAGGGGGAAAAAAAAGCTAAGCAGTAGAGGTGCAAAAGGGGAGTGGTGTTTATAAATGACAACAAGGGAAGGGATAAGGCAGTGAAGGGGACTGACAAACCTGAGAAAAGTAAATCTGAAGGGAATCTTCTTTGAAAATACAAACATATTTCCCACTGCTTCTCCCACTTTGGGTGTAAAGCTGCCAATGCATAATGAATTTCAGACCTTTGGTCTGAAAGATGCTACTTTGGGCTCATGTTGTCACAATGACACTTTTGAAAACTTGTTTATTGCACTCTTCTCCCAGGAGCAATTGCCAGTGACAGAATTTATAGGCAGGTGTTTAAAATGGCAAGATGAGATGGACCTCCCTCCCCCTCTTCCCATCTCTTGTCTCAATTCTAAAGATGCTGCCTGTGAAGGCTTCTGTACAACCTCAGATCTAAGAGCACTTTGTTACAATTACCTGTCACAGATATGGACCACTTCATATTTAAAAAGTGGACATTGATGGAGGTGTAGAAAGCTCAGGAATGCAGGGAAGGCTGAAGGTGAGGCTGCAATTGACAACACGAAGGCATTACTTGCTCTTGCTTACTTCTTTGCAAAGCGGCTGTTTGTGTCAGAGCATTTCTGCTAATATCTCCCATTTTGCTACCTCTAACTTTCTTTTCCCATGAAATTAATTATAAGATTATAACTGCCAATTAAGCAATAAAGCATCAATCCTCTGGGCTGCTGCTCATGAGTCTGATACAATTTGAGGGATAAGATGAGAGGCCAAGAGAAAATGGTGATGTAAAAGCTCCAGAATTGCTCACTGCCAGGTTTTGTGCTTGTGTTTTCCCCTGAATTGGCTTTTACTTAAAAGCCCTAATGTATCATGATTAGAGGATCAGGCCAGTATGGGGGTGGCCCATTAACATCTTAGTTCCTCACACAGCTGGATGCTTCCTGCTTGACCACGGATTAGTCACTATTTTCAGGTCAACCTGCCTCTCGGGGTTGCTGGGAGAATAAAATGGCAGAAGATAAAACATGGGAGAAACCGCTTTGAGTCTTTTAAAACCAAGTTACTTTTTCAAGCATTACAGAAATAAATCAGTTGCATAAAGAAGAGGGATAACTGAAATTTCAGATCCAGGCACATTTTGCCACAATAAAGCCAAGACCAGTTGGATTTAAGCAGGCAATTTAGGACTGAACTCCAACACAACTCTTCAAACTGAGTCGTCCTGTTCTAGCTGAACATCTTAAACACTATATTTTTTTTACTGGTTCATTAAAAATAGAGATTCCAGGTCAGACCAATGAAAAGATCACAGAATTCTATTTGTTTTTAAATTCCCCACAACTCATCAGCAACGAAGAGGATTAAAAAGAAAGAGATAAGGGGTGCAGGTGCTGAAGCCTCAGAATCATATTAAGATGAAAGCTGGGAGGAGATTTCAGAGATTGAGATGAGTTTCGACCAAATGCTGAAGTGGTGACATATTGTACCTAGGATTGTTATAAACATTTCTGAAAAGGAGAAAGTGATTCCCTTCCCTTCTCCCAAGAAAAATAAATCATCCTGGGGGATGTAGCAGAAAGTGTTTTTTCTTTTTTTAGAATAAATAAGTGTTACTCATCACCCGTTCTTTCTCCAGCTGTTTCCAAAGCAAAAGCAACCCCTAGTTCAAGCATCTCCTTTCTCTACTGGAGTGTTGAGTGTGACCCAACATGGTTAAGGACTAGTAGTGAAGCCAGTTGGGTGATCTTGGGCTGGTCACTTCCTCACAGCCCAAACTGGTATCAGGCTTTTTGCAACCAGCTGGCTGAAAAACAAAAGCCCTCATCACGTCATGCACCAATAGTTTCTCTCAGCACTAGATGAGTGCAAGTGCAACCATGAGGTTACCCCACAACCTAAGCTAGTGGGGTAAATGCTAAGGAGATCAACAACAACTGTTGATTGTTGAAAGAATGCAGAGAAGAGCAACAAAGATGATTAGGGGACTGGAAGCTAAAACATACAAAGAATGGTTGCAGGAATAGGATATGTCTAGTTTAATAAAAAGAAGAACTAGAGGTGACATGATAGCAGTGTTTCAATATCTCAGGGGCTGCCACAAGGAGTCAACCTATTCTCCAAAGCACTTGAAGACAAGGAGCAATAAATGGAAACTAATCAAGAAGAGAAGCAATGTGGGATGAAGGAGAAATTTCCTGACAAAACAATTAATCATTGGAACAACATGCCTTCAGAAGTTGTGAATGCTCCAACACTAGAAGCTTTTAAGAAGGGAATAAACAACCATTTGTCTGAAGTGTTATAGGGTTTCCTGCCTGAGTAATGGTGCCAGAAGGGGATGCTCGGCCTAGGATTAGAGCTTCCATGGTGGTGGGCAACTGTGGTGGTTAGCTGCAATGTGAGGTTGGGGGAGAAATGGGTGTCAGCTTGTGGTGGAGACAAATTGTCCCATTCTGTGAGCAGAGAGTTGGACTAGAAGGCCTCCAAGGTCCCTTCCAAGTTGGGATTCAATTTTTTTTACTATCAGTTCTGGTGGGCATGGCAGGGGAAGGAGACTGTAAAATCTCCAGTCAGAGTTGGTATTTGCTGGTTCTCCAAACTACTCAAAATTTCCACTACCAGTTCTCCAGAACTGGTCAGAACCTGCTGAATACCACCTCTGCTTCCAACTCTATTATTCTATTAATCTAGTAAACAGAACAGACTGGGATCCTGAGCCCTGAATTGTAACTTTTGTGATGCCAGTATTATTTCTGGTGGCTATAATTTAATTGTATAATCACAAGCTCTAGTTAAGGTTGAGAAGCCAATGGAAATATTTGCCCAGCCTCATCATATATATAGGGAGACCAGCTACATTATAAGTCAGTGTTTGATATGATCAGATGGATTGAAATTTTTCATTCAAGGCAATAAAATGTATCTGTTAAGCATATTAGTAAAATAAATAAACTGTATGTCAGACTCCAAAAATTAAAGACATGCTGAGGTTCTTTCTAAGCGGTTTCCTTTATTGTTTCTTGCCTATAGACAGATTTTTTGCCAAATTAAAACACGCTACTTGCATCATTAAAGATACACTCTGAGAAATCTTAGAGAGTTGCCTTTATCCTCTTCCTCTTGACCATACTTTCCAAACTCTTTTACATCTCTAGAATACAACCACTTTCTCCTGGGTATCTGAATAATATTCCACCACAATATCTATGTATTTGTTATTTGGTGCCCTATCAATTATTTATATCCCACCTTTGAATTATTTCAATGCTTGGAGTTTCCCCAGACAATTTGGGACTATTGAGTACAATAGTAGAATATGATGTAATTTTAAAAAAATGGACACAGGATGGGTAAAATAAACATCCTACTGGAAGGCTTTTGAGAATTTTCCAAGGGTTTGTATGACAACAAAGAAGACAGTGAGACTACTTTCATTATTCTGCCACTGTTTTCATTTTGCAAGCCAGAGATTTGGGAATGCATCAGATGACTACAACCCCAATGCCAGCTCACCCATCCTGGCACAAGAAACTTGTTTGTCCTACTTAAAACAGAGATGAGATAGTAAAAATTGGTGGGAACCAGCTTCTTCCAGCAATTTCTATAAAGGCACTCCCCATTAAAAGTCTTTTAAGTATTGGACTGGAAGACAAAACAGTTCATTTTCAGGGTGAAGACAAGGCTGCTCATGCATCTCTATGGATAATTGCTTCAGTTAACTATTGTGCTTTATTTTCCTGTGATTTGATCATGATTTTTATTTTGTAGCAACCTTGAGACTTTCAGATGGAATAATAAATAAAGCAGGGAACCAGTGCGCTTCATCACTTTTCAATTACTTGCTGTTTTATTCTCCTTGTCTACTTCACTGCTTTATTTGACTTTAGTTTCTGTATTAAAAAAAAAAGAATGCAAAAGAGTTAAATCTGCACGTATTATGCAATTCTAGTGCCCTTGGCAGTAAGAACTTGTCTTTAGGATTTTGGTAAATGAATTGGCCTTTCTACTGAAAATTCTACTACAATAGGGAGCAAGATAAAATGCATCAAAAGTTTGCTGGCTGGATTTTGATGTATTTGCAGACCCTTCCAGCAAGGCATGTATCAAGTGATCTGGAATGTCAACAGATCTGAGGTTTCAAATATGGACTCATCTCAGCTAAGTCTGAAGGAAGAGGAACCGAAGGGGGATAGTCAGTGGTGAAATTGGATCATCTGCTAAATAACTGGAAAAAATTGGAACCACAGCTTGCAAAACCGTAGGGCATTCTGCAACACTGCACAGTAATGTCACTTTGTATTTTGTAGCTATTCTATTTCTTCTGTACTTGCATCACACATGCATATATACAACACGCACCATATTCATCCTAAATCAAGAGGAAATAGCTTCGAAGCGATAGGTTAGAGCAAGACAGAGAGCAAAAGCTGAGATTCAATATAGATATAAAAATTAGGTATACTTCTCTGGAGCATTGGGCAGGTATGCCCCTAAGCTTGCAATGTTCCATGTTGTAAAGCCATTCTTTTAGCTCGCACTGACATTTAATACTAATATCACTATGATGTGTGTTCACATTGTAGCTATATCATAGGTTTTCTATGTAGCTGTAGCTGGCATCTTTTAGCTTAGATGTTGACACATTTTTCTATATTTTGCTTCCCCCTGAAGAATGGTTGACTACAAGAATCTACATTACACAATGATATGAGACAATAAAAGTCAAGGCAGAGTGAATCACTCTATAACAACCCATTTTGTAGAACATTTGTTTTCTACTCAAAGCATATGAGATCTGTGTCCCATGATTGATGGACAAAAAGTCTTATGGTTCAAGTAAATTCAAGTCAATTTAGTTTCCCTTCCAGTTTCTTGAACTGGAACATTGGAATTTACCCAATTCTAGATCAAAATATAGAGCATTTCTTCTTTTTTAGTGCAGTAATGCTCTCCTGTTGGATCTCCTGTCCATATTTTACAACCTAGACTTGGAAGCATTTATGCAGGTTACCCATCTGCCCACTATGCAAACCTATGATCCAAATGTAAATGTTGTATTGTTTGGGTATATGGAGATTGCAAAGGCCAAATTTACTCCTTCAGAACCCAAGGCTCTGACAGTCTGTGCCCACCCCGCCCCCAACCCCCCCAGAACCTGAGCAAGGTAGATTTCCTACTTGAAACAGCTAAAATATCTGCCACACCTGCCATATCTTCTCTACAGTAATGCATAATTTTTGCAGCTGCAGCACTCATCTATTGCCTGGAACTTGAATATCTTTCTGTTGATATTATTCAAAATGACACCTGGTGAGGCAGTGGTGAATGTTTACCACCCAGTCATTCTCAATTTGTTGCTCTGAGACATACCCCACCCCCTACACACCCAAAGCTATGCCTGTAGTAAAAGCAGTGCAGTGGAGTAGTAAGCTTTCCAGAGAGCCATGTACTTCAGGCATAATGAAGTAGGTGTCCTGGGTGTCAGACGGAAAGAACAGGTGAAGGCTTGGTGCCTTGGCCCAATTATGGCCTACTCAGAAAGGCTGCTTTACTGCTTTTTTCCTTTGAACCTGAATTCAGGAAAGCTCCTTAAGGCCCTGTCACACTGCCCAACGGATGCAAAACGGACACAACGGACGAGCAAAATGTTCCATCCGTTGTTATCCACTCTCAAAAGGGGCAAAAATTTGCATAACCGGAGCAGATAACACGGACGGGGGGAGGACACAGGGCGGATGGAAAGCGGATGCGGAACGGAAGCCCAGCGGATGGAAGCGGATGGGAGCGGATGGCACATCCGCTAGGCTTCTGGGGGGCTGCAGCAAAGTGGATGCGGAACGGATAAAGCGGATGCACAGCGGATGCAGAGCGGAAGCCTAGCGGATGCACAGCGGAAGCCTAAGCCGAGTGTTAATTGCGCATGTGGGGAGGATGCATTGCGTAAGCCCCACAGATATAAGGGAAGCAGCTCGGAAGCAGGTCACCATTCAGAGGAAAGACCTGCTGCCGGACAGATTGACAGCCTTGCCTGCCCTGCCTGCATTCCTGCCTGCAAGCCTTGCTGCAAGCCTTGCTGCCAGCCTCCCTGCCAGCCTTGCTGCCTGCCTCCCTGCCAGCCTTGCTGCCTGCCTGCCTGCCAGCCTTGCTGCCTGCCTGCCAGCCTTGCTGCCAGCCAGTCTGCCTGCCAGCCTTGCTGCCTGCTTGCCTGCCAGCCTTGCTGCCTGCCTGCCAGCCTTGCTGCCAGCCAGTCTGCCTGCCAGCCTTGCTGCCTGCCTGCCTACCAGCCTTGGTTCATGTCTACCTGCCAGCCTTCCTGCCAGCCTTGGTGCCTGCCTGCCTGCCAGCCTGCCTGCCAGCCTTGGTGCATGTCTGCCTGCCAGCCTTGGTGCCAGCCTTCCTGCCAGCCTTGGTGCCTGCCTGCCAGCCTGCCTGCAAGCCTTCCTGCCAGCCTTGGTGCCTGCCTGCGTGCCAGCCTTCCTGCCAGCCTTGGTGCCTGCCTCCCTACCAGCCTCCCTGCCAGCCTCCCTGCCAGCATCCCTGCCAGCCTTGGTTCCTGCCAGCCTCCCTGCCAGCCAGCAACCCCACAACTATGTGGAAGCACAGCAAGCCTCAGCCATCTGCTGCCAGCCCTTGCAAGAGGGACAGGGCTACCATCCTGCCCCCTGGCCCTCACTCTGGTTCTGCTGGGGCTTCTGCAGCACAGGCTTGCTCTTCTGGGGCTGGGGCTTCTGTTGCTTCTGCTTCTGGAGGAGCTGATGACAAGCACTCCAGCACCAGCCACCTCCACAGCACCTGGACCCTTCACCCCTGAGACTAAGCGACCAAGAGGAGTGCCAGAGACTCATTTTTGTTTTATAGCTTGTTGTTAATAAAGTCTATTTTTGATTCACACACTTGCTTCATTTCTTTTTTTAATAAAGTCTTGCTGGAAACTTTTAGAAATGGTTTAAGCCTTTGCATGCTTGTGGGATGGGTTCAGATAGCAGTGGGGTGGGCAGGGATACATTTGGGATGGGTAATAGCTGTGGGATAGATAAACCTCTAGTGCAAGCATAGTGGGACCGGATGGTCCACCTTCCCAGGTTCCACACCTATGGCCCTTTATTATCAATAATAATGTAATAATCATCCACACATGTCAACACAAACACAACTCTTTATTAAATGCCCTGATCATTGTAGGGCCATTCAACATACATGGTACAATCTCATCAGTGTGATGAGACAGGCTGAAGGAAGCATCCATTAAGCATCTATCATCCTGTCTTGCCACTCCACCGCTCCAGCTGGGGAGTTGCACCAGTGTTTCAGGAGGTTGCGCTGCTTCTTCCCTTCACGTGAGGCTCTGTTGGGGCCTTGCACATCCTGAGTGTCTATCAGGTTTCGCCCTTGCCTCCATTCCCCAGGCTCCATGTCCCCATTGCCTTGCTGGAGGTCCACGAGCCTGTTCTGCAAGACTGGGTAGCGGGTTCGCATGAGATTGTGCAGGATGCAGCAAGCTTCCACGATCCTCCTCACGGTCTCTGGGCGATGCTGCATGGTGGTGAGAAGTACCTGGAACCTGTTGGCCAGGATGCCAAAGGCATTCTCCACCACCCGCCTTGCCCTGGACAGCCTGTAGTTGAAGATCCTCTCTTCACGGGTGAGGTATTTGGACATGTAGGGCTTCATGAGGTAGGTTTTGAGGGAGAAGGCATCATCCCCCACGATGAAGTAGGGCACATCTTGCGTGTCGTTGGGCAGGGCGTCTGGATCTGGGAAGCCCACGATGAGGTTGCGTTCCAGCCTACCCTTGAGGTCACTTGCGTTGTATACCTGGGCATCTGAAGCTGACCCGTTGCCTGAAGCATCGATGTACATGAACTTGTAGTCAGCATTGACCATGGCGAAGAGGATGATGCTGAAGAAGCCCTTGTAGTTGAAATAAGTGGACCCTGACTTGGGTGGTGCTTTGCAGGCCACGTGCTTGCCATCTATGGCTCCAACGGTGTGTGGAAAGTTCCACCTCTGATACCACTGCTCTGCAACTTTCTTCTAGCCTTCTTCAGTGGAGGGGCACTGGAAGAGCTCCTCCATGTATTCTTCTATGATGGCCTGCACCACTTATCTGACCACAATGCTGATGGTGTTGGATGGCACCCTCCAGCCGTACTGCATGCTCCTGTAGGTGGTCCCTGAGGCCAGGTGGTGTAGAGTCAGTGCCACCTTGAGTCCAGGTTCCAGGCTGGGCCGGAAGTTGGTGCTCTGCTTGGTCAACCTGGGTGTCAACCGCTGCACAACTTCGTCAAACATGGCTGGAGGCATCCTCATGAAGTTCTGGAATGCACGAGTGTCTTCGTTCCTGAGCTCCATCATCAGCTTGTTGTACAGTCCGTACTCTGCTCTTCTGGCGAACCATCTTCGTACCCAGACACTTCTTGGCCGCCTCTTTTTCTTCCCGTATTAGAGTTCACAGAGCCTGTAGATGGCTTCGCACTGTTGCAGAAGGATTGTGGCTGCCAAAAGGACTTTGTTATGATCCACGGTGGACATGACTGGATGCTGTGGAAGAGGAAGAGGTAGATGAAGGCTGCAGAGGTCTGCAGCTAGGCTGCTGTTCTGAAAGTGAGATGCAGGTGAGTTGCTCCCCCTTTTTATAGGCAGTATAGGTGTCCCTTTGCATCCTCTAGGCATCCTGTAGACATCCTTAATATCCGAGATAGGTCCCCTCTGCGAACGTATTTTCCGTTTTACATGCTTTGTTTCCGTGCTGCATCCACTAGGCATCCGTTCTGCGTCTGTTCTGCATCCGTTCCGCTTCCTCCCTGCGTCCGAGCGGATGTGAGTTGCACGGATGCGGAACAGATGCCTAGCGGATATAGCGGATGTGTAATGGATGCAGAACGGATGCGTAGCGGATGCGTAGCTGATGCAGAATGGATGAATTGGATACATTTTCCACGCAAAAGTTTTGAGCAGTTCAAAACTTTCTGAGTGGATGAAACGTCAATAAACGGATGCTGGACGGATGGAGAAGAAGCAAAACGGAGGCAGTGAGTACATTGCGTTTTCCAATGGATGGCAAGCTTTTTTGTCCGTTTTACATCCTCTTTGCATCCGTTGGTGCAGTGTGACAGGGGCTTTAGCAGAGAAGTATGGCACATTTGCCAATTGATTCCATTAGCCATGCAGAGATTTGATACAACACAGCTTAGGCTGCAATTCAGGCACATTTTCTCTGTGGGCCTGTAGCTTTAATGGTCCTGGCCATGGCTGACTGGCATTTATTGGTGCCCTCAAAGTGAACAAGTGTTAAGTCTTTTTTTCTTTATGGTGGTTTGAGCATTATTCAGAAATGGATAAAGTCCATCCCCTGCAGGGAGCCTCCCAAGAGAAAGGTCTGATTAAGGATGTAACAGAAATGATTCCTGATACAAGCATGAGGCAATTATCATGTGAGACTGGCAGTGAATCTCACGGAAGAAACCTAGCCTCTGCTAAGGCCACCTTTTCTTTGTAATTCATTGCAGGAAAGAAACAGGCAGTATCGATCACCTATTATCTCAACCTGTTTACTAAAAGCCATCTATTAAGCTGAGCACCAAGGGATGGCTTGGGAACAAGAATATCTCACCCATCCTTATTCTCTGCACCCTAATTTCTCTCCAGCACTAATGGGCAGCTGTCTGATTGCAGTGCTGCCTTGCCAAAAATGCTTGAAGGAGTGGCAACTGGTTCCTTTACATGTAGGCAGCTCTCTTCACATGTAGGCAGCTGAGCCTCATCAAGTAATGAACCCACCCCATATGGCCCCAAATTGCAAGGTTTCTCTTATTTTTTTTTTTTAACCCTCTGCCCCCCCTCCCCCCCCCGCTGCTTGATTAGCTATCTGCTTTTCAAATCATTAATTGACACAAAGCGTAATCAATGGGGCCGAATTTGAGGTAAGTGTGCATGAGATTGCAACGTAAACTTCATGGCCAATTACCATTTTTTCATCACACAAATTGAGATATGGGAAGAAATGTACTTTAATAATTCAAGGTGTTATACAGTGGACAAAGGGATGCTATCTTTACTTATAGATGCATGTAAAATATTACAGGTTTGTACCAGAACTAAAAGAGATGTAAAATGGGGAAAATGCATTTAAAACATGACTGTTCTAGCAACTCTTGCCAATGGCAAGGGATAATGAGAGCTGTAGTTCAGCATCATCTAGAACAAGGGTGTCAAACTGGCATCATCACAGTGGCATCACATGATGTGTCGTGACTTTTTCCCCTTCACTTAAACCAGGTGTGGTCAGTGCATGATTCATGTTTGACAGCCGTGATTTAGAAGGCTACAGGTTAGGAGGGCATGTATGGACTTGATATTTTCTCAGGATCATACGAGCAAGAGAAATCCTATGAACTGTCATGGGTTGTGGTTTCCAAAATTTCCATTTAATCTTTGGTAGGATGGGATATCTTAAATTGAGTCATGTTCATTTTAGATAAAGATGGTAATAACCTGTTTCAATTGATTAAAGCAGACATTGCCTTTTAAAAATATGTCTGCTGTCTAATGTCTACAATCAAAAACTTATACTGAAGAGGTAGAATGAATTCTGGTTGAATATCAGAATACTGCTAAAGCCCTCATGTCTTCAACATTTAGCTGAGTGAAATGGTACATTACAGTATGGGGATAAACTTTGTCAACAAAGCTATCTCAAATGGTGTAACTTGACGAATGCTGGGACCCATTATTCCTGAGAGAATGAAATTTGGGAAAGTTAGGGCTGTGGCAGTGACATGATCCTCATTTGCAAAATTCCATGGCAGTTTCCCAGCCACTTGTGCATTACCTTGCTTCCTCACCCACCCAGCAGCAGCCACTTAACCATTTGCTGGGAAGGAGGGATGGAAGGGGGAAACAGGGAAGAGGAAAACCCCATATACCCTTTTTGGCCCACACTATCTCATTGTGCATCTTCCCAGACCTGCATTTATACCTTTTGCACCCTTCCATGCATTCTCTCTGGCCTATGTGACCCCTCTCACAAACTCCTGCAACTCGAAGACACCTTTCTCATCCTGTGTTCTCCCTACTAAATCTACAAAGAATCTCTTCAAAACCCCCACTCGCTCCTCCTGAATTGTGGGAGACCTTTTGTGTACCCCTGCAAACCTTTGTGACCTGCACCCCTGTCTAACCCTTCACTCCCTCTCCCACCCAGCAGCAGTCATTTATCTGCCTGCTGGCCTTGGACATACAACTTCCTGCTGGCTTCCACACTGACTTTCTTCCTGCAATCTTCCCACAAGTAAAGTAAATGAGGAAGTTGGCATGAATTCTAAGGGGAACAGGAGGGAGGGAGCGGGGGAGGGGGAGAAGGAAGGAAGGAAGGAAGAAAGAAAGAAAGAAAGAAAGAAAGAAAGAAAGAAAGAAAGAAAGAAA
>BLBF01000020.1:8368090-8409887 GCA_015471245.1 Laticauda colubrina | reverse complement strand
TAAGAAGTGGTATGAGTTTTTTACATATGAAGCTGCGGTTTCAGCATATAATCCATGATTTGCCAAGGGCGCAGATGCACAGAAGCAGTTTCAATACATAGATTAGTTCTTTCCTATCCGTTCCTTTCATGCCAGGAGCTCGATTAAAAGGACACTTCTTCAGTTAATAGGATTCAATTCCTGAACGGAATACAAACAGGAAACCTCTGTCTGAGTTTTCAGCTGCACTCAAAGCAAACTATTGCAACTTCCCCAGTATATTAGTGTCATGGCTTCATTTCTCTCTACTTTATCAAGACCACTAAGTCACAAGATCCCTTGTGGGAGTTTCATGGGATGGGGAAGTTACTCTTAAAATGAATGAAAGCCCCATAACTCATAGAGTCAGTGAAGTGTGAGTGAAATATGTCCTGCATTCACAATTTTCTGCAAAACTCATCATTTACAACTGGTTGTCAAGATCTTTTCAGGAGAAGTTCTAAAGGGTAATCGTTTTAATTTTTTTTCCTTATCCCTTTCCATTTCTTCAACCTGGTTGAATTATGCATGTGTGTATTGATTTCCTTATTATACAGGCTTTGCCTATATAGAATTCAGCCATTCCGAAGGGCCATAAAAACAATGACTTGTGATTTTATTCCTCCGGCTTTTTTTGTTTTGTTTTGTTTTGTTTTTGGTGTTCTTAAGGCATCACCATAAATTTTCTCATGGCATTTTGCTTACACAATATCTGATCTTATTCTAAGCTATGGTAATCACCCAATTTTAAAAATCTTGGTCATTTCATTGTAAACATTTTAGTTCATGATTCAAAGTATCAGTTATCTCTCTCTAAATCTATTTTGGACAATAAATATTAACTAAGGCAGAGCTGGGTAAGCTTTTTTTCCCCCCTGCCTTCTAATTCAGAAAATATGACAGAGGCAAGACACAAAACCAGCAGAGTATTTATTATTTATTTTTTAGATTTACACTGTATTTCATCTTTACTGCAGGAGTTCTAGGGGGGATACCTAGTTTTCTTTCTTCCAATGTTTCTCCACAACTCTGTTTGGTAGGTTGGATGGAGAAAAAGTATTTAGAGCAGAGAAGAGCAACCAAGGTGATTAGGAGACTGGATGCTCAAACATATGATAAACGGTTGCAGGAATTGGGCATGGCTAGTCTAGTGAAGAGAAGGACCAGGGGAGACATGATAGTAGTCTTCCAATACTTGAGGGGCTGCTGCAGAGAGGAGGGGGCCAACCTGCTTTCCAAGGCACCTGAAGCCCAAACAAGGAACAATGGATGGAAACTGAACGAGGAGAGATTCAACCTGGAAATTAGGAGAACTTTTGTGACAGTAAGAGCAATTAACCAAAGGAACAGCTTGCCTTCAGAAGTTGTGGGAACTTCACCACTGGGAGCTTTCAAGAAGAGACTGGACTGCCATCTGTCAGAAATGGTGTAGAGTCTGCTTGGGTGAGAGGATTGGACTAGATGGCCTACAAAATCCTTTGCAACTCTGTTAATCTATATCTGATTAGGGCCATCCAGAACTTTGTAGAAGGCTATTACAGTATGCTTACTGAATCATTCAAGACTTTCAGCTCTTGTTGGATAGATAAACATAGGGTTCCAGTTATTCAGTCACTATAGAATACATTAATTTAAGTTAGCTATGGATGATTGTAATGAATTATGGCTTCTATTTATTGAAATGTTCATTGTATAACTTTATGTATGTATTTATATCTGTGAATAGGTATGCCTAAAATTGAGCCTAAAATTTCTGTTGCTAGGTGAGACATTTGTTAAGTGAATTTTACCCCATTTTACCACCTTTCTTGCTGTAGTTATTAAGGTAATTACTGCAGTTGTGAAGCTAGGAACATAGTTGTTAAGTGAATCTGGCTTCCCCATTGACTTTGCTGAACAGAAAGTCACAAAACGTGATCACATAACTCTGGGACATTGCAACCACCATAAACCTGAGTCAGTTCCAGGCATCTGAATTTTGATCCTGCGACCATGGGCATGCTGGAAAACCGGTCATAAGTTACTTTTTTGTTATAACTTTGAACGGTTGCAAAATGAACTGTTGTAAGTCAAAGACTATCTGTATTTTGTTGGGACTCAACTTTAGCCAGCTCGTTTTCATCCAGATCCTCATCTCCACCAGACACTCGACAAGCCAAGAATATTTATCTGGGCCCATATGTGACAAAAATATTTAGCTGGGCCCATATATATATGAAAACATATATATTAAACAGTGGGGTGAGGGGGAGGATCTATCTATCCTGTGGAAACCCATATAATGGGTTTGGGTGGCCCAGTGGTTAGAGTGCAGTACTGCAAGCTATTCCTACTGCAATTTGGCAGATCAAATCCCATCAGCTCAAGGTTGACTCAGCCTGCCATCCTTCCAAGGTGGGTAAAATGAGGGCCCAAATTGTTGGGAGAAATAGGCTGACTCTGTAAACCACTTAGAAAGGGCTGTAAAGCACTATAAAGTGGTATATAAGTCTAAGTGCTATTGCTATAATAATGGTCATTGGGTCAAACTCTTCAACTATAAAACAGGGCCTCAAACTATTGAAATGTTGCCAGTGTGATATAACAAGTAGTAAATGCATGCCCAACTAGGCTAGCTTTTTATAATCAGAACACATCTAATACCAGAACAACGCATTTATTCTGTAGTTTTCTGCTGGGGAAGAGAGAAAGGGAACATTCAATTCTGTAGAGCTGCTGAAGCAGCTGTTGAGTTGATGTCGGAAATGAGCAGGGGAAATATCTCTTTGTATTGTCACAGATACAGATTCTTTACCAACTCAATTCCTTTAGAATCGAGTGTAAAACAGGTTCACAGATAGCTGGGAGATGTGAGTGTTGGAGTAAAATGAATTAACTCAGCGTCTGATTTCCCAGAACTCAAGGGCATGGATCCTAATTTCACATGATACTATTATAACATTATTTCCATGTTTTGAAAAGAGAAAAATAAAGTTGCTTAGCCTATAGGGAGTTTTCTACTCCATAGCACAGAGACTTATGGCAAACTCAGAAACAAGAAAAAAAGCACATTGTGTAGCTAGCGTCAGGATTATCCTGTGAGCAGAACCGAAGCCATGTTGGATGGCCCATTGAATTGAATAAGGAAGTGTGTCTCAAAACTCAGTAGTTCCGTTAAATAAGAAAGTGTTCCAGTTTGTGCACAAGAGAAAAAAAACAAGATAAGGCTAGAACAATGGGGAACTGTAATAAAGTGCTGCGATGTCAGAAACCGTATAACTACTTTTGCTAGATAAGGAGCTAGTATGAACCTTCGAAATACATGTATCAATTTGAAAACAGAAAGAATGTGAGCCAAGGCCTCATAAGAGGGGATAAAAATGCTGCCTGAATTTTGCTCTGTGTTCCTTCAATGCCTGAGGGGACCCGTCTCTGCAGACATGTGAATAAAACCTTGTTTTCCCTGGATCAACGAATCTTTTGGTGGTTTTTTATCTGCTTCCACCTCACAATTTGGCGCTCAACGTGGGCCCCAACGGAATTTCGACTGGAGAAAAGGGACTGGGTAAGTGTGGCGCCACCACCTCCCATTGTAGAGGGGCCCCTCCCTTGTCTCAGTTGGATCTCGGGGTAACTGCACTCAGCAGACAATCCTTGGAAACAAGAGAGAGAGAAGCCGGCCTGACGCTCTGGGAGTATCGTTGATCGCCTGAAATGGGGACGCCTACACTCCTTTCGTCTCCAGGAGACCAGGGGTGTATCAGGTGAGTTTGTTGCCTTTTGGGATAGAAGAAGGGATATACTGTCCTTAAACTCTGGGAATCCAGCGACTGCTGGAGGACAATGTAAATCCCTGAGTTGGGAATCTCTGGGAAATTGTTGGCGGGCAGCGTGGAGAATGGGAAAGGGACAAAGCAAGTGTGAAACATTCCAAGAGGGAACGGGTATTGAGATAGAAAAGACCCCGAGAAGGCTGATTCCGACTGACTCTCCATTGGGTCAACTACTACAACAATGGTCATTGCCCCATCTGAGGACTTACACTCGGAGTCTAGAGAAAAAGAAAATGATCTACCTATGCCAAAATAGGTGGCCGAAGTATCCCCTAGTAGACCCTGAGTTTCCTTATCACTGGGATCCCGAAGGGAATACCAGCACGTACTGGATAACTCAGTTGAAAGAGTATATAGTGAAACATCGGATGAAGGAGCAAATACCCTATGTGGAGGTATGGTATCATGCTCACTTTGAAGGTCCAGTTCCACCAGAAACAGAAGTAGGACAGTTTGTCAGCAAGGTGGAAGAAAGCGAAACTGAGGATTGGATGGGGAGTCCACCGGCATCGGCTCCGGCAGTCCCGGCACCACCGCCCCTGCTGGCTCCAGTTACCCAGGCTCCACCTCCACCTGCATATCCAGGGCTCAGAAGGGAATTGGCTCAATTAAACAAGGACCTAGAGAATTTGCCTCTAGGAGGAAGGTCGGCCAATCCCGTGTCGGCTTTCCCAGTCAGAGAAGTCCCAAATGGCATGAATGCGCAGGGGAATCCAGTCACTGTTTTCGTGGCTGTCCCCATAAAATCTGCTGAGTTACGGGATCTGAAAAAGACCCTTCCGAAACTCCATGAGAATGCTCATGAAGTGGCGGAACAGTTGGAATTGTTTCTGGGGCCCAATGAATACACATACCAAGAACTGATGTATATTCTTGGACACCTTTTCACCCCCGAAGAGAAGAACCTGATTAGGAGGGCAGCAATGGCTGCCTGGGATAGGAGACATGCAGGGCAACAGGGAGCAGTGGCTGCAGACACAAAGTTCCCCATAGCCGATCCAAATTGGAACATCAGTGATGATGCTCATAGGGAGCACATGAGAGATATGAAACACATGATCATTGAAGGAATTAAATTGGCCATCCCTCAAGGGAAAAACTTGACCAAAGCATTTGAAATAACACAAGGAAAGGATGAGTCCCCGGGGGATTTCTGTGCTCGGGTCCGTGAAGGGTTAACCAAGTACTCCGGAGTGGAGTCAGAAACCCCTGCCTTCGAGACTCTCCTGAAGATGCAATTCATCACCAAAGCATGGCCAGATATCCAGAAAAAGATCCAGAAGACAGAGGGATGGACTGATTTGGGCATGACAGATTTGATGAGAGCAACCCAACAAGTTTTTGTGAACCGAGACTCAGTTAAAACCAAACAGAAGTCTCAGATGATGGTAGCTGCTGTGCAAACGGCAGCCAAGAATGAAGTTAGGAAAAACAGGGAGACCCAGATGTCAGATCCAAGGCCAAGGTGGAGAGATGAAAGATCTCCCAGCAGGGAGTGGAGACCCCCGGTTAGGCGAGGAGGTCCAGGGGGCAATTGAGGCGGTCGATTCCAACGGCCGTCCCAGAGTAGAACTTGCTTCAGATGCGGGAAAGAGGGACATTTTGCGCGTGAATGTCCCAAAACCCCAGAGGAACCAAGCTATGCCCTATACGATTAGGGAAGTTCCGGCTCCCCAAGAGGGACCCACGGGGAGCCACTGGTAAATGTGTTAGTGGGTCCTCACCATCAGGAATGGCTGTTCCTGATCGACACTGGCGCAAGCCGGACATCTGTATGCGATCCGGTAGAGGGAGCATGCAGGTCAAAGCAGACTTTAAAGGTGGTTGGGGTGAGTGGGAAATCCCAAGAGGTCAAGATTTTGGAAGAGGTGAGATTGGAATTGAATGATGTGGTTACTGAAACCAAAATTTTATATATTCCGGATTCAGGGGTGAACTTGCTAGGAAGAGACTTGTTGGATGTTTTTGGGATAGAATTGTGGGATAGAAGGAAGGAAGTTCGCATGTGTATGCTAACAACAGAAGATGAGGAGAAGATATCATCAGATGTGTGGGCAGGAGGTGAAGGGGTTAGTAGGATGGCAATACAGCCCATTCAGATCAAGATACAACCAGGGATAACTAAACTGTGGACTCCACAATATTCTCTGAGCAAGAGAGGTAGGGAAGGGTTGAAACCAGTGATTGACAGATTATTGAAACAGGGACTGTTGGAACCTACTATGTCACCGTTCAATTCACCGGTTTTAGCAGTATTAAAAAAGGATGGGAAGTATAGATTAGTTAATGATTTGAGGAGGATCAATGAGATAGTGGCTCCTAGATTCCCAGTGGTTCCTGATCCCTATACCATCTTGGGGCGGATCCCCCCCAAAGACAAATGGTTTACTGTGATAGATCTGAAGGATGCCTTTTGGGTGTGTCCTTTGGAGGAGAGGAGTAGAGACTTGTTTGCCTTTGAATGGAATGATCCTGAGAGTGGAAGGAAACAGCAGTTGAGGTGGAGGGTACTTCCTCAGGGATATACCAAGAGCCCTTTGTTGTTTGGACAGGCGTTGGAAGAAAAATTGGTGTCGTTTCAGAGAGAGAAAGGAATCACCCTAATTCAGTACGTGGATGACTTGTTGTTAACTGGGGAGAAAGAGAAGGATGTGAGAGTGGCTTCTGTGAGTCTGTTGAATTGGCTGAAGGAGCAGGGGCTGAAAGTCTCAAAAGAGAAACTTCAGTTTGTTGAAAAAAAGGTGAAATATTTGGGACATTACATTCAGCAGAGGGTGAGGTCCTTGGACCCGGAAAGGGTGAAGGGGATCATGAGCTTGGCTCCTCCCAGGAACAAGACAGAGGTGCGGAAAGCGTTGGGATTATTGGGGTATTGTAGAATCTGGGTAGACCAATTCACAGTGTTGGCACAATTTTTGCATAGAAAGCTGCCTGGAAAGGGAGAGCACATAGAATGGGAGGAGGGAGATAGTGAAAGGTGGGAAGAGCTGAAGAAGGCTTTGTCAACCGCTCCGGTTTTAGCCTTGCCAAACCTGAAATTACCGTTTCATTTGTATGTGGCAGTGGCTCAGGGAACAGCAGTTGGAGTCCTTGCCCAAAAGAGGGGGGGGGGTAGTACCAGCCGGTAGCCTTCCTAAGCAAGGGTTTGGAGCCGGTTGTGAAAGGATGGCCAGTTTGTGTTCAGGCTGTGGCAGCAACAGCGATGTTGGTGGTGGAGAGCAAAAAGTTAACCTTTGCAGGAGCTTTGGTGGTGCATTCGCCTCATCAGGTCAACTCAGTGTTGAGCCAGCTGGCTACCACTTGGATGACCGAAGGGAGGATATTGAAGTATGAAACCATTTTGAGAACCAGTCCTGATGTGGTGATAGGAACAGACAAGAATCTAAATCCAGCAGAATTCTTGGAGGGGAGAAGGTAGGCGTGGGAACCGGAAGACCATGATTGTCCATTGCAAGTGGATCTCATGATGAAGGTTAGAGAGGATTTGGAAGAGACTCCTTTGGAGAAGGGAGAGAGGTGGTTTACAGATGGATCTAGCAGGGTAGAAAATGGAAAGCGAAAATCTGGGTTTGCAATAGTAACCAGGGAAGGTGAGGTAATAGAGAAAGGGTCACTCCCAGCTGCTTGGTCAGCTCAGAAATGTGAATTGTTTGCCCTGACCAGAGCCTTGGAATTGGCTGAGGGGATGGAAGTAACGATTTGGACTGATTCCAAGTATGCATGGGGGGTGGTGCACACGTTTGGGAAAATCTGGAAATAAAGAGGGTATATCAAGGCGGATGGGAAGCAAATAGAGCAAGTGCAGTTAGTAGAGCAAACCTTAGAGGCATTGCAACTCCCCAGCCAAGTATCAATTGTCCATGTGAGCACACATCAGAAGGGAAACACACCGGAGGTTGTGGGAAACCGATGGGCAGACAAATGGGAGAAGGAAGCTGCAGGGGAGATAGAGTTGGGAATGGTATCTATACCAATACTGGAAAAGGAGGACGAGAGGGAGGAATGGGAGCCAGAGAAAAAGGAAAAGTTGGAGTTGGAGAAAGAGGGATGTGTCAAAACCCCAGAGGGATGGAAGACATCGGAGGGAGTCAAAGTGGTGTCACCCATTGTTATGAGGGGAATATTGGAGAAAGTTCATGAAGGAGGACATTGGGGAATGGAGGCCTTGGTCATGTCCATTAAACCTCACTATTGGAGTCTGAGGATGTGGACAGTAGCTCAGAGCATCTGCTGGAAATATTTGATTTGTTTGAAAGTAAATAAGAAAGCGGCACTCAAGAAAGAGATGGGAGGGTGACCCTTAGTGGGTTGGCCTTTTCAGAGAGCACAAATTTATTTCACTGAGTTGCCAGAAAAGGGGGGTTGGAAATACCTGCTTGTGATCAAAGATCAACTAACGGGGTGGGTAGAGGCTTATCCCACTAGAAGAGCCACAGCTCCCACAGTAACCAAGATCTTACTAGAACAGATTATCCCACGATATGGAATGATGGAAGCAATAGATTCAGACAGAGGAACTCATTTCACTCAAAAGGTGAAGCGTAATGGAGGTGGTGGGGGTGAAATGGGAATTACACACGCCATGGCATCCTGAATCCAGTGGAAAAATTGAAAAAGCGAACGCGGAACTGAAGAAACACTTGACCAAACTACAACTTGAAAATGGCTTGCCATGGACAAAGAATTTTCCCTTAGCTCTGCTAAGGATCAGAACTTGTCCAAGGAAAGACACAGGGGTTTCTCCTTTTGAAATGCTGATGGGGAGACCCTATTTGGCCAAACTAGGCAATCCCATACCAGAGTTCAGGGACTTGTTCCTTCAGAAATATTTGCTGGCACTGTCTCGGTCTTTGCTTTCTCTTCACAAACAGGGACTGTTGGTGCAACGACCACCTTTGGCTGGTAGCCAACACCCACACGAGGTTGGAGACTAGGTCCTGATAAAGACTTGGAGAAGTGAAAAACTGCAACCTAGCTGGGAAGGTCCGTACTAGGTGCTACTGACGACTGAATCTGCAGTCCGTACTTGGGAAGGAGGCTGGACGCATTACAGCAGAGTCAAGAAAGCACCGGAACCAGAAAAACCTTGGAAGGCAATCCCAGTGGATGGTCAGCCGTTAAAGGTAACCTTGAAGAAATAGCCAGCAGAAACCACCATGGAGATGTCGGCTGAACTCTGGAAAGGACTATTTGTTGCAACTATATTTACACTAATACATCAAAGAAGTTCACAATATGTTGGACCTGCAGGTGACTTGGGAACGGACTTGTTTGATGACAATGTGTTCATAAAGGATCTCGAGAAGTTCTTATATTCCTTGAACATCATCAATTGCTGATTATGCATGCACCTGCCAGGAAGAACAGGTGAAGGATTAATCCTACATGCAATTCCACTTGATCAGAACAGACTAAGACCACAAGGGCACGGGACAGAAAAATATGGTGTAGAACGAAATATAACAGGAAGGATTTTTGTTCATTTAAGGGAAACGGCGTATGTGTGTTTTAGGAGAAATGAAACTAGAGGGCTCCATTTAGGAGATTGGGAAAAATGTAATAAGACTTTTGATATGCCATCATCCTGTAGTAACCATAGCTATACCAAGAGTTATCATAAATTAAATTATTTTAATCAAGATCAGTATCAGATGTGTATGCATTTTGAAGATATGATCAATTGGACCCGAACATCACAACAGACCTATGCTATGGAAAACTTTAGGTGGGTATTGTGTGGGAAATATGCATACAGGGAGATGCCACCTTACTGGAGTGGCACATGTACACTCGGGTATGTGATACTGGTGATATATAAACTTGATGGCCTTCCCCAAGGCCGGATACGTAATAAAAGAGACCCAGAATCTGGCCTTACCCGGAGACTCTGTACCCAAATCTCCCGTGGTATAATAACACCATTGGGAGTAGCCATGAACTACCGAGATATACATATTCTAAATAACTTCACGGTAACAATGTTCAATGATACAATAAAGAATATTAAAATGATTAACACCGAGCTTTCTGAAGTAAGACATGTTGCTCTACAAAATAGGTATGCTTTAGACATTGTATTAGCTACAAAAGGGGGTGTGTGTGCTCTGATTCATTCACATTGCTGTGTATACATCCATGATTTCCAACCCAATATTACAAAGACAGTAAAAGTAATGGAAGAACGTATTCGCTCTAATCCATTATCACAAAGAGGTGACTCCTCATTGCCAGACCTCTGGGGAGCACTATGGTCTTGGCTTCCCAGTTCCACTTGGTTTAGATCTACCATAATGGGAATTATATTGATTATTATATGCTGTGTATTGTTGTGTTGTTGTGTTCAGTGTCTCCCTGGTGCAATAACAACATGTGGGAAGATAGGGAAATCCTTGGGTTCAAGATTTGAGAAGAAGCAGGAAGCAGAACCTCTAATGATGTATCAGAGAGAAATCACTCTGAAAGAAGCAGAGGATCTGCTCTTTGAGTTTGAGACAAGAGTGGAAAAAGAAAAAGGGGGGATTTGTGAGCAGAACCGAAGCCATGTTGGATGGCCCATTGAATTGAATAAGGAAGTGTGTCTCAAAACTCAGTAGTTCTGCTAAATAAGAAAGTTTTTCAGTTTGTGCACAAGAGAAAAAAAACAAGATAAGGCTAGAACAATGGGGAACTGTAATAAAGTGCTGCGATGTCAGAAACCGTATAACTACTTTTGCTAGATAAGGAGCTAGTATGAACCTTCAAAATACATGTATCAATTTGAAAACAGAAAGAATGTGAGCCAAGGCCTCATAAGAGGGGATAAAAATGCTGCCTGAATTTTGCTCTGTGTTCCTTCAATGCCTGAGGGGACCCGTCTCTGCAGACATGTGAATAAAACCTTGTTTTCCTTGGATCAATGAATCTTTTGGTGGTTTTTTTATCTGCTTCCACCTCACAATCCTTAGAAATTAAAGTATGGGATTTGAAGAAAAAGGAAGTATCCTTCTGACCAGGATGTACCATGTATCAATCTTTCTTAGCTCAAAAATAGTTCTTACAGTACTGGAAAATAAGCATCAGTTTCTTACGAATTGATCTTAAACCTCACTGTTATTATTTGTGAAGATATATTAAGTAATTGGAATAATGCGGGCCCTTTTTTTCACAATACACTTTTTACAGATAGCTTTGTGCTAGCTGTAAAACTATATGGGATAAGTGGTAGAAAATACCTCTTTGTATTGCAAATGGCTCAGATAGAAGATTGTAGATGAGTAGCATGATAGGTATAGTCAACTTTAATAAAACAGGAAGCTGGGTCATTCCAATGAAGCTAAATCACGCAGGATAGATCAGGAAAAGGAGTTCTGAACACAGCAAAAAGTTAAAAGAAAGAATTTATTGTCAAAAGAAGCAGTCATGGCTGCCAATTACACAGGCATATTTTTTAATGAAAAAAAGAGTGCTTGGTAAAACAAATTCACGGAGAAATCAACCCACCAATGACTATTTTTTCAAACAAGAGACACTATGACTCTCAAAATAGTTGCCTAAGGACGTGAGAAGTTTGGTGGCACAAATTTTAGATCCTGTCATCACACTTCCCAATAAATCATATTGTCTGCTTTAAAAAAACCACTAAAATGATGGTCTAGATATCTCTTCTTTTGTCTTGATGGTTTTACTTCATGGATTTCTTCTTTCTATGTTATGCTGTCTACATCCCAAGCTCTAATGGAGACACTTTTCTCTGTGTCTTAACTTTGATGGATTCGAGACTGGTCACGAGACGTTTGAACTATTTCATTTGGGCACTTTCTCATACTGTAAAAAAAATTACAAATTTGTTCCATCTGTATTTTGCATTTGCCATTAAGTGAAGTTAAGATGCTTCTGGTGGGCTTTTTAACCTGATGCTTCAATTATGTGCTCTGCTTTTTCAGATTTAATTATGGAAAATTGTTTTATTGCTTTTTTCAGTATTATTAGATGCCTAAAGGGCTGACTATTCTGAGAAGTGGAAAAGCAGGACATAAATGATAACCAATAAGCAAAAGAAAATAATATCATTTCTTTTCCGCTCTGGGCAAATTTACCTGAGAAGTGATGAAGAGAGATTGGAAAGAGAGAGGGTGGGAGGTACAGACAGACAGACAGACAGACAGACAGACAGACAGACAGACTTTGCATACAAAAGATACAGAAATGTCCATCTAATATCCAGGAAGCATTGGGTAAAACTGCCCATCTGAGCACTTTTAAGAAATCATAATGAAAAGGCAACTGTATCATTTCTCTGTAGCCCAATAAACCATTTTTAGAAGTTCAATGAAAAAGCTGGAGGAAAAAAAATGCTTGTGACTGTTTTGATTGACTGTGTTGGTTGGCCTTAAGAAAAAAAATCAGAGAAAGAAAAAGCAAAGGGGAAAGAGAAAAATATAAAAGGACACCCAAACTCAATTGTTAAGAAAAATAATGTCTACTTTGTCTGTTAGAATGCATTTATTATAATTTATTATAACGTATAATAAATTTGTCTATTATAATGTAATGTATACATGTAATGAGATACTTTCTCAAAATGCATTGCTCAGAAAAGTAAGTCAAGCTGTGTGTATGTGTTTACACAGAGAGAAAGAGAGAGAGAGAGAGAGACAGAGAGAGAGAGAGAGAGAGAGAGAGAGAGAGACAGACACAGACACAGACACAGACACACACACACAGAGAGAGAAACAGAGAGAGACATGCACACAGAGAAAGAGAGAGACAGAGAGAGAGATAGTAAAGTATGATCCTTGACTTTCAAATGGTGGTGCATGTGGGAGCTTAGTTTCATTACCTTACAATAGCCATTGCCCTAAAAAGACATGGATTGCCTAAAAAAATTGCCAGAACCTTGTGAGCCACATAATATTGGCCAATAACACAGTCAGTCTCTTTCTGTCTCTCATACAAAAGAGCAACCAATTATTTATAGTGCTTAGTTTAACGATATCATCACATGCATTGATGAACTGAGATATATATTTTTTAATGTTTTGCATATGCAAAGACTGTGATCTGCATACAATCAAGCTACTTTACAATAACTGCAGAGGGTGAAATATAAGAAATTTAATTTGGTATGGGATAGTAACCCAAATGTCAGATTGGACTTGTTATCAGAGTGGGAATGCTTGAAACCTTGTTGGTGGTGACCCAGCTTCCCATTTTGTGAGTACATCATGAAGGAATGGGTTGTACTTAAAGAAGAGCCACATTGGTTTTGTAACCATATAAATAACCTTGTTCACACACAACTCCTCCAGCCATTTCAATTATCTTTAAACAGCAAGGCAAAAAAGGATATGCATCATCTGCATGTTAATGGAATTTATAAATAAATGAATAAACAAACAAACAAATAAATGCCATTTCAAAACAGAACAGACACTCTACCATAGTCCACATTCTTCTCCCCTTCCCTTTGTTAGGGGAATGTAAAAAACAAACAAACAAACAAAAAACTAAATGATATTGGTTAAAAAGGTCTTTGTGCCTATTTATTTTATTGCAGCCTTTCTGACTGAAAGATTGTTGGTGTTCGGAATAAATGCCATGGAATGATAGAAGAACACATAGCAAAACATCTTAATATCAAGAAATTGATATTATTTTGTCTTTGGTGAGAGCTTTGCTTTCCATATCAACTGACCAGTCTGGAGATCAGTGTCAGAAGACATCTCATCCATGTTAGCAACCTTTGGAGAAGCTGCACTGGCAGGCTATGCTATAAAAATTTGCTTGCAAAGTGCAATCTGGGTCTTTAAATTGAGACTTAACTATAGGAGAGCTTCACATATTATGAACTAAATGAATATATAGTAGATGTTTGGGGTAGATTGCCCTTTTCAAGTGGATATTTTGAACAATGGAGAGAGACAGCTACCTCTCTCTAATATAATAGTGAAGGAAAAAACCTATCTTCTAAGAAATGGTATCCTTTAAGTTGCTATACTTGGACTCAAGCCATTCAGGGATTTAAAAACAACACTCCACATTATCAACCATCATGCAATCTAGCTACCTTATCAGGCAACAATGCATTTTTAAAGATCCTATTGGGACTGGATTTCATATGTGTGTTTGTTTGCCTTTCACAGAAATAAATGGAGTATCAAAAGCTAATAAATGTAAAAGAAGAAAGGGGATTTATTTTCCCCTTATTTTTGATTGAAGTTATGTTTCCTTAGCGGCTGAACATTAGTGTGGGACGGGCCTGAACATGACAACATTCCCCCCCCCCCACCAAAGTCAGATTTCAAATAAAATAGCTTGAAAAATTTCTGTCAAACATCTTCTCTTTATTTCTACCCCAGGATAAAGTCTGCTACTGAAATTTATTTATTTATTTTTATTTATTTATTTATTTTATTTGTCAGTCGCTTACAAGATAATAGGTATAAGTTTATACATAGTTATGAATACATGAAATGGGTACGTATAAGAAAAATAAAGAGAAACAATAGGACAGGGACGGTAGGCATGTTGGTGCGCTTATGCACACACCCTACAGACCTCTTAGGAAAGGGGTGAGGTCAATAGTAGACAGTCTAAGGTTAAAGTTTTGGGGGTTTGGGGAAGGAACCACAGAGTCAGGAAGAGTATTCCAGACATTGACCACTCTGTTGCTGAAATCGTATTTTCTGCAGTCAAGTTTGGTGCAGTTAACCTTGAGTTTGTATCTATTGTTTGCTCTTATATTGTTATGGTTGAAGCTGAAGTATTCATTGACAGGTAGGACTTTGCAATGTATAATTGTATATACTATACTTAGATCTGACCAAAGGCGGCATAGTTCTAGGTTTTCTAGGTCTCGAATTTCAAGTCTGGTGGAATAAAGTATTCTGCTACAAGTAGAGGAGTGGAGAACTCTTCTTGTGAAATATTTCTGGACTTTCTCAACTGTATTAATATCAGATACATAATGTGGGTTCCAGACTGATGAGCTGTGTTCGAGTATTGGTCTAGCAAAAGTTTTGTACGCTCTGGTTATTAGTGTAATATTACCAGAGAAAAAACTACGTAAGATTAGGTTAACAACTCTTAATGCCTTTTTGGCTATATAGTTACAGTGGGCTCTAGCACTTATATCATTAGAGATGAGTACTCCAAGATCCTTGACAGAGTTTGGATCATCAACAAGGTCTTGATTATTCAGCCTGTATTTTATTTTCTGATTTTTTTTGCCAATATATAAGACAGAGCATTTATTTGTTGAGATTTGAAGTTGCCATTTGTTTGACCATTCTGATACATAATCAAGATCTTTTTGAAAGGTAGCAGTATTGTCTGTGGTATTGAACATCATCAGCGAAAAGAACACAGTTGCTCTTAATATGATCACAGAGGTCATTTATGTGGAGTATGAAGAGAGTTGGTCCTAGAACACTGCCTTGGGGGACACCACTATTGACAGGTACAGAATTTGATAGGACACTCCCAATTTTGAACATCTGTTGCCTGTTTGACAGGAATGCTTCTATTCAATTATGCAGATGTCCAGAGATACCATAAGATTTTAGTTTTAGGAGTGGTTTGTTATGTACCACTGAATCAAAGGCTTTACAGAAGTCGATGTAGATTGCATCTATTGTTTTGCCCTGATCGAGTTGTGTCGTCCATATGTTTTTGCAGTGTAAGAGTTGCAGATGACATGATAGTTTTTTTCTGAAACCAAATTGTTTATTGGAGAGTAGGTTGTTTGTCTCTAAGTGGAGGATAATGGATTGGTTAATAATTGATTCCATGACTTTACAGGTGATGCAGCATAAAGAGATTGGTCTGTAATTTTTAACTAGGCTGGGATCTTCCTTTTTGAGGATGGGAATGACTGTGGCTTGTGACCATAGTTTTGGCAAGGAGCTGGTCCTGAAATATTTTTCAGAGTTTATGCTTAGAAGTTTGGCTGTGACAGTGGATAGCTTTTTTAAGAAGAAGGCACATATTTCATCCGGTCCAACAGATAGAGATTGTTTTAGATTGCGCAGTGCTTTTTCAACATTGTCTTCTTTAAAATCGATATGTATTAGGTCATTGTAGTTGTCTGTGGTTCGATTAGGAAATACTGGGCATGATCCATTGCTGTTTACAAATACTGAGCCAAAGAATGTGTTAAAGAGGTAGGCTTTAATGTTGTTGTTGTTGCAGTCTTTACCATTAGGTCCTATCAGGGATGGGATGGACCTTGAGTCTTTTAGTTTGTTGTTTACAAAATTGTAAAAAGTGTGGGTGGAATTGGTAGGTAGAAGGTTTTTCTCTTGTTTAATGTGATAATTGATGCATTCAATCTGGTATCTGTTGGCATAAATTTTTTTATCAGCTTTTGAAATTGGCAACATGACCTGATTTGTTTTTCCATCAGAGTGATCTATTTTTGGATTGAAGTTTCCTTATTGTTATGAGTAATCTGCTTTTTTTTTGTTGCTGTTTTGGGAGTTGTTGGTACATATAGTTTGATGACTCTTTTGACTTCAAGTAAAAATATGTTGTAATGGTCTTCAACAGTATTGCATCCAGTGAATATAGATTGCCAATCAAGGGATGAGAGATCGTTGTCTATAAGATCACAGTTGCCTTTTTTGAAGTTATAATTGGGGATCACATTGTTGTGTTGATTTTTGTGTGGACATATGTTGAGACAAAAGTCAATTATGTTGTGGTCACTGCTGGAAAGGGATTCTGTATTCCGTAAATTAAATTCAAACTATTGCAGAATATGAGATCGAGGCAGTTGTTTAGTCTCATGTTGTTGGTTACTAGTTGTTCCAGTCCCAGATTTGTAACAGCACTGTAGAAGGTTGCGTGTATGGGTTCAGTTGTACATTCATTTTGGTTCCAGTCAATATGAGGTAGATTGAAGTCACCAAGAAAGATAAAAGTGTGTGGGCAGAATGTTGCCCATATTAATTGTGAATTTAGCTTGTTTACATGTTCGACATCATAATCAGGCGCTCTGTAACATAGTAAGAATCGAAATGTGATATTTAAAGATAGTTTACAGATGATGGTCTCAGGAAGAGCAAGCTCCTGGGTAACTTGGATGTTTTTTAGATGTAAGGATTTTTTATAGAAGATAGCAACACCACCTCCTGTACGGATTTCACAATCTGATCGGTAAACATGATAGTCTCTTATTGTAGTAATGTAGTCAGGGAGAGATGTGTTGAGCCATGTTTCACAGACAGATATGATGTCGAATTTAGCTATATTTAGTAAGAGGAGAAATTCAGGTATTTTATTTACAAGGTTTCTTGCATTGTGTAGCTTGCATTTAAAGCCAGCACTAGTTGGAATTGAGGTAGTTAGGGGTGTACATGCCTAAATTATCTCCAAAGAGTGTGTATCAGGAGAGGAACATGTGTTTTTTAATGCTGTCCTTTCTTATAACTCTACTTATATCTATGTCATCTATCTATCTCTGTCTGTCTCCATCTCTATCATCTCCATCTCTATCATCTCCCTTTCCCTCCCTCTCTCTCTCTCTCTTACTCACACACTCACTCTCATGCATCTGTCTAATTTTATTAGAATTTTGAATCCTTTTACAAAATGAGAGAATGGTGGTGGGTTACAGGGAAATACAGAAAAGCAAATCTAGACCAGTGTAATTTTTGTTGCCACCACTGGCCATTGCCATGTTCCCTCAGGGTAGCCTGAACAAAGAGAAAGTTTATTCCGCTGTGTGATTGCAAGAATTGCTGAGCACAGTGTTGTTTCCCTGGCAAGAAATAGTGAGAGCCAATTTCTTTAAAACTTGTGTAGTATTGCACTAGGGACAACATGTCTGTATGCAGCACAGTTCTGGCAGCGGAGACTAATCCTTTGTCGAGAGTCTAACCTAGAGCTGAGGCAATTTATATGCAACACTAAAGTTTGGGGAAAGTTACAAATGTTGCCTAATCTTTGAATCCTACAGTTTTCTCACAATACTATTTTTCCCCCTCCCTATGCCCTCATTTCAAATGCACCAAACTTTTTTAAGTCACATTGAAGAGTTACCAGCTTAATTTTCCTTCTGAAAGCAATGCTTTATAAATAAATATGTGTCTGTTTAGCACTAGGGGTCCTTTTCAGTTCACTGCACAGGCAAGTATTATAGGATTACAGTTTTCTAAAAGAATTGGTCAAGGGATATTTATCCAAAGGCAACACTTTCTAGCCTAAATGGGGCACTTTTTAAAACCACATTGATGTTTATGGAGGAAATACAAGTATGTGCTCAACTCTCTCTTTTGACCTTGATATGATTTAAATGGACCTAACTAACTTTGATTAAAGTGTTCTATATTGTAACGAAGGGTCAAGTGTTTATTTTATTAAGAGTAATAAGATAGCTACATACTTTGTCAGTATATTTCCTACTGAAGTCAATGGAGTTATTTGTTAAGATTCATTGCATTTCACCCTTTAAATTTAAAAATCTTGACCATAATTAGAATAAGAAAATTATAACACCTCCCACAAAAATTACAGTGGGGTACATTCTAACTTGCGAAAACTCAGAAGGTAAGACCAAGTAGTGGATGCTGTAGGACAGGACTCTGCAACCTTAAACACTCAAAGAGCCATTTGGACCCCTTTCCCACAAAAATCACCGGGAGCTAATAATTGAACAACCAATGTGACTGGGTGGATGTGGCTAACTCAGCATCACTCACTCCCACCCAGTCACCTGCTGCTCTGGAATATGGAGCGAATCTCCATCCCCTGCCATCCCCCTTATCTTCTCAGGCCAGGCAAAGAGTGACAGGGAAGGGAAGGGCCAGCCAATGATGGGATCAGCCGACAGGGAGCAGCAGCAGAGGGACAAAAGAGCCACACGTGGCTCCAGAGCCACGGGCTGCAGCTCCCTTCTATAGGACATCAGAAGCTAATACGTAATAATCAATTGAACTGATACAATTTGGAAGGGAGAACTGTGTGAATAGTCAGACTGCAGGCCAAACTATATATCCTATTGCCAAGAAAGCTATATAAATATGTCCATTAAGTCACAAGGACTTGAGTTCAACTTCTAGACTTTTAAAAAAGTGATGATGATAATTTTATTACAATCAATGCTGAGAGCTTTTATAGATCACTCTGTCAGTCTGCTTTTATCTGCCTGTCCAGATGGGCCTAACTCACTATGACGGTTTACAACTTTTTAATGATTGCCTCCAATACAAGATCACTAATGCAGTAGTAGCTTTAGATGAATCTCTTTAATTGTCTTCGTCTTCCATCTCAAATTGATTAACAAAGATATAATTGATTGAAGTACATTTCCCCCCTTGGAAAGTGAAACATCTTTCTAAAAGCATTTGAAAAACAGGACAAACACTTATCGAAGCAAGTTTTTTTTTTTTAAAAAAAATATAAATTAAAAATTTGGAAGAATAAGACACCCAAAGATCAAACAAATAATGCCCTTAACAAGTATGTTTAAAGTTTAAGCATATCTTTATGGGGAAATTTGCTTTGAGACAAGAATCAAGTCCATCCAGAGTTTCTAGTGGACCATAAAGTTGCCCTTCAGTAGTTTCAAAAGCAGGTGTAGGACTAATTTTTAAATACTACAGATTAGTTATTCCTTAACCCACAGGGTATTAGCCATAGCAAAGGAATTGCCAGCACATGCCATAATGTGTGCATGCCACATTTTTATTCTCGTGCTCTATTTACCTAGTTGCTCTTTTTTTGGCCCTCCGTTTATTTTATGAATGTATTAGGATAGCTCATTTTTATTTACTCTGATCCATGGCTGTGGGACTCAATTCCCCATTGCTATTAGCAATGCAGAAGGCTGTTCTCCTTGCCTCTTCCCCCATACTTTCTCATTGAAAAACATATTTGTTTTTGCTTGAGTTCATTACTATTTGATTCCATTTATTTATTTATTTTTACTGGGAGTTTATCCTCTGCTTTGCAATGCCTGTACAAAGAACACTTTATAATGCAAATGTTGATTTGATTGAAAATCTCAGAGAGCCAGATGTGGGGGTGTTTGGCGGGTGTTGTTGATTGCAATGACATATATCCTTAAGGGAAGATAGAATAAGGGGAAACAAAGAGAAAGCTTGTTATTCCAGAGATGTTATTCCCTGCTTTTTTTTCTCCTTTGCTGGAAGCTTTTGCCGCATAAATAGAAGCTGATTTTCATTAATCTTTGTTTCCCCAATGTAGTGTGTGAGTCTGTTCTATCCTTAATTTATGTACCTGACTTGATACCTTTATCTACTTGCATTTCACTTTGCTACAGATGCTCTCTAGTGTCAATATTAATAGCATCCACAGCAAGGCAGGCCTAATTAAAATGTGCTTCATTAAATTTCCATTGTTAGAATTTGGGATTATTGTTGCTCTGTATTTAATCTAAGGCTGATTGAAATACGTCTGTACTTTCGTAGCCCCCCCTTTTTTTATTGACGAGCAAATCTGCCAATTCAATGTTGCCCGAATTTCTCTGTCTTCCAGTCTAAAATTAATCCTATTCCAACTTGTATGACTTTGTCATTAAAAAAAAAAAAAACAAGTCTGCACAAAAACCTATTCGAACTTCAGTGCACAGATTCCCAATAAATTAAGTATGAATTTATTTTGTTTAAGATTTGCATTTTTTGGCAAGTACATTTTACTATACATTGCCGTTTTGGAGTTGCAGAAATAGGAAAAAGTACATGTAACCAGGGTACTCAGAGGTTTGGGAGAGCCCCTAGCTAAGATTCTGTGCAGTTCAGAGAACCCCCAAATCCCACTCTTGGCTGGCTCCACCCCACCCACTCTGCCCCTCCCAGGAGTCCCCACACAGCCATTTTGGATGCAAGTAAGTGCAGGGCACACATGGAGGCTCGGGGAGGACAAAAAACGGGCCTCCCGGAAATTCAGGAAGGCTGGAAATGGGCCCATTTCTGGCTTCCAGAGACCTTCTGGTGCCTGAGGGCAAAAACATCCCCCCATGGTGCAGGAGGCCGACTAGGCCATATCCCCCATGGCCACGCCCACCCAACAACCAGGCAAAGAACCCTTTGCTAAAATTTTTGAAGCCCACCTATGCATGTAACATTTCTTCCCAGCAGTAACTAAACAAAAGCCTCAAGACAAAATAGGAAGGGAGGGAAGGAGAAATATTGTTCAGTGACAGAATTGCTTTAAGTATTGGATGAGAATTTGAACAGGAAGTGACTGATCCTCTTTTCTGTGTTATGTCCTGTTATGTTCAATGAATTCATTGGCCCTTGCGTTCGGTTAAAAACAAAAAGAGGTCAACACTACTTACAATAACATTTTTTCCTTGTCAATGTTTTTTGTTTTAAAAAAATAAAACTATCTGATTTTGGGTTGAAGAAATAAAAAGACAGAATAGTATGTTTTAAAATTCTCATAGATATGTCAGTGGACAGATTTGGCCCAAAGATACGCAAGAATGTTCTGAAACAGGAACAGAACCTTCATAGGATCTGGTGAGTAGCATTGACAGAAACTCAACCACAGCGCCAACCAGTGTTGAACCATGTTGTCCATACAAAAACAGAATTTCACACTTTTCTTTTGCACTTTGATACCCATTCACTGATAGCTATCCTAGTGACAGTAAATAAGTTTCAGCTCCTCCATAGATGTCGAAATGGGATTTAGCTGGAAGCACTCAATTTCATTAGAGTATTTCAGTTCTTTAACTTCCAAATGTTAATTAAAGTGTTTATTGGCTCATTAATAAATGTGACACACACTTGGTTCATCCTCACACAAGATTTAGAGCTGGGCAGTTTTTTTGATGCAGTTCAGTCTATCACATACAAAATGAATTTGGGGGTAATAATAAAAGTTGAACTCCTTTGCAGCCTTCTGACATATTTCTAGAGATAAACACCTAAGTGGGACAGAAATCACATCCATACAGCTGCTTTACTATGTTCCTATCCCAGAGCCATCTGGAAATCATAACTTCCAAAATTTTGCTGCCCTCTTGGTTTGTCCTTATTATGCTATATTCTTGCATAGACAGTTTTAAAGTGAAGTATTTTAAAGGTTTGTGTTTGATGGTTCTTTCAGCTGAAATTCCAGCTGTGTCCAATCTTTTCCACTGTTTGAAAAGACTCTTTTTAATACTTATGCACAATGATCTGAGTAATTTGGGTATTGTATTCTTCCTAGTTCAATGCAGTGAATATGCACACACATGCGCGCACACACACAATTATACACAAAATATGTAGCTTCAGGATTAAGCATATAGTTTCAACTTCTCAGGTGCACTTTAAAATTCAAATAATGCTAATGTTATGTTAGCTGATGAGGAAAAAGTTACTAATTGACAAATGAACTCCAAACTTTTGCCAAGATTACCTCTTTCTTCCTATCCCATTGCAAGAAACATTTCCTACAGAATCCACACACTACTGATTTCTTTGGACCCCTCGCTGCTGTTTCCGTGATGCAAAAAAGCTGTGTAGTTCAGAAGTGGTTCATCTCTGCCAAAGATACCACATTTAAAGCTACATCTATACAGAAATCTCTTGGATAGATGGTTGGAATTCATCTTTGCAGGCAGCAGCTTTCTACATCTACCAAACCTTTATGGGCAATAGATGTAGAGACTGTTAGCAGAGTGGATGCTGAGCTTTTATCTTTTATCTTTTTTTTTGTTTATCTAAAAGACTTACTTTTCATGGTTGGGATGACCTTCTTCCTTTGACTTGACTGACCCTTTTAGGACTTTCATTGCAGTGTTCCTCTCACAGTTCAGTTCGCTTTGTCATCTGTTTTTGGTCCATTTTCATCTGACTCTCTCTATCTCTCCATCTCTGTCTCCATCTCTGACTTTTTCTGTCTACCTCTACCTCTACCTCTACCTCTTATCTCTAATCTCTGTCTGTCTGTCTGTCTGTCTGTCTGTCTGTCTGTCTGTCTCTGTCTCTCTCTCTCTCTCTTGCTACCACTCTCTCTGTCATCTCTATCATTTCCACCCATAATAATGGAGGAGAGAACATTGCAGCCTCTAAGCTAAGACAGATTTTCCTAACACTATGTTATTTCTTAAAAGCTTATTTTTCTGTCATGCAGGTGCCAGAATCAGAAATACTTTTTTATAAAAGTTATATTCCTCCCATCTCTTCTCATTCATTCCCCCCCCCCCCCCGTATGACGATTTTCAACAAAGATTTCAATCTGAAACCCTGGGCCAGTGATGTCCCTCAAGAAACTAGATAGACTGAGGTTGGACTATATAAAATAGTGTCCCAGGATCTTAGTTTACAATCTGGGGATCTTTTTTTTTTAAATACAGGTTGTACTCACTTTGCAACCACAACTGGAACTGGCAGCTTGGTTATTAAGTGAAGCACATTGTGCTTATGACCTCATTTCAGCTTTCCTTTGCTTTGCAGACCTGCAAATATGTAAATATGAGGACTGCTTGCACAGATACTTTTCCATCATTGTCATAACTGCAAACAGTTGCTGTGCAAGGCAGTTGATAAATGAGGGATACCCGTAAATTTTATGAAGCTGCCAACTTTATTAACAAGGCAACATTGCAAAAAAATTGTAGCCAATACATTCTTAAGTTTGCTATAATGTGTTTCTGTGCTTTTGTTAAATAATGCGATACTAAGAGCACAACCATACTTCTGGGTTTCAACACTGAAAAAGGGTAAAAATCTACCCAGGGTGCTGGGCAGTCTTAATTTCTGCCTATTGTGAACCACGATGAGCTTCCTTCATTGAACTGCTACAGATTTTGCAACCACAAAAATGCACTCCTCCATGCAAAAACATTCCTCTACATAGAAGAGAAAGGAAGTGTGGTGCTGAAAGGTCATCTCCACCCAAACCTATGTGAACTGCATTCATTACTATGAGAAACTCTCACCCCGTTCATGTGCACTACTTAAAGGACCCTTGTAAAGAAACATTCACAATAAACTGAATTGACCCTGGAGGGCAACAGGAGGAGGAATCAGACAGGGATCAGTAATCCAAATGGTTTATATTCATTAACCATATCTCAAAGATAGTATGGTGACCTAGGAGAAAGAGATAAATAATAATCAGGTCACAGGGATGAGTGTATTTGAAATATCCCAGTGGCACATTGTGTTGTCCATTGGGTCTGCCTTTTACTTTCTTTTGCCTTCACTTTTAGTTTACAATATACTGGACCAAAGGTATGTAAACTCTGGTTTTTCTTTTGCTCACAGTAACATTTCAGCCAACTAATATATACTATATTATATATGTATGTGTCATGCCCCTGTCAGAATCTGATTTGGAGGGGGAGGCCGAGCAGCTGACAGGGAGTGGGAGTGTGGCTCCGTTGGCTGTGGAAGAAACTGAGGAAGGACAAAGGCTGGCTGGGCAGAGCAGGGAAGAGGTAGAACAAGGGAGAGGGAATTCAGAGGAAGACCCAGGTCCACCCTCTCTTCATCCTCGGGCACGCAGGGAGGAACGGAGAAGGGAGCAATGTGAGTTGTGTGGCTTATGGGGGAGGAAAAGACCCTAATTCCCTTCATTAACTGCAGTGGGGAACACAGTGTTTAAAAAGGGAAGGTACGCACAGCATAGTTGTTGAGAGCAAATCATGAATTATCTGGTATCATCAAGCTTATCTGGGTTCCTGGCATCTTCCCAACTGTGTGTATTTTGCTGCAATTTCTTCTCCTGCCCTGTCAAGTTAATTATTGCATTGTGGTTTGTGTGGATTTTTATTTATAGTTTGTATGTACTTTGTTTTCGGACTGAATTTCCTGTACTTAAAGACTGTTCTTGAGAGAGTTTTTTCTCCAGCCAAAGGTAACCTGGATACTGGGGGCAAAGTTGGAGATATTAAAGGGACATTTCTTGCTTATTTGACTGTATTGCCTTTGTGCTACGCCCCGGGCCATCACAGTATGTATGTGTGTACGTATTTGATTTTTATCCCACTTTTCTTATCTATCTATCTATCTATCTATCTATCTATCTATCTATCTATCTATCTATGTGTGTATGTGTGTGTGTGTGTGTGTGTGTGTGTGTGAGACTGTATGTTCCAGCATAATACTGGGCTGCCTTGAGCAATTTCAATTTCAACCAAACTTGGTACACAGATGACTTACCCTCTGAAAACCAATATTGTGTGGGTATAACACCCCTAACATCCCTCAGGGGTTGTGTGTGCCTTAAAATGGCTTCTACTGTACAGCACAGTGGACTTGCCATGGTAATGGCTTCACTTCACAAGGGGGCTCCTTCTCAGCCCTCCAAGGAAATGTCAGGGGATTGGCCAAGTGCAATCAAATGCTACAAAAATGAAACACCAGCATAGACAAGAAACTCCCGAGGAGAGGAATAGAAGACTTGTGATGCTGCATGACATACAATACAACAGCTGAGTCCCAATTACAGGATTTTCCTGTCAAATACAGATTGGGATAAATTACCTTGGCAATTTATAAATTACCAGGTTATCAGCTAGTTATTTATAAATAACTGAAGGCAGTGAAAATACCTAATACTCATTCCTCCTATTTTCCCCACAATAACAATAAAAAGGGTTGAGGAGAGGGGGGCAGGGAGGGAGAGAGGAAGTGTCATGCCCCTGGTGGAGACTGACTCTGAGGAAGAGGAGGAACAGCCAACAGGGAGTGGGAGTGTGGTTCCAGAGGTGGTGGAGGAGGCTGGGGAAGGGCAGAGGCTGGCTGAGCAGTCAGAGGAGGATCCAGGCCCATCCCCTATTCATTCTAGGTCATGCAGGGAGGAGAGGATCAGGGAAAAGCGAGGTCTACTCAAGAGGAGATTATTATGAACCTCCTTGTGGCTTGCAGCTGGGAGCTGTGTATATAAGTTTGTAACTACGCAGTTAGAATTACTGAAGTCAGTTAGTGTTCACCTTGAAAGAGGCTTATCTTTGCTGGCGTTCTCCCCATGGACTCTCCTCGGTTATTTTCCTGGAGTTTATGATTAGTTATCTTGGCTTGCTTTGGAACTCTCATCAATGCGGTTTGTTTTGGTTTTCTTTTTGCCTCATTATTTATTTTTGTGACTTTAAATTGTGCCAAATAAAACAGTGAAGTTAAGTTGAAGACCTTACGGGACTTTAATGTACATTTTGGGTTTTCGGTTATTTTGAGAGACTACGGGTGATCACATTTTGACTTCAGCCACCCCTGCAACTTATTTTTGCTTTTTGTGCGGTGACCATGGATCAGCTCAGAGCAGAGATTGCCCAGTTAATCCAGCAAGTGGCTCTTTTGACTGCACAGGTGGCACAAATGCAAGCTGCCCAGCCACGCCAAAAATGCCCAGTGGTAGTGCCAGATAAATTTGATGGTTCGCTGGCCCAATTTCCAGCATTTTTTGGGCAGTGCCAGCTTTACATTAGCCTTCGGCCTGAGGACTTTCCCACTGACTGAGATAAGGTGGGGTTTTTGATTAGTTTGTTGTCAGGCTCTGCAGCACATTGGGCAACACCTCTGCTGACCCAGCACAACCAGGTATTGGACAGTTACGCTGAGCTTTGCCATCAGTTTCAGGCCATGTTTGAGGACCCTGTTTGAAGCCAAACATCAAACAGATGTTTGAGAGAGTTGAAGCAGGGGCGTGGCTCACTCATGGATTATATTGCGTGCTTTCAGGTGGTTGCTCAGGATGTACAATGGAATGAGGCAACACTATTAGATCAGTTCCAGGAGGGTTTGTCATTGGAGCTCCTGGATGAGTTGGCGCGCACTGAATGCCCTTGCACCCTTCAGGAGCTCATGAATCTGTGTCTTTGTATCAGTACTAGACTTTAGCAGTGACGGGTGCGATGAAGGACAGAGACCGTATCTGTTTCCAGCAAGATGGCGCCCTTGGTGGAAGTGCCTTTGGAGGAACCCATGCAGTTATGGGCTGGCCACCCTCGCCTGACTCAAGTAGAAAAGGAGAGATGTCGTGGTGAGGGTTTATGCCTCTATTGTGGCAATCGAGGCCATTTTGCAGACAAGTGTCCTGTAAAGACATCCACAGCAGCGATGCCTGTGGTGGCAGGAAACAAGCGTCACTCAGCCTACAGGGGTCTGTAGGTTGGAGTGTAAAATCCTTAGGCCCGCCATCTTCACCAACCTTGCCATCCTCGCCACCTTTAACATCTCCACCTCAATTGTTATTGGTGAACATCTTGTGCTGAAAGCAAGTGTGTTTGTGTCTGGTGTGGGAGTGGTGGAGATCCAAGCTTTGGTCGACTCAAGAGCCACAGCCAATTTCATGGATGCTCATTTTGTAGAGCAGTGGTTCATTCCTCAGCAACAGGTGTCCCCTCCAGTAATGGTAGAGATGATTGATGTTCGGCTCCTTCATTCAGGACCTGTGGTTGCTGCAACCAAACCCCTTTGCATGCATATTGGGCAGCATGTGGAGAAAACTGCGTTCTACGTTACTGCAGTGCCTCATTTTCTGGTGGTGTTGGGTTTGGAGTGGTTACAGGCCCATGACCCACAGATTGTCTGGTCATCTGGAGTTGTGCAGTTTCTTGATAGGAAGTGTGCCAACCATTGCTTGTGCTCCTGTGCAGGGAATGTGGCTATGCCCGTGGACCTGGATCGACCTGCAGAGTTGGTGGACTTTGCTGATATGTTTGGGGAGAAGGAGGCAGATCAGTTGCCTCCGCATCGGGCATATAATTGTCCAATTGACTTGTTGCCTGATGCAAAATTGCTGGTGGATCAGATATATTCCCTGTTGGAACTGGAGTTGGCCATATTGTGGAATTTTATTGACAAAAATCTCCAGAAAAGGTTTATCTGGCCTTCTACCTCCCCATTGGCTGCACCGGTGCTTTTTGTAAAAAAGAAATCGGGGAGCTACGTTTGTGTTGTGATTTACGCAAGTTGAATGCAATCACAGTGAGGAATCGGTACCTGCTTCCCCTCATCCCTGAACTGATTGAGTGGTTTCATCAAGCTAAGATCTTTCCAAAGTTGGACTTGCATGGGGCCTACAATCTGGTTCGCATTTATGCAGGGGATGAGTGGAAAACAGCTTTCCAGATATGGGTACAGGCATTTTGACTTTCCAGGTACGGGCATTTTGAGTATACTGTGATACCTTTTGGATTAACCAATGCCACAGCTGTATTCATGCATTTCATGCATGATGTTTTCTGTGATTTGTTGGATCAATTCATGGTCACTTATTTAGATGACATTTTAATTTACTCAGATTCCCTGCAGGAACATTGGCAACATGTGTGGCTGGTTTGCAACGTTTGCGTGATAACCACCTGTTTGCTAAACATGAGAAGTGTCAGTTTGCACAAACCACGATTGACTTCTTGGGACATTGTATTTCACCTGCTGGGGTGGAAATGGACCTGGAAAAAATACAATCGTTGCAGGAGTGGAAACCCCCACAGCGGGTTAAGGATGTGCAACTACTGTCGGGGTTTGCGAACTACTTCCGCACATTTATTCCTCACTTTACTGCCTTGACTGCTCGCCTTTCTAATCTGCTCAAGAAGGGGGAGAAGTTCCATTGAGGAGCAGGCAGCTTTCAAGGTGTTGAAAGTCATCTTTTCTTCTGAGCCGATCCTCAAACACCTTGATCCAGGCCAGCCATTTGTGGTGAAAACAAATGCTTCCGATGTGGCTGTTGCTCCTCCTGGCCTTTGCTCCCGCAGGCACCTTATTCCCATGCGCTTATTATTCCCAGAAGTTGTCGGCTCCAGAGCGCAACTATACAATTTGGGACAAGGAGCTATTGGTGGTTAAGGTTGCTTTTGAGACATGGCAGCACCAGCTGGAGGGGGCTCATCACCAAATTGAGGTTCGGACGGATCATTGCAATTTGGAACACCTACGTACAGCTCAGACATTGAACCAGCATCAGGTGAGATGGTCCTTATTCTTTGCTCAATTTGATTTCTGGGTGACCTATGTTCCAAGTGGAGGGAATCAATGCACTGATGCCCTATCTCAGAATACCGAGTATACCCAAAGGGAGGATAAAATCTTGTCCCGGACGGTGATTCCATTGGAGTGGTTTGCGGCCACCTGTGGACCTCCAAGTGGGGATTCAGGAGGCAAAGCAGCAGGACCCATTTATGGCAGTTTGACATCGAGAATTGGATGAGAATGAGAGACAAGAGACTCCTTGGGTGTATATTGGGGACCTGTTGCGGTTCTGTGATTGCATTTATATACCTGGAGGTCCTCTTCATGGCCTTATCCTATGTCAGTGTCATGATAGTCCGGCAGCAGGACACTTTGGGGTGTTCAAAACACTGCACCTCATCCCCAGGACATTTTGGTGGCCAAGACTTAAACATGATGTGTCGGGATATGTGGTGTCTTGTGGGATCTGTTGCCAAGCCAAGTATGCTCCTGGTGTGCACCCTGGTCTCTGGCAGCCCTTGCCCACGCCAGAACGACCATGGGGGGCAGTTTGATTGGATTTCATCATTGAGTTACCACCATCGAATGGTGCCACAACCATTTTGGAGGTGGTGGATATGTTGATGAAAATGGCCCACTTTATTCCATGTGCAGGTTTCCCATCGCCCAAGATAATGGCTCAATTGTTTATATCCCATGTTTTCCAGTTGCATGGGTTAGCAGACCGCATGGTATCAGATCAGGGGGTACAATTTACGGCACACTTCTGGAAGACCCTACTCGCAAAACTGCAGGTTCAGGCATATCTGTCATCACATCACCCCAAAACTGATGGAGGGGCAGAGAGAGTGAAGAGAGAGAGACTGACTGAAGGTGACTAGCCAGCTTTCATACTTAAAGAAAGAATAATACTAATGGCCTCCTGGTTTCTATTCTGGTGCCTTAACCACTGGACCAAACTGGCTCTCTCTATTATTGTTATTATTGACTGTATGCATGAAAATAAAATTATGTAACTTCAGCGTGATCTGGCTGCTTTAGTTGAGTCAGGTTTCAGTCACAAGACCAAACCCCCCCCCCCAAAGTATCTGAGGATTTTCTGTAAGGGTTTGGGGGAAAAGATGGAAGCGCTGGAGTGTATGACAGTTGAAGTAAGATGATGAGACCCAGCTTTATAATTGCCACTTGGGTGGCTTTTGAGGTGTGAAGGCTATTTCTGACATGCAGCAACATTTCCTTGTGATTAAACTCTGTTTTATCCATTGTTGTAAAGTTTTTTGAGTGTTGCACTAGGCAATCAGAGTTGACAGCAGTGTGAAGTTCAAGGAAATCCATGTAAATAATACCATCTGAATCCCCAAAATCTGCAAGCCCGACAACTCTTAACTTCAAATATTGGATTATTTTCTCTGTAGGTGAAGCTCTGTGATGACATTCTATGGATTGACACTTCATTTCTGGGCTAATAACATTTTCTAGGCTGACAGTATGCTGTGAAAAAATTCCTTACCTTCATAAGGAATAATAATTGCTGGCAAATTACAACTACTGAAGCTTTCATCTCTGCCATCAGCAGGTGAGGAGCCCATCTTCCACAAACTTTATATTAGTGATGTGATTCATGCCTTGCTGTGCAATGCTACCCTGATACAGTATGTTAAGATAGGCACACAGATAAATGAGTGAGCTAAGCTTGTATGTTTATTAACATACAGTAAAAATAACAGATACGCTTGTGCTATCAAGAATATAGTTTATTCCAGTATAAGTTTATGGCATAGTCAAATAACAGTCCAATAGTCATGTATCAAGTAGTCAGTCCATTCAGGGATATTCAGTTAGCAGAGTCCATGTAGAATATCCTATGTCAGTTCACTTACAAATCAGTCCTTTGTTGTCTCTCCCGTTCGAGCAATGCAGTCTTGATTCCAAGCAGTAATCAGGGATCATCAAAGCCAGAGTGAGCAAGCTGTAGACTTGCTACTTTTATAGTGTTTTCATAACCACTCCCTTAATTACTATTCCACAGTTAAAGCTGCAGACACTTTAACATACACAACTATGATTCATAGTTATTATTTCACCTAAACCAGTTAGGGTAAACAATGTTATCCCTAACATTCTCCCCTTTTAGGTTAAATAATAACTATGAATCATTTACATCTTTAAATTATATTTTTCACAACTCTCTTTAAACTTAGTTGCTCCTTGAGCTTTTGTAAATTGGTCTGCAATGTTTTCTTCTGTCATGCAGTATTCCAATTTAATTAGTCCATTCTTCACTGATTCTCTTACATTTAAATATCTTAAATAAGTATGTTTTGATCTAGTTTTTACAGCAATACTAGTAGCTAACTTTATAGCTGCTTGGTTATCCTCGTACACAATAATGGAATCTTTTACAGTTTATACCCATGTCTAATAATAACTGTTTGTAGAAAATCAAGTCAGTGCATAATAATGACAGACATGAAAATTCTGCTTCCATCGTGGACAAGCTAATATGCTGTTGTCTGATTGACCTCCACCCTATTAGTGTCTTACCAAATAATATAGCCATCCCAGATGTTGATTTTCTAGTGTTTATATGAGTTGCAAAACTTGCATCTGCATAGGCACTAAGACTCAAATCACCCTTTGGTTCTATATACAATGCATGGTTCATTGTTCCTTTAAGATATCTTAATATTCTTTTTAAGGATTGCCAATGACATTGTTTTGGATCTGAATTAAAACGTGCCAGCTGATTCACACTATAAGCTATATCTGGCCTTGACCAATTGCTTATATATGATAAGCTACCAATCAAAGATTGATATATGGACTTATCAAATTTGGGACTTTGATCATTAGTTTGGCAAACTTTCTGACTCATTGGAGTCTTTGCTGTTTACAAAGTTCCATTTTATACGTTTTAATTAATTGGCAAATTTTATCTTCTTGAGATATCTTAAAACCATTATTTGTTTTATTAATTGTCAATCCTAGATACCTTTTAATTTCACCTAAATGCTTTAATTTTATCTTTTTGGCTAATAATGATATAATCTCATTAGCTTCATTATTAGTCTTAGTTATCAAAGCAATATCATTTGTAAATAATAATAATAATGACACCGTTCCATTATTTTCTCTTTTAAACACACACGGATCTGCTAAACCAGATTTAAAACCTATATTGTTTAACTCTTTCACAATATATTGGTTCCACTCAAACCCAGATTGTTTCAACCCGTAAAGACTCTTTTTGAGTTTCCAACAATCATTACAATTTACTTTATTGTCTTTTATACCAATAGGTTTTCTTAAATATATAGTGTGCTGCAATGGTGCATGTAGATAAGCAGTTTCTACATCTAAATGGTTAATGACATAGTTTTTCTTAGCTGCCCACACTAATGCTGCTCTTAAAGATGTTGCTTTAAGGCTTGGTGCAAAAACTTCATCATAATCAGATGCAGTTTGATTAAATCCTTGAGCTACTAACCTAGCTTTATGGGTAACAGTCCCATCATTTCCAGTTTTTACTTTAAATATCCATTTGCACCCAATGGATTTTTCTCCTGGAGGTAATTTGGCATCTTCATACTCTTTCATTACCTTTAATGAATTTAGTTCTTTTTCCATTGCCTTTTGCCAATTCTCCTGATCCTTAGCAGGATACATCCTAAGTTCATCTACACTAGTTGGAACTTTAGTTACTTGGCAAACTATACTTGCTTGATACCTATCAGGTGGTCTAGTTACACGTGTAGTACGTCTAGGTATTATAGGACTTACAGGTGGACTTTCATTTATTAATTGTTCTTGATTATGTAACTCTTCCTGATCAACTATTTCCTCTTGTTCTGGTCCTATTTGCTCTTCGTGGACTTCTTCTTTAATTGGACTCTTCTTATAGCTAATCTGATCTTTCTGCCTTTTGTAGGGTTCAATAATTACTTCATTATTTAAATCTTGCTCTAATCTATTCCATCCTACATGTTCTAGGAATTTTGCACTAGCACTGGTGTAAATTCTTAATGTACCTGGTTCCCAGAATCTATAAGATCTATGATTAGATGTATATCCTACAAAAAATAATCTTTTAGCTCTATGCTGTCCTTTGTGTCTAAGTTGTGTAGGGATATGCACCCATGCTGGTGCTCCAAATGTGTGCATGTAACTTAAATCAGGTTTTGTACCATGCCACAGTTTGAATGGTAATTCACCTGTTGTTGAATTAACAACATTATTTAATATATGATTACCACACATTATTGCTTCTCCCCATAAATTGTCAGGTAATCCCGAATCAGACATCATAGTTTGTGCCATTGATTGTAATGTTTGGCCTCTTCTCTCTATAAAGGCATTATGTTGTGGCCTATATGGTGCAGACATTTTATGTTGAATACCTAACATTCTTAGTCTGTTCTGGAATTTATTATTTGTAAATTCTGTACCATTATCTGTGATGAGAGTTACTACTTTCTTTTTAGTTTTTCTTTCTGCAAATTTAATCCAATTAAAGAAATTTTGATATGTTTCAGTTTTGCTTAACATTAAATAGCAAAACCCATATCTAGAATAGTGGTCCATTATACTTAGTATGTAGCGAGCTCCTCCTACACTTGGTTTTTTCGGACCTATTAAATCAGCAAATACTACTTCTAAAGGCTCTTTAGTAGTAAATCCATCAAATCTATTAGCCGGTATAACCCTGCTCTTATTTTGATTACAGGCATTACATTGCAAATACTTATTACAAGAGTTCAAACTTATTCCCTTAGATAATTCAACAGTTTTCTTAAGCATTTTAAAATTTAAATGCCCTAGCCTTCGATGTAACAAGTGAATACATTCGTCATGAGGTTTCTTATTTTCATAAATTGTGTTAGCCACCTTTAAACCATCATCATCTAACACATATAATCCACCTCTTAAAGATGCAGTAATTCTCTTATCTTCTTTTTCAATTATGCAGTTATCTCCCTTAAATGTAACTACATATCCTAGTTTAACCAAAATTCTAACTGAAATTAAATTAAACTTAAGTTGTGCTACATATAACATTTTTACATTCTCTTTTATAAAAGAACAATATGCTATACCTTCACCTTTAGCTTTCAGTTTCCAGCCATTGGCTAACGATATCTGCTGTGTACTCTGGGACATTTTAATAAAATTTTTGTTATCATTTGTTATACAATGGGATGCTCCACTGTCAACCACCCATAAATTATTTTTTTACAGCTCCGTTAGTATACATGGCTAACTCTAAATTTTTATTTATTTTTTGATGATTTTTAGTATTCTGGCCAGCGTTCTGGCGCTTTGCTTTTTTACAAAATCTTGCCAAATGTCCTCTTCCTCCACAATTAAAACACTTTTTAATTGCGTATGCAGTAGGAGATTCATTATCTTCTTTTTGAGGTTGCTCCCTCCTTAATTCATCTCTTTCAAGCCTTCTTCTGGCCTCTTCGATCAATCTGCCAGTTATATCAGTTAAAGTTAAACTTTCCTTTGGCAAAATTTCAAGTGAAGTTACGTAGTTATCATAACTTTCATCAAGGGAAGATAGAATTATGTAGACTTGGTGTAGTTCAGAGAAAATAAGTTCTTTCTCGTGTAGTTCTTTAAAAATGCTTTGCATAGTTTTTAAATGACTCAGCATATCACCATTTGTTTGGAGATGCGTCCTGAAAAGCTTCCGTGTTAGATTTATGTGAGCACCAACATTATCTCGAACATAAATCCTCTTCAGCTTCTGCCAACACCCAACAGCCGTTTTCTCTCCGTGGATATAAACAAGCTGTTGATCAGTTAAGGTTAACCCAATTATGCAAATGGCTTGTTGATTTTTATGCATAAATTCTTCTATCTTTAGTCTGTCTTCCTCATCCTCTGGATCCCATTCTTCTACGTTTGGTGGATTTTCAATTATGTTCCACAGACCTTCTCCTCGTAGAAGTAGACTACATTTTGTAGACCATGATACATAGTTTGTTCCATCCAGCTTGGATATAAGGGACAAACTTTGTAGATTGACTTGTGCCATGTTTTCTTATATGGATATAAAAATATAATTAATAAAACACAGCTGTCTGTTTACTGTAATGTATAACAACACAAACTCTCACTTTTTACATAAATCTGTTGTATCCTAGTTAAACTGACTTTGCAGCCTCTGGGCCCATAACCAGTGTTAAGCCTGGGTTCCCCAACCAGGGTTAGGGAGACAAGCTAAACAGAATGTGCAGCATTAGTCAGATAGGCACACAGATAAATGAGTGAGCTAAGCTTGTATGTTTATTAACGTACAGTAAAAATAACAGATACGCTTGTGCTATCAAGAATATAGTTTATTCCAGTATAAGTTTATGGCATAGTCAAATAACAGTGCAATAGTCATGTATCAAGTAGTCAGTCCATTCAGGGATATTCAGTTAGCAAAGTCCATGTAGAATATCCTATGTCAGTTCACTTACAAATCAGTCCTTTGTTGTCTCTCCCGTTCGAGCAATGCAGTCTTGATTCCAAGCAGTAATCAGGGATCATCAAAGCCAGAGTGAGCAAGCTGTAGACTTGCTACTTTTATAGTGTTTTCATAACCACTCCCTTAATTACTATTCCACAGTTAAAGCTGCAGACACTTTAAAATACACAACTATGATTCATAGTTATTATTTCACCTAAACCAGTTAGGGTAAACAATGTTATCCCTAACACAGTACGTGGGACTTTTTTTTTTTTTAGTGAACTGTGGTATCTTTGATAATATGATCAGTTTGGTAATGAAACATGTGCAAGAAAACAACCAAGCTCAGACCTCATCATTCAATGCTGAGCTATAAAACTTCTCTTTTTCTCTTTTACTGATATGACAATTGTTCCTAATCAATTCAATACTCTTTCTCATCTCACCAGCTGTTACAAGTCATCCACTTCATTCTTGATCACACAAATCAGATCCTCCTGGTTTATCATATTTAGATATTTTTGGCTTGAGGTGCACAGTACTCACATCACACAATCATTACCATAAACTACATAAATTCAGCAGCTAATATCAACTGAAGGGACTCTGGTCACCAAGCAATCACAGTGCATTGCTTAAAGCCCACTGACAAAGTTGTCACTAGAAGCTTCCATTTCACAGCAGCAACACAATGTTTTCATAGAGCAGCTGCCCACCAACTGAAGTGAAAGAACAGATACACAAGAACATGACAGAGCTTCAAGTGAATCAGTGCTGCCATCTGTTGGAAATTTATAGCAACTTTTCATTCATACATGTTAGATACAGATATTCCTCGACTTGAAACAATTCATTAAGTGACTATTCAAAGTTACAACAGCACTGAAAAAAGTGACTTTTTTCACAGTTACAGTCTTTGTGGCATCCCCATGATCATGTGGTCAGAATTCATATGTTTGACAACTGGTTCATACTTATAACCATTGCTCTGTCTCAAGGTCATGTGATCACCTTTTGCAATCTTTTGACAAGCAAAGTCAATGGGGAAGCCAGATTCACTGGGTTGCTAACTTATCAAACACAATGATTCACTGAGCAATTTGTTGAGGTAATTTCCCGTTAGGAGAATGAGCGCGTACAGGGAGATGTATCTGAGAGTAGTGTTTGAATAATACACACACAGCACACAGATACACTGTACAGTAAATATAGGTTTTTTTTAACCTTCAATAAAGGTTTTAAGCAAAGTTCAAACACAGTCCAAAGTCATTCACAGGTAAAATCAGTCAGTTTTCATCCAGGGATAATCCAATAAGAAAGTCCAGTGTCAAAAACAGTTCAGTATCAGACTTACATCAAATCCAGGAATATCAGTCAATTAGGAGAAACTGCAATACTTTCCAAAAGAAGGAAAAAGAGATACTCACTGAGACTTCTTCTGAGACTAAGACTAAGACGAAACAACCCAGGTTTCTGGCTCCATCTTATGGCTATTTGAGAAACCACACCCAATTACCATTTTTTCATTTTCTTAAAGATACAGTATTAAAATGTATGTCCTGGTTTATATATTGTCCAATCCAAATAGCTGTTAGGTAGCTTACATTACTAATATTCTCCCCTTTTGGGTAAGACAATATATACAACCATACATTCAAAGTCCATAATCCTCACAGCATGCCTTAGGCTTTATAGAGCCTTGGGCCTTTGTAAAATGATCTGCTATATTGTTTTCTGACATACAGTATTCTAGCTTAATCATTTTATTTTGCACACATTGTCTCACATTTAAATATCTTAAATCTATGTGTTTCATTCTTGTCTTAACAGCAATATTTGAAACCATCTGTATTGCTGATTGGTTATCTTCATAAACAACAATATAATCTGTTACATCAATTCCCATATCAATTAATAACTACTTATACAAAACTAAATCTGTACATAGTAAAGACAAACATGAGAATTCAGCCTCCATTGTTGACAAACTTAGATGTTTCTGTATATTAGACCTCCATCCAATCAATGCTTTTCCCAATAATACAGCAGTACCCGATGTAGATTTTAGTTTATTTATGTCTGTAGCAAAACTTGTATCAGCATATGCAGTCAAATTCAGTTCATCTTTAGGCTCCAAATACAATGCATAATGCATTGTTTGTTTCAGGTATCTTAACACACATTTAGCAGCTTGTCAGTGCCTTTCATTTGGCTCAGCGTGAAATCTTGCTAATTGATTATTGCACTGTATGCAATATCTGGCCTTGACCAATTACTGAGATAAGATAAACTACCAATCAAGGACTGATAAATGTTCTAATCAAAAATAGGACTTTGAACATCACTATGGCTAAACTCCTGGCTCATTGGTGTTTTAGCTGGTTTACAAAGTTCCATTTAAAAAAAAAAATAGTAATTGGTTAATTTTATCTGCCTGTGAGATCTTGTATCCTCCCTAGTTCTATCTAACTTTAAACCAAGATAATGTTTGATTTCTCTTAACTGTTTTATCTTAAGTTTCTGTTCTAACAGTGAGATTATTTTTGTAGCTTCTTGTTCAGTTTTGGTGATTACTGCTATGTCATCAGTCAATAATAACAATTAAATTACACTATTACTTTCTCTTTTAAACAAACATGGATCAGCCATGCCAGCTACAAAGCCTATCTTAGTTAATTTGTTAACTATACACTGGTTCCACTCATATCCTGATTGCTTTAAACCATAAAGACTCTTTTTCAATCTCCAGCAATCAGTTGTTTCATCATTTTTAAGACCTAAAGGTTTCTTTAAATATATAGTGTGTTGCAATGGTACATGCAGATATGCCGTCTCTACATCTAAATGATTTATGATATATTTCTCCTTAGCTGCCCACACTTATGCTGCCCTTAATGTAGTAGCCTTCAGACTAGGAGCAAACACCTCATCATAGTCATTCACTGTCTGATTGAACCCTTGTGCTACTAACCTGGCTTTATGGGTAACAGTTCCATCTACACCTGTCTTTAGTTTATAAATCCATTTACATCCTATGGCATGTTTACCTGGTAGTAACTTAACATTTTCATATCCCTCCAACTTTTTTAATGATTCCAGTTCCTTATCCATTGCTTTCTGCCAAGCAGCCTGATCTTTAGCAGGATACAGTTTTAGTTCACTACAATTACTTGAAACTGTATTCACTTGGCATACAACACTAGCCTGTTATCTATCAGGTGGTCGTGTTACATGGGTTGAACATCTTGGTAATACAGGGCTAACTGGTGGACTTTCTTGTGCCACCTGTTCCTATTCTTCTATCTCGTCCTGTGCCTGAACTCCTACTTCCTCCTGTCCTTCTTCTTTAATGGCTATTTGGGGTGTACTGATTTTATCTTTAGGGATTATTTGGGTGTCAATAATGATATCATTGCTGGATTCCTGTTCCAGTTTATCCCACCCAACATGTTCAAGAAATTTTGCACTAACACTACAGTAAACATGAGCTGTGCCTCGATCCCAACAGCTAAACGATCTATTATTGGCCTCATAACTCACAAAAAATAACTTCTTAGCTCTATGTTGCCCTTCCAGTCTTACTTGTGGGGGAATATGAACCCATGCTGGAGCTCCAAATGTGTGTAGGTAACTTAAATTTGGCTTTTTGCCATGCCAATGAGTGAATGGCAATTCTCCAGTTGTTGTGTTAACTACATTGTTTAACGCATGGTTACTATACATTATGGCTTCATCCCACAGCGTTTCAGGTAAACCTGAGTCAGATAACATAGTGCGAGCCATGGCTTGTAATGTTGGCCCTCTTCTTTCTACAAACGAGTTATGTTGTGGTCTGTAAGGTGCAGAACGTTTATGCTCAACACCAGCCAATTTCAACATAGTTTGGAATCTCTTGTTAACAAACTCAGTCCCATTATCAGTAACTAAAGTAATTACTTTACTTTTCATTTTTCTCTTAGCAAATCTTAGCCAGTTAAAGAAATGTTGGAATGTTTCTGTTTTGTTTTTCAGCAGAAACCATATCATGAGTAATGGTCCATAATACTCAAAATATAGCAGGCACCCCCTAAAGTTGGTTTCTTAGGACCAATTATGTCAGCAAAAACAACCTCTAAAGGTTCTTTAGTCTTAAACACATTAAATCTGTTTGCAGGAGTAACCTTGCTCTTCTCTTGGATACAAGCATTACAGTTTAAATACTGGCTACATGGTTTCAATTTTACTCCCTCTGACAATTCAACAGTTTGTTTGAGCATTTTGAAATTAATGTGCTCTAGACATCTGTGCAGTAAATGTGTACATTCATCATGTGGCTTAACATTGTTATAAACTGAGTTAGCCCTCTTCAACTAGTCATCACGTATCACATATAAATCATTTTCTAATGTAGCAGTGACACTCTTACCCTCTTTCTCTGTCATACAGTTATCTCCCTTAAAGGTTACTACGTAACCAAGATTAACTAAAACCCTTACTGATAACAAATTAAATTTCAGTTTCGGTACATACAACATCGTTAAATGTTCATTTATACAAGAACAATGTGCAGTACCTTCACCAGATGCTTTCAACTTCCATCCATTTGCCAATGATACATTTTGTTTACTCTTAGACATCTTTATAAACCTTTTTCTATCTTTAGTAATGCATTGTGATGCTCCACTATCAACAACCCACAAATCATGGTCTACAGTTGAATTGCTAGACATAGCTAACCTAACATTCTTCTTGGCCTCCTGGTGTTTACTAGTATTCTGTTGTTTTCCCTTCTTGCAGAATCTAGCTATATGTCCCCTAGCCCCACAAGAAAAACATTTCCTAACAGTGTAGGCAGTTGAAGACAAATTCTCTTCTTGTGGTTGTTTCTTTCTCAGTTGGTCCCTATCCAGCTGTCTTCTTGCTTCTTCTAACAATCTTCCAGTTATGTCAGTCAATGTTCGTTTATCTCTGGTCAGGACTTCCAGTGAAGATACATTATCATCATAGCTTTCATCCAATGAGGAAAGAATGATGTAAACTTGATGCAGCTCTGAAAATATCAGTTCTTTTTCATATAGCTCTTGAAAACTTGTTTTCATGAAGTTTAAACGAGCTAACATATCTCCACCTTTCAGAAAACATGCTCTATACAGTTTACGTGTGAGATGTATGTGTGCACCTACACTATCATGAACATAAATCCTCTTCAAATTCTCCCAACACCTCGCAGCAGACTCTTCTCCATGAATATGGACTAGCTGCTGGTCACTCAGTGTTAGTCCAATTATACGAAAGAGCTTGTTCGTTGTTCTGTTTAAAGTCAGCAAGCTTCTTGGCATCATCCTCCTTAGCTGGATCCCAATCACTCAAATCCAGTGGGTCTTGAACTACATCCCATAAACCTTCTCTACACAAAAGTAGACTGCACTTCATAGACCAGGAAACATAGTTTGTTCCATCCAACCAGGTCATCAGTGATAGACTTGTTGAAGTGTCTTGTGCCATCTTTACTAGGATAGTAAACCACAATTAAGCAGTAAACAGCTGTCTGTATACAGCACTGTGTATTCACACCAACTCTTAGTTATCTGAGCCTGATATGGCCTGGGTCCATAACCAGTGTTGAGGTAATTCCCCGTTGGGAGAATGAGCACATACAGGGAGACGTATTGAGAGTAATGTTTGAATAATAGACACACAGCACACAGATACACTGTACAGTAAATGTAGGTTTTTACTTCCAGAAACGTTAAGCAAAGTCCAAACAAGCAATCCAAAGTCATTCACAGGTAAATCAATAAGTTTTCAATCCAGGGATAATCCAATAACAAAGTTCAGTGTCATAAACAGTTCAGTATCAGACTTACATCAAATCCAAAAATATCAGTCAATTATGAGGAATGGCAATATTCTCCAACAGAAGGAAACAGAGACTCACTCAGACACACTCTCTTCTGAGTCTAAGACTAAACAACCCAGGTTTCTGGCTCCATCTTATGGCCGTTTGAGAAACCACACCCAATTACACTTTTATTGTCTTAAAGAGACAGTATTAAAATGTCTATCCTGATTTTTATATTGTCCAACCCAAAGAGCTGTTAGGTGACTTATATTCCTAACATAACTGTGGCAAGAAATGTTGTAAAATGGGGCAAAACTCACAACAAATGTGTCACTTAACAACAAAAATTTTGGGCTTCATTGTGGTCATAAGTCAAAGACTATCTGTATACACTGCTTCAATTCCTGAAAAAAAAGGCAGGCTATAAATCTACCTATAATATATTTTCCAGATTCTTTTGCATTTCTATCTTTTTTCCTGTATAATTTTGACTATATGCTAATATAGGATTACTTTATTTGATATAAAAAAATCCAGATGACCACAATATGGCAACAATTTTTTTTTGCCTATTGCCTAATGATCACACAATAGAAAGCCCAGATACTGTAACCTAGGGGTAGTCAACCTTTTTAAGCCTACCACCCATTTTTGTATCTCTGTTAGTAGTCAAATTTTCTCTAATTGCCCACCGGGCCCACAGTAATGGTGATTTATAAAGTAGGGGACAAACCCCAACCGCCCACCATGAAAGCTGGAATGCCCACTAGTGGACAGTAGGGACCAGGTTTGTTAAGCCTGGGTTCCCCAACCAGGGTTAGGTAGACAAGCTAAA
>BLBF01000020.1:8346747-8358090 GCA_015471245.1 Laticauda colubrina | reverse complement strand
GTTCATGGAAGAATTCGAATCCAGAGCCCTGGCTAATGCCACCCACAGACCCAAACTATGGCTAAGATACATAGATGACACATTTGTGATTTGACCCCATGGAAAAGAAAACCTAAACAATTTCCTAACACACCTAAACAGCAAACACCCCAAAATCAAGTTCACCATGGAAACGGAAATAAACAAACAACTACCATTCCTAGATGTACTAATCTACAAAAGAACAGATGGCACACTGGGACACACCATATACCAGAAGAAAACATACACCAACCGCTACCTCAACGCCCAATCCCACCACCACCCAGCACAGATAAATTCCGTGGCTAAAACACTAATTACCAGAACAAAACGCCTGGGAGATAATGCACATATAAAGACTGAACTATGCACCCTGACTGAAGTATTGACAGCCAATGGCTTCCACAAAAACAAAATCACCAGCTTGATCCACAAAAACACACCAAGACATAATAGAGACCTAGAAGATCAACAGACCTATGGAACAGCTCTCCTGCCCTACATAAGAGGTACCACAGATAAAATCAGTAAGATACTACACAGGCATCACATCAAGACTGCCTTCAAAACAGACAAAAAAATAGCAGCCATCCTTAGATACCCCAAAGACAAAAATGACCTAGAAAACCAAGGCATATACAAAGTCCCCTGTGCATCATGCCCGGCCACATACATTGGACAGACCAATAGAAGAATAAGTACCCACCTGGATGAACACAAAAATGCAGTAAAAAAGCTGGAACACACCTCCTCACTAGTCCAACACATGAAAACCACAGGTCACAACATCAACTTCAATGGCACTAAAACCCTAGCCACTATAGAAAACCCCAGCCACAGAATCATCAGAGAAGCCATAGAGATTGAAAAAAGACCTGAAAGCATGAATAGAAGGGATGATTCCAGCAGCCTGTCAATCATTTGGAAGCCTGCACTCTCAAATAGAAAAATCTCCACACCACAAACCAGGCAAACACCTGAGCACAAACAGACTCCCTCTGATGCCTCCAGCTCAAACACCCCCCCACCAGGCACCCAGGTGAAACCTAGCTTGCTAATGAATAGCAGCCGTCCTTTCACACGAAGCCAAGCTGCACTGAAAGCCTCCAACACAAGAACAGAGTGTTGCCAGCCAATCAAAGCCACAAAACAGACAGAAGAAACCAGAAACACCAATCAATCAAACTCCAAGTCCAGTGAACACAGACCCAGGCTCCTAGCCAATCAGAATGGACCAGCCTCGAATTTGAAACCAAAAGCTGTGAGACACACATCCATACAGAAGCCTGATGATGGCAGATGAGATTCTGCTGAAACGTTGCTACAACTTTAACAACACTACAATGCAGTGGGATAATACCCTAGGGAAGCTAAACAGCACACACACACACACACACACACACACGGTATTCAGCTTTGTTTGGGTATATTCCCACATCATGTGCAGTCATTATGTGAATCACATGGTTGCTAAGCAAATCCAGCTTTCCTTATGGTTTTTTATTTGTTTTTGCCAGAAATTGGCAAAAAAGATTGCAAATCACAATCACATAACTGTAGAATCTGGTCATGAATAGGAGATGGTTACAAAGAATCCAAATTGGGATCAGGTGACTGTGGGGGTGGATGAGACACAATTATAAATATGATTACATTAGTCACTTTTTTTAAAGGCTGTTGTAACTTTGAAGGATTGTTAAGCAAATGTTTGTAAGTTGAGGACTAGCTGTAGAGTAAGAGGGCAAACAAGATGAACAAAGGCTCAACAAACAATGAAATAATATTTGTTTGAAAGGAACCATCACAGTTCTATGCTATAGTTTATAAAAACTCCTTTTTTTGTTCAGCCACATATGGCCATTCTATATGTTTTGAAATAGTAGGATTCCTTTGGGAATTGCATAAAATCTGACTTCTCCGGTTTGTAATTTATGTCATGAATTTTTTTTCCTCTTTAATGACCTCGTAATCCCTTGTATTGGGATGGAATCAGGGCAATTGAATGGAGCTGAGTTTTTACTGGCCGGATGCCCTTCCTGTCACCAATTCAGAGTTCATAGCAGATATATAATCATTGTGCCCAGAGAGAGATAAATATCTGCCGCTATCTAGGACCGAACTCACAGCCTCCTGATTGTGAGGTGAGAGCTCCAACTGTAGGCCACTGCACTACTCACCTATGACATGAATGACAATGAAAAAAGGGGATGTGTTTTTCTGGGCCCTTCCCATGTTAACTGAACAACAAACTATGAAATGGCCCTCTTGCTATAAAGTCATCTGCCAAAAATGCAGCTTACGGGAGAAAAGAATCAGATGTTTGTTTATCAAGTGTGTCTAGTCACTGGCAAACAATAGCAGTTCAATAGCAGTTCAATTGCTACCAAAGATCTCTTTGTGGAGGAAGGGGGAGCAATAGATTAATATTAATGAAGAGTGGGACCATGCTGGTTGAGAGCTCCTGTAGTTCTTGATCCAAATTGACACTCAAGCGACTGAAGCCTGGAGGCCCTGTAGCAATGTCACATCCATCAATCAGTTAATTAATGGGAATACAGAATAATATTTATGAGACAGAAGCCTAATAATGGGCCCATTAATTTAAAAGAGGCAAGCAGGAAAACAGGGATTGGATTTTAGTTTTAGTTCTCTGTATCTGCCTTACTTCCCCAGCACCACCAGACTTGCAATGGTATTCATCTAACAATGAATCTCAGCTATTTGAATGCAGATGTTGACTGGAGGTGCAGCAGTACAAAATCACAGTTAAATATTGCTTGTTTCTTCTTATGCAGATTTCCCCTTGAATGTGATGTTGTTGTTGTTGTGGGTGCTAAAAGTTGCAGTGTTAATGGAAATTACAGTGAGATGTAAAGTTGAGAAGAGCTTTGGAGTCAATTGCAAAAAGAAGTACTTCTGAGAACAGGGTGTGTATGTCAGCTTTTTGGAGTTGAATACAAGGGATATGTGTGGACAAATATCAGTCAATTTTCTTCTTCAGTCATTGTAACAGGTACTTCTTTTTTTCTCAGAAAAAAGGTTACCAATCTTGTGTGCATCTGGATGTTTATCACAACATGATAACACAAGCTTATGTATGTCAATATAGAAGTGGATCCCATCTAGCTCACCAGACTTAATCCTGAATAAATGTCTCTGGATTATACTTCAATTCATTTCACAGAATAAGAAGAAGCTTGGCTTCTTTCAAAGATATAACACATTCAGGGAGCACTCAAGCAAGTAAGAAGTGTGATTTTATTTGCTCTTATTCTTTTAAGAAAAGATTTTTAAACGATGTCGGAGCACTTCCTTTACTGAAATGAGCATGAGTAAATTATGAGCCAGGTAGGATGAAATAAACCTAAAATTTTGGAAAATAAGCAAAATGGTGTGCTTGTGTATGTTTGACAGAGAGAGATATATGCAGGGAGGGAAAAAAAGAATGGGAGGGACATGATCTAATCATGACAAAGGGAATGCTGAAAGCTTCTCTGTTTTCAGATCATGTTGCCACTGCAGTCACAGAAAGCCAGATTGTGTGTGTGACTGCTGTCCTGTGTCAGGCTCTTGATGACTTTGGATAGGCCCTTGATATCCAAGAACTCCCAAGCCACCTCAGACCCCAGTCCCAAGCCATGAGCTTGGATAGACCCATGGCCTTTGTGGCAGCCATGAACTCCCAAGCAGGGGTGGGATTTTACCAGTTTGCACCTATTCGCTAGAACCGGTTGTTAACACTCTAAGCAGTTCAGAGAACCGGTTGTTAGAAGAAATTACTGGCCTAATCCTGTAAGGAAGGCAGGAAGGAAACATTCTGGCGTTGCTTACAGAAACTGCCTCTCCATTAACCCTTATTACATTCATGGCAGGACTAGACTTCCTGTGTCAGGAACATCTCTGGAGTTTTTTTTCCCTCCTTTGCTGGTACTTTGCTTGTGTGGAATGACCATTCAATGTTACAATGGCACTGAAAAAAGTGACTTATGACCATTTTTCACACTTACGACTGTTGCAGCATCCCCAGAGTCATGAGAGGCCAGGTGAGGAGATGCGTGCCTTCATGTTAGTGATGTTGAGTTGGCCACACCCAGCCAATAGCATGACCACCAAGCCATGTCCACCCAGTCACATGACCACCAGGCCATGACCACCACCTAAGCCACGCCCACAGAACTGGTTGTTAAAAAATTTGAATCCCACCCCTGCTCCCAAACCTCCTCAGACCCCACTCTCAAAGAAGGAAGATTGAAATCCCCCCAAAATAAAAGTCTGGGGAACTCTGCCGAAAATGGAGTTATAAGAAGCTTAGGCAGGAAGATTGCTGTGTAGCAGGGAGGCTGGTATAAATGTTTATGACAAACATTTTTAAAAAAACTGATGGCAGATAATGTGCACCCATTAATAGGATGTTGATAAACTGGTGGTTAAGTTTTTAATAAGGTCTCTCACCACATTTCGCTGATCATTGATGCAGCGCAAGTTGATCTGATTGTTTAAGCAAACCTATGGCTGCTGCTCATTTTGTTCTAATTAAAGTTTACAAAGATTCACAATTTGGTATTCCCCCTAAGAAGTCAGTATTTTTAAGACTACAAGAAGATGATAAATATAATCAATCAATGAGGAATGTGCCCCTAGGAATTAATTGTTGTCAGCCAACTTGCTTAATAGGATATCACACTTCATTAGCTTGGCTAACTCATTAAGGCTTTAAAAAGAGGGGGGGGGGAGTTATTGAACAAAGTTAAAAGTATCTAGGCAAATTTCTCACTTGCCACAAGAGACCCAACTTTTAATATCACCGAACCTATTTTTGTTATATGGGTGTAATAATTCCATTGAAGTTAATGAAGTTCTGTTAAAATCTATGCCTTGCAACAGAATGCTGAATCAGGGCCACAAATTAGCATTTGTCCAATGTTGATTTAGTATATTATTTATAGCAAAAAAAAAAAAGCAGAAGGAATAGTTTTCTGTTCCTGACTCTGGTGCCAAAGCAAGAAATTCTCACAGGGATTGCATTGGTCATAAATCAGATGAAATAAAATTGCCTGAAAATTTTGGTTGTGCAAAAGAAAAAAATATATTAGATCTCACCAGGGCAAAGAGCAAGTGTAATATTTCATAGAAAGAAAGCAATATGTTTTGTGGGTGTTAGGACTCCACACAACCAGTAAATTCCTAAAGTAAATGGTAAAATGCTCTGGAATTCCAGCATGAACAGAATACACTTTCATTCTTATTAAATTAGAGAAATGTTCCTTGTTTTTCTTCCTGGAACTGTAATGCTGGGTTTTCATAAAGAAAGGGATTTCGAGAGAGAAGTAGAAGTTTCTCAGGAAGATTAATCTTTAGGTTTATTAAAAACAAATGCAATAACCATTTCAATAATTGTAAATACTTGATTTTTTGTCCAAGCCAGTGATATCAGAAATTGGTAGTATTACACTACTGGAAAGAAACATTCTCCATACTCGACACAAGAACAGTTTTTTCCCAAATGTCATCACTCTGCTAAACAGTTTAACTCCGTCAAACTATTTACTAAGTCTGCATTACTATTACTATTAATCCTCCCATCCTTCCTTTCACCCGTCTCCTCCCACTTATGACTGTATGACTGTAACTTTGTTGCTTGTATCCAGGATTTTTAATGACTGTTTCCTAGTATGATTTGATTGCTTAATGTACCCTATGACTATTATTAAGCGTTGTACCTAATATGAGTCGGCATGGGTGAATAGGTGGCAATATAAATCAAATCAAATCAAATCAAATCAAATCAAATCAAATCAAATCAAATAAATAAATAAATAAATAAATAAATAAATAAATAAATAAATAAATAAATAAATAAATAAATATATAAATAATTCTTGACTCTTGATGAATGTATCTTTTATTTTATGTATACTGAGAACATATGCACCAAGACAAATTCCTTATGTGTCCAGTCACACTTGGCCAATAAAGAATTCTATTCTGTTCTGTTCTATTCTATTCTTAAGCTTTCAGAGGAATTTTGCAGAATGAAGAAGGATGATTATAGCTGTAGTTATCATGGGAAAAAATCAGTAAATAAAGGGTAAACCTGAAAAAGGGACAAATCTGAAAGAGATCAGTAAAGATTTTAGACAATTGTGTATGGTTATAATTCAAGAGCAAAATTAAATAAAACTTCACAAAAGGGCATATTATAATAGACATATCTAAAAAGTTTAAAAAGCTATGCAGTTATAAAAAAAATAAGTGTTAAAAAGGATTTCTGCAATCAGATTGTGCATTATGTGATTTCATATGTGTGGTAAAAGTTAAATGATCAAAATAAAAGACAAAAGTGACTTTTTGAAAACATAAATCTAAAGGACAGCTTTCTGGAATAAAGATTGTCCTTTATAATAAATGAATATGGTCACTGTAATTCAGTGGTGCGATTCAACCAGCGTAACAACCAGTTCGGTGAGCACACGCTTCGCATGAGTAGTATAATACTATTTTAGAGGGAATGGTAGAATAACAAATCTAATAAATAAAATAGTACTTTCCCTAGTTTCCTTCACCTTGGCAATGTAGAGCAGTCAACATTTCACATCTGAAATAACCATGAACTTATTTTTATGTGCCTCACATATCACAATATGAATCAGATAAGATACAAACTGTATATCTTATTCATATAATGAATAAGATACAAACTGTATCTTCCTCATGAATCTTTCATGTAGAAATCTATTCATGTTTCTCCCATTCCTGAGCTTTCTTGATCTCAGCAGCATAATTTAGGAAGTGAGGGAAAGTTAATTGCTCATCTGCAAATGATATGTTAATAGTTTAGGTCTCAATGTATGTTTGGCCTATTCTTGATAGTGGTTTTAGCACTGTACAAGTTTCAAAAATAATTTGGAAAAATTGTTTTGGACTTCGGGTGACTGCAGTATGCCTCTGCTATTCATTAAAGGAGGCTGAATTTCATTTATTTATTTGCAGATATCTATGTAAGCCTGGGGAAAAAAAAGAATGTTTCAGTGTTCTGCTTCATCTTTCTGTCGACCTAGGAAGGATTATTTGTTCTCATATATGTTAAAGTTTTTTTTTTAAAAAGCACAGTCTCAGCTCTGGAAGCTAATTTATTGGCTTACAGTATATGGGCTTCTCCCATTTCTGTTATCAGAAAATTGGTATCACCATGTCAGTAACTAAATAGCATTCAACATCTTCCATAGTGTTGGGTTCTCCAGAATATTCTTCAGTGGAAAATGTTGACATTTTTTTCCTCAGAATCTCTGAACTTTTAAGTTTAAATTCAGGCAGAGTTCACTCCAGGAAACATGTCAATCAGTAAATAAGGAAACAAATGCTGACAACCAGACTGAGGTTCAAGGGAGTTTAGTTGCTGGCATGTCTCATTTTAGAAACCAAAATGACAAGATCAGCAACCCCGGGGAACAGGAGCCAATGACGGCTCTCTGCAAACTTTAATCAGGTTCCTCCTCCAATGAAGGAGATAATCTTCCCTAGAGCCAGCATTCAAGAGATAAGGGCTATAATGTCACTGCTTTCTGTTTGGCTCACTTAGTGATTAGTTTAGATCTTATTATCCTTAATGGTTCAATAAAAGGTGAGCTTACTCAGGGTTTGCACCTTCTGGGGAAACAAAGATACTTTATGGAAGACACTAGCTGTGTTAAAAATGGAAGCCTGATTCCTATACTTGATTATGTCCCTGTATCCAAATGCCTACTTGAAAGTTTGCATTAAGTTAACAGGACTTTAACTCTTGACATACTTGCCCATAAATGTGTCAGACAACAAGGCATCTTGGCTCTGATGCTGTCCAATCTCAACATCAATGATATGACAGGATTTCTTGATTCTGCAGGTGTCCAAACACTAAGCTAAGGAACTCTAATAAATTCATTAGTGTCCTTTTATATGCAGATGACACAATTTTGATTTTCTCAGTTGGCCTGAGAAGATTGCTGTGAAAATTAGGTGTGTGTTGTGCTTCCAAATCCTTGAATATTAACAGAGCTAAAGGCCCTGTCACACTGCCCAATGGATGCAAAACGTTAGTAAAAAGGACACAACGGGTGAGAAAAATGTTCCATCCGTTGTTATCCGCTCTCAAAAGGGGCAAAAATTTGCATAACCAGAGCGGACAACACGGAAAGGAACAGACGGGGGGAGGATGCAGAGCGGATGGAAAGCGGGTGCAGAACGGAAGCCTAGCGGATGGAAGCGGATGGGAGCGGATGGCACATTTGCAAGGCTTCCGGGGGGCCGCAGCAAAGCAGACGCGGAACAGATACAGCGGATGCAGAGCGGATGCACAGCGGATGAAGCGGATGCACAGCGGAAGCCTAATGGATGCTGAGCGTTAATTGCGCATGCGGGGAGGATGCATTGCGTCAGCCCCGCGGATATAAAGGGAAGCAGCTCGGAAGCAGGTCACCATTCAGAGGAAAGACCTGCTGCCGGACGGATTGAAGCCTTACCTGCCCTGCCTGCATGCCTGCCTGCAAGCCTTGCTGCAAGCCTTGCTGCCAGCCTTGCTGTCTGCCTGCCTGCCAGCCTTGCTGCCAGCCTCCCTGCCAGCCTTGCTGCCTGCCTGCCTGCCAGCCTTGCTGCCTGCCTGCCTGCCAGCCTTGCTGCCAGCCTACCTTCCAGCCTCCCTGCAAGCCAGTCTGCCTGCCAGCCTTGGTGCATGCCTGCCTGCCAGCCTTGGTGCCTGCCTCCCTGCCAGCCTTCCTGCCACCCTTGGTGCCAGCCTTCCTGCCAGCCTTGGTTCCTGCCAGCCTCCCTGCCAGCCAGCAACCCCACAACCATGCGGAAGTACAGAAAGCCTCAGCCATCTGCTGCCAGCCCTGGCAAGAGGAACAGGGCTACCATCCCACCCCCTGGCCCTCACTCTGCTTCTGCTGGGGCTTCTGTAGCACGGGCTCGCTCTTCTGGGGCTGGGGCGTCTGCTGCTTCTGCTTCTGGAGGAGCTGATGCTGCTGCTTCTGGTGGTGGTGCTTCTGCTGGTGCTAACTCTGCTGATGCTGCACCCCAATGGTGCTTCAGACAAGCACTCCAGCACCAGCCATCTCCACAGCACCTGGACCCTTCACCCCTGAGACTGAGCGACCAAGAGGAGTGCCAGAGACTGGCTGGCTGGCTACCTGTGGACTTTATTTGGACACTTGACTTGGGTCATTATTCTTTTATAGCTTGTTGTTAATAAAGTCTATCTTTGATTCACACACTTGCCTCATTTCTTTTTTTTAATATAGTCTTGGTGGAAACTTTTAGAAATGGTTTAAGCCTTTGCAAGTTTGTGGGATAGGTAAAGATAGCAGTGGGGTGGGCAGGGATACCTTTGGAATGGGTAATAGCTGTGGTATAGAGAAACCTCCAGTGCAAGCATAGTGGGACTGTATGGTCCACCCTCCCAGGTGCCACACCTATGGCCCTTTATTATCAATAACAATTTCATCATTCATCCACACATGTCAACATAAACACAACTCTTTATTAAATGCCCTGTTCATTGTAGGCCCACCCAACATACATGGCCCAATCTCATCCATGTGATGAGACAGGCTGAAGGAAGCATCCATTAATCATCTATCATCCTGTCTTGCCACTCCACTGCTCCAGATGGGGAGTTGCACCAGTGTTTCAGTAGGTTGCGCTGCTTCTTCCCTTCACGTGAGGCTCTGTTGGGGCCTTGCACATCCTGAGTGTCTATCAGGATTTGCCCTTGCCTCCATTCACCAGGCTCCATGTCCCCATTGCCTTGTTGGAGGTCCACGAGCCTGTTCTGCAACACTGGGTAGCGGGTGCGCATGAGATTGTGCAGGATGCAGCAAGCTTCCACGATGTTCCTCACGGTCTCTGGGCGATGCTGCATGGTGGTGAGAAGTACCTGGAACCTGTTGGCCAGGATGCCAAAGGCATTCTCCACCACCCGCCTTGCCCTGGACAGCCTGTAGTTGAAGATCCTCTCTTCACGGGTGAGGAGTCTGGAAGTGTAGGGCTTCGTGAGGCAGGTTGTGAGGGAGAAGGCGTCATCCCCCACGACGAAGTAGGGCACATCTTGTGTGTCGTTGGGCAAGGGGTCTGGATCTGGGAAGCCCACAATGAGGTTGCGTTCCAGCTCCTCCTTGAGGTGACTGACGTTGTATACCTGGGCATCTGAAGATGAGCTGTTGTCTGAAGCATCGATGTACATGAACTTGTTGTCATCATCGACCATGGCGAAGTGGATGATGCTGAAGAAGCCCTTGTAGTTGAGATAAGTGGACCCCGACTTGGCTGGCGCTTTGCAGACCACGTGCTTGGCTCCAACGGTGTGGGGGAAGTTCCACCTCTGATACCACTGCTCTGCAACTTTCTTCCATCCTTCTTCAGTGGTGGGGCACTGGAGGAGCTCCTCCAGGTATTCTTCGATGATGGCCTGCACCACTTCTCTCACCACAATGCTGATGGTGTTGTGTGGCACCCTCAAGCCGTACTGCATGGTCCTGTAGGTGGTCCCTGAGGCCAGGTGGCACAGAGTGAGTGCCACCTTGAGCCCAGGTTCCAGGCTGGGCCGGAAGTTGGTGTTTGCCTTGGTCAACCTGGTTGTCAGCCGCTGCACAACTTCGTCAAACATGGCTGGAGGCATCCTCATGAAGTTCTGGAATGCACGAGGGTCTTCGTTCCTGAGCTCCACCATCAGCTTGTTGTACAGTCTGTACTCTGCTCTTCTGGCGATCCATCTTCAGACCCAGACGCTTCTTGGCCGCCTCTTTTTCTTCCTGTAGTAGAGTTCACAGAGCCTGTAGATGGCTTCGCACTGTTGCAGAAGGATGGTGGCTGCCAAAAGGACTTTGTTATGATCCATGGTGGACATGACTGGATGCTGTGGAAAAGGAAGAGGCAGATGAAGGCTGAAGAGTTCTGCACAGCAGGGCTGCTGGCTTGAAAGTAAGATCCAAGTGAGTTGCTCCCCCTTTTTATAGGCAATATAGGTTTTCCCCTATGTGTCCCTTTGCATCCTCTAGGCATCCTCTAGACATCCTTAATATCTGAGATAGGTCCCCTCTGCGAATGTTTTTTCCATTTTAAATGCTTTCTTTGCGAGCTGCATCTGCTTTCATCCTTTCTCCATCCATTCTGCATCCGTTCTGCATCCGTTCCACGTCCGTTCCACTTCCTCCCTGCATCCATTTACCGCTGGAGCAGATTGAGTTGCGCGGATGCATAGCGGATGCCTAGCGGATATAGCGGGTGCATAATGGATGCAGAACGGATGCCTAGCGGATGCCTAGCGGATGCCTAGCGGATGCCTAGCGG
>BLBF01000020.1:8298008-8346737 GCA_015471245.1 Laticauda colubrina | reverse complement strand
CGGATGCCTAGCGGATGCCTAGCGGATGCCTAGCGGATGCCTAGCGGATGCCTAGCGGATGCCTTGCGGATGCCTTGCGGATGCAGAACAGGCGAATTGGATACATTTTCCACGCAAAAGTTTTGAGCAGCTCAAAACCCTCTGAGCAGATGAAACATTGATAGACGGATGCTGGACGGATAAAGAGGAAGCAAAATGTATGCAGTGAGTACAAAACGGAAGCATCGCGTTAACCAACGATGGCAAGTGTTTTTCTCCGTTTTACATCCTCTTTCCATCCATTGGTACAGTGTGACAGGGGCTTTAGTCTAAAGTGATGGCATTCGGTAAGAAATGTTCTGAATATAATTAGCTTCTGGATGGGGAATCCATTAATAAACTGACTTCTTTCTAAACATAGAAATGGTTTTTACTATGGTAAATCATTTCAAAAGAAGCTCAGCAAGAGCAGCACCAAGTTCCAAAATACTACTTAAACCATTCAGTTATAATTATCCAGGTACTTTAATCTCCAGATTAAAGGTTTACAAAGCTAAAATAGCTCTAGTGTTGACCTACAATGCATACTTGTGGGACTTATATAAAGTCTTCACAAATGAACTAAATCAGGGTATTTTTAAGTAATTATCTGGGAAATAAAAAAATGTATGCGTATTTCCCTTTACATTAAAAACTTAAACAATTATCTTTCCTGTACATAGTTACTCAACTATCAAAATGTTTAACAATCAGTGCAGGATTATCTCAGTGGAACTGGTAACCTACCCAAAATATACTCAGAAGAATAGGTTGTCCACCACATGAGAAAAAAACCAACAACTTATTAATGTTATTTCACAGCACAGGGTTATCAATTCTCTATCTAATTTTACTTGCACACTAACAAGCAGGGGTGGGCTGCTATGGATTTGCCTGGGTTCGGGAGAACCCATAGCTAACATTATGGCCAGTTTTGAGAACTGCCAAATCCCATCCCTGGCTGGTCTCACCCTGCCCTGTCCTGCCCTGCCCCTCCCAGCCCACCCTTCCTAGAAGTCTCCACGTGGCTCGTTTTAGATGTGAGGTAATGCAGAGCCTGTATAGAGGCTCAGGGAGGGCAAAAAATGGGCCTCCCAGAAGTTCCGGAAGGCCTCCGGAACCCAGAAGAGACTCTCCCAGAGACTTGAGGAAAGCCTCCAGGGCCCAGGGGGCAAAAACACCCCTCCATCATTGTGCAGGAGGCCAACTAGGCTACACCTACCATGGCCATGCCTACCCAGCAACCAGGCAGAGAATCCATTGCTGAAATTTTTGAAGCCCACCCCTGCCAACAGGCCAAGCAAATCTTTAAATAGTGAGTTTTGGATATCAGTGCCCAAACTGATTTAGTGACAGATCTTAAAAAATGGCTGACCTGGGGGGAAAAAAAATCATACTTCAAAGAGAAAAATACCTGACAAATCCTCAATTTTGATACAGTATCTAGGAACTGCCCTTATTAGAACGAAATATGAATTGCTGGACTCCAGGGTAAAATATGGGTGATTGTGCCACATGCCATACTATAAAATGAAGTGTATATGTGGTGACACTCAAGAAATTCTGAATCTCTTATTTCAGTTCCAATAATTCTCCCCAGTAAGGAGTCAGTATTTAGAACCTTTATTTGACTGAACAGCCAATTGCAGATCTGGGCATTTTATGGCCTGTGGGCTACATCTGGCCCACAGGGAATGTAAACGCAACCCAAAGTGTTAACATCATCCAAGTTGGCAACATCTATGGTAGGGTATTGGCAGCAGGGGTGGGCTGTTGCTGTGGCATTGGCAGAGTGATCAGGACAGCATCAAGAGAGGGCAGCATTGCTGGCAGGGGTTGGAGAGCGGCATCATCAGCAGCAGAATTGGGGTGATGGTAGCAGGGGGCAGGGAAGGGTGACAGCAGCGGTCCTCCTCAACAGTCCCAATTTCTCATGTGGTCGCTTAGGAACTAGCCCATGCATGGCCTAGTGGGAGCTCTACAACAGATTGCTACACAAATAAATACTGTATGTAGCCAGGAAAGCAGCCGCAAGCCCTTCCTCACCTATGTGAACCAGACCCTCATGGACATGGCAGAACCCCAGTACCAGGTGGTGAAGGACCGGATCACCGATCTGCTTCACAACCCTCCAGACCCAGATGAACCTGCTCCCACCCAGTCCAGGTCTGCTCCTCCACCTCAGGTGATGTCACTCCCATTCCAACGCTTTCCACAGGCCCTCACCTACCAAGGCTACGGCTTCCAGGAGGTCCAGCAGCACAGGCAGCAGCCCTTCCCAGTCCAGGCACAAGTACATCGGACGCCACCGTTGCCACCGGTTCCACTGATGCCACCGATACCACCAACGCCACTGATGCCACTGGCGCCACCCATGCCACCCATGCCACCAATGCCACCCACGCTAGCCCTCACCCAGCTGCAGACCAGATAGCCCCACTACACTGCTCCTTCCTCCACCCCACAGCCAAGCCCGGCCTCAGTACATCTGTCATCGGTACTGGGGCTGACACCCCATGGCATGGAGGAAGGGGCTCTCAAAATCACGGAGCTGAGCCAGCTGTTTGAGAGCTTCCTCAACACACCGTCTCCTGTTGTCCTCTCGGGGTCAGGCACCCCAGTGGCGCTTCAGACCAGCACTCCAGCAGCAGCCACCTCCACAGCACCTGGACCCTTCACCCCTGAGACTGGGCACACCTCCGAGTGACCAAGAGGAGTGCCAGAGACTGGGTGGCTACCTGTTGACTTTATTTGGACACTTGACTTGAGTCATTTTTCTTTTACAGCTTGTTATTAATAAAGATTATCTTTGCTTCACACACTTGCTTCATTTATTTTTTTCAATAAAGTCTTGGTAGAAACTTTTAGAAATGGTTTAAGCCTTTGAATGCTTGTGGGATGGGTTAAGATAGCAGTGGGATGGGCAGGGATACCTTTGGGATGGGTTAAGATACCTGTGGAATGGGCAGGAATACCTTTGGGATGGGTAATAGCTGTGGGATAGATAAACCTCCAGTGCAAGCATAGTGGGACTGTATGGTCCACCCTCCCAGGTGCCACACTTTTGGCCCTTTATTATCAATAACAATTTCATCATTCATCCACACATATCAAACATAAACACAACTCTTTATTAAATGCCCTGTTCATTGTAGGCCCACCTAACATACATGGCCCAATCTCATCAGTGTGATGCGACAGGCTGAAGGAAGCATCCATTAATCATCTATCATCCTGTCTTGCCACTCCACTGCTCCAGATGGGGAGTTGCACCAGTGTTTCAGTAGGTTGCGCTACTTCTTCCCTTCACGTGAGGCTCTGTTGGGGCCTTGCACATCCACAGTGTCTATCAGGCTTTGCCCTTGCCTCCATTCACCAGGCTCCATGTCCCCATTGCCTTGCTGGAGGTCCACGAGCCTGTTCTGCAAGACTGGGTAGCAGGTGCGCATGAGATTGTGCAGGATGCAGCAAACTTCCACGATCCTCCTCACGGTCTCTGGGCGATGCTGCATGGTGGTGAGAAGTACCTGGAACCTGTTGGCCAGGAAGCCAAAGGCATTCTCCACCACCCGCCTTGCCCTGGACAGCCTATCATGAAAGATCCTCTCTTCACGGATGAGGAGTCTGGAAGTGTAGGGCTTCATGAGGTAGGTTGTGAGGGAGAAGGCATCATCCCCTACGATGAAGTAGGGCACATCTTGCGTGTCGTTGGGCAGGGGGTCTGGATTTGGGAAGCCCATAATGAGGTTGCGTTCCAGCCCCTCCTTGAGGTCACTGGTGTTGTATACCTGGGCATCTGAAGCTGACCCGTTGCCTGAAGCATCGATGTACATGAACTTGTAGTCAGCATCGACCATGGCGAAGAGGATGATGCTGAAGAAGCCCTTGTAGTTGAAAAAAGTGGACCCCGACTTGGCTGGAGCTTTGCAGGCCATGTGCTTTCCATCTATGGCTCCAACAGTGTGTGGGAAGTTTCACTTCTGATACCACTGCTCTGCAACTTTCTTCCATCCTTCTTCAGTGGAGGGGCACTGGAGGAACTCCTCCAGGTATTCTTCGATGATGGCCTGCACCACTTCTCTGACCACAATGCTGATGGTGTTGTGTGGCACCCTCCATCCGTACTGCATGCTCCTGTAGGTGTTCCCTGAGGCCAGGTGGCGCAGAGTCCGTGCCACCTTGAGCCCAGGGTCCAGGCTGGGATGGAAGTTGGTGCTCTGCTTGGTCAACCTGGGTGTCAGCTGCTCCACAACTTCGTCAAACATGGCTCGTGGCATCCTCATGAAGTTCTGGAATGCACGAGGGTCTTCGTTCCTCAACTCCACCATCAGCTTGTTGTACAGCCCGTACTCTGCTCTTCTCCCGATCCATCTTCGGACCCAGACGCTTCTTGGCCACCTCCTTTTCTTCCCGTAGAACAGTTGAAAGAGCCTGTAAATGGCTTCGCACTGTTGCAGAATGATGGTGGCTACCAAAAGGACTGTGTTACGATCCATGGTGGACATGACTGGATGCTGTGGAAGAGCAAGGGCCAGATGAAGGCTGCAGAGGTCTGCACAGCAGGTCTGCTGGACTGAAAGTGAGATCCAGGTGAGTTGCTCCCCCTTTTTATAGGCAATATAGGTTTTCCCCTATGTGTCCTTTTGCATCCTCTAGCATCCTCTAGACATCCTTAATATCCAAGATAGGTCCCCTCTGTGAATGTTTTTTCCATTTTAAATTCTTTGTATGCGAGCTGCATCCGCTTTCATCCTTTCTCCGTCTGTGCTACTAACGCTGCGTGTCCGTTCCGCATCCGTTTCGCTTCCTCCCTGTGTCCGTTTTCCACTGGAGCAGATTTGAGTTGCGCGGATGCGCAGCGGATGCCTAGCGGATGTAGCGGATGCGTAACGGATGCTGACGGATGCAGAACAGATGTTCCCCATATGCGTAGCGGATGCAGAACGGACACGTTGGATACATTTTCCGCTCAAAAAGTTTTGAGCAGCTCAAAACTTTTTGAGCAGATGGAACCTCAGTTGACAGATGCTGGACGGATAGAGAGGAAGAAAAACGGATGCAGTGAGTACAGAACGGATGCATCGCGTTAACCAACGGATGGCAAGTGTTTCTCTCCGTTTTACATCCTCTTTCCATCCGTTGGTGCAGTGTGACATGGGCTTTAGCTCCTTTAGGATGTACAAATCTAAATGTTTAGAAAAGTAGTTGTACTTTAATCTATACAGATAGTGCTTTTTAGGTCTACAGTATGTTGACTGTCCCAGTGGAGTTAGTATTGTAGCTCTTCACCTTATTGTCTCTTGAAGCCAGAGACTGATGCCATGTTCTCAGTCTATGACTGAAATTATTATTTTTTTCCTCATGAGATTTCACCTGAGTGATAGATATTATCATTTCAGATTGAGCTGACTAAAACAAAGTGACCAAGAAGCTCAATTTTCCTTAAAATAACAAAACCAAAGCCACTATTCTTCTTTTAGATTTCAACCTTCATCTAGTAATCTTCTGAGGTTGTGAATGCTGATCTAATTGCATTGCAATTTGAAACACCCACCTTTAAATGAATTAAAAATAACTGTCTACCCTAAGTCTGGAAAACCACACAGATCTTATCCATAAGGTTATTATTCTCAAGATTCCCAAATCAAAACTTGGTACTGTTGACTTTAGATAAATTAACTTGGCTCTCAAAGTTTGAACTCTGCTGAAGTTTTCAGATACTTGACACAATGTGCTGATAAAGACCATATTCTTATCTTTCCTACAGCAAGGCATTTGATGGATAGCTGGTAGAGTTTTCAGACTGTTGTAAGTTATCATGCTAATTCTTGAGCTGCAGGCAGTGGATTTCACCATGATGGGAGGACTGAAGGGGTAACAGGGTTTGAGAAACCTACCCCACCCTCCAATCAAGATTTAGAATAGAATAGAATTCTTTATTGGCCAAGTGTGATTGGACATGCAAGGAATTTATCTTGGTGCAAATTCTCTCAGTGTACATAAAAAAATATATACATTCATCAAGCAGAGGTGACATTCAGCAGGTTCTGGAGAACCAGTAGCAGAAATTTTGAGTAGTTTGGAATATCACCTCTGATTATCCCCACCCCCATTTATTCTCTGCCTCCCGAGTCCCAGCTGATTGGCTGGGTCTTCTTTTGTTGCCCTGCACAGGAGAATGGAGCTGGAAAGCAGGTTAGTGGGATGGGAAGGGAATGGGATTTTGCACTTCCCCTGGAGTGGGGTGCAAATGGAGATTTTATAGTATTCTTCCCCTGCCACACTCACCAAGCCATGCCCACCAAGCCAAGCCATGCCCACAGAACTGGTAGTAAAAAATTTTGAATCCCACCACTGTCATCAAGAATCATCAGGTACAACACTTAATAATAGTCATAGGGTACAATAAGCAATCAAATCATACTAGGAAACAGTCAATATAAATCGCAAGGATACAAGTGACAAAGTTATAGTCATACAGTCACAAGTGGGAGGGGATGGGTGATAAGGAGTGATGAGAAGATTAATAGTAACAGTAGTGCAGACTTTGTAAATAGTTGGACAGTGTTGAGGGAGTTATTTGTTTAGCAGAGTGATGGCAATTTAGCACAGTATCCCAACTTCATTCATCTTCACTTGGATGCTCAGATGAGTTTGGATGATTTTTCTCAGATAATTGACACAGCAGAGCTAATAAGAATTTATTACAAACTAGGATGAAGTCATATTGAATAATTGATTTCCTGCTGTCAACAAAAGGCTGCCCTTCTACTCCTATGCTCACAATAGTTTAAACCCATTGCTGCTGCTTCTCACTTTCATGCATTTCAGCAAATTCTTAGCTGGGCATTTCATTGAAGTTGGATACCAGCTGGTTGTTGGCAGAAATAATTCTTCTGCCCTGAGAATCACTGTTCTAAATTTACCTCTCATTATTACACATCTTTATCTGAAGAATTGAAATAACACACACAAGTCAAACACAGCTAATTAATATAAATCAACTGTAACAATGCAAACTCCACCCAGTAACTACTACTCTTTCAAAGTATATGAATTGCAGTGGTCAAATAGATACTATATGACTCTCTTTTGTATACTCTATATTATACTGTATATATACTGTATATGGGATGCAACACTGGGTGTTTCCTACATTTATTTCTCCTTATAATTTCTAGAGCAAAACAAAAAGCTGAAGAAAAGGTGTGAGACTTAAAAGGCAGCATAATCCGCACCCTCCATACATGTTGATAAATAAGGCAGAATAATTACACAATAAATCCTTCATCTCAAAGCAATTATAACCTGGAGCTTCAGGTCTACTTTCTGCAACAGGTTAGCAATTGATAAAATTACCAAGGTCTCCACAGAATGTAATCAATAGAATTTACATGGCTTCTGCATCACAAACTAGGGGACAATCTGTGATAGAGAACAGGTATTTTTTATTTTTTTTGAAAATTTTATTGATTTTTTAAAAATAAACATAAACAAACAAAGCATAAAACAAAAACATAAAACATCTTTTTTGAAAGCAGCATAATCCCGGGTTATATCTCTTTGTACAGACACAAATTCAAGTTCATGCTCATTTTTGTATTCCATTCCATATCTTATTATTATTCTACATTTTCTATATAGCTTCTCCCCTCTTTTAACTTTCTTAATTTTATTTTATTTATTTCATCTCAATTCAAATCATTGTACTTATATTCTTTGTCTGTCCTGTTTCAACTGTCTACTATCTTTTCTCATTAAACAAAATTTCTCCTGTAATCAATGATTGGAGCATGACGCCTTTATATCTTTCCCTTAAAATTATAACACTTAATATAATACATAATTTCCGTTCTGCTCAGAACGATTCCGTTCAGAATCAACATAATTTCGATTCTGCAGCACGGAAACAAAGCGTTTAAAATGGAAAAAACGTTCGCAGAGGGGACCTATCTCGGATATTAAGGATGTCTAGAGGATGCCTAGAGGATGCCTAGAGGATGCCTAGCGGAAAACCTATACTGCCTATAAAAAGGGGAAGCAACTCGCCTGCATCTCACTTTCAGAACAGCAGCCCAGCGGTGCAGACCTCTGCAGCCTTCATCTGCCTCTTCCTCTTCCACAGCATCCAGTCATGTCCACTGTGGATTGTAACAAAGTCCTTTCGGCAGCCACCATTGTTCTGCAACAGTGCGAAGCCATCTGCAGGCTCTGTGAACACTACTGCGAGAAGAAAAGGAGCCACCCAAAAAGAGTCTGGGTCCGAAGATGGTTCGCCAGAAGAGTAGAGTACGGACTGTACAACAAGCTGATGGTGGAGCTCAGGAGCGAAGACACTCGGGTCTTCCAGAACTTCATGAGGATGCCTCCAGCCATGTTTGACGAAGTTGTGCAGCGGCTGACACCCAGGTTGACCAAGGCAAACACCAGCTTCCAGCCCAGCCTGGAACCTGGGCTCAAGGTGGCACTGACTCTGCGCCACCTGGCCTCAGGGACCTCCTACAGGAGCATGTAGTACGGCTGGAGGGTGCCATTCAACACCATCAGCATTGTGGTCAGAGAAGTGGTGCAGGCCATCATCAAAGAATACAAGGAGGAGCTCCTCCAGTACCCTTCCACTGAAGAAGGATGGAAGAAAGTTGCAGAGCAGTGGTATCAGAAGTGGAACTTTCCACACACCGTTGGAGCCATAGATGGCAAGCACGCGGCCTGCAAATCTCCAGCCAACTCGGGGTCCACTTATTTCAACTCCAAGGGCTTCTTCAGCATCATCCTCTTCGCCATGGTCGATGCTGACTACAAGTTCATGTACATCGATGCTTCAGGCAACGGCTCATCTTCAAATGCCCAGGTATACAATGCCAGTCACCTCAAGGAGGAGCTGGAACGCAACCTCATCGTGGGCTTCCCAGATCCAGACCCCTTGCCCAATGACACACAAGATGTGCCCTACTTCATCGTGGGGGATGACGCCTTCTCCCTCACAACCTACCTCATGAAGCCCTACACTTCTAGACTCCTCACCCATGAAGAGAGGATCTTCAACTACAGGCTGTCCAGGGCAAGGCGGGTGGTGGAGAACGCCTTTGGCATCCTGGCCAACAGGTTCCTGGTACTTCTCACCACCATGCAGCATTGCCCAGAGACCGTGAGGAGGATCGTGGAAGCTTGCTGCATCCTGCACAATCCCATGCGCACCCACTACCCAGTGTTGCAGAACAGGCTTGTGGACCTCCAACAAGGCAATGGGGACATGGAGCCTGGGGAATGGAGGCAAGGGCGAAACCTGATAGACACTGAGGATGTGCAAGGCCCCAACAGAGCCTCACATGAAGGGAAGAAGCAGCGCAACCTCCTGAGACAATGGTGCAACTCCCCAGCTGGAGCAGTGGAGTGGCAAGACAGGATGGTAGATGCTTAATGGATGCTTCCTTCAGCCTGTCTCATCAGACGGATGAGATTGGGTCATGTATGTTTGGTTGGCCTACAATGAACAGGGCATTTAATAAAGAGTTGTGTTTATGTTGACATGTGTGGATGGTTGATTATATCAACCCTGGGAGGGTGGACCATTGCGAAGAGGACGATGCTGAAGAAGCCCTTGTAGTTAAAATAAGTGGACCCCGACTTGGCTGGAGCTTTGCAGGCCATGTGCTTTCCATCTATGGCTCCAACGGTGTGGGGGATGTTCCACCTCTGATACCACTGCTCTGCAACTTTCTTCCATCCTTCTTCAGTGGAGGGGCATTGGAGGAGCTCCTCCAGGTATTCTTCGATGATGGCCTGCACCACTTCTCTGACCACAATGCTGATGGTGTTGTGTGGCACCCTCCAGCCATACTGCATGCTCCTGTAGGTGTTCCCTGAGGCCAGGTGGCACAGAGTCAGTGCCACTTTGAGCCCAGGGTCCAGGCTGGGCTGGAAGTTGGTGCTCTACTTGGTCAACCTGGGTGTCAGCCGCTCCACAACTTTGTCAAACATGGCTGGAGGCATCCTCATGAAATTCTGGAATTCACGAGGGTCTTCTTCCTCTAGACATCCTTAATATCCGAGATAGGTCTCCTCTGCGAACGTTTTTTCTGTTTTAAATGCTTTGTTTGTGAGCTGCATCCGCTTTCATCCTTTCTCCGTCCATGCTACTAATGCTGCGCGTCCGTTCCATTTCCTCCCTGTGTCCATTTACCGCTGGAGTGGATGTGAGTTGCGCGGATGCGCAGCGGATGCCTAGCGGATGTAGCGGATGCATAACGGATGACGACGGATGCAGAACGGATGTTCCCCCTATGCCTAGCAGATGCAGAATGGACACGTTGGATACATTTTCCGCTCCGAAAGTTTTGAGCAGCTCAAAACTTTTTGAGCAAATGAAATGTCAGTCGACGGATGCTGGACGGATAGAGAGGAAGAAAAACGGATGCAGTGAGTACAAAACGGAAGCATCACGTTAACCAACGGATGGAAAGTGTTTTTCTCCGTTTTACATCCTCTTTTCATCCGTTGGTGCAGTGTGACATGGGCTTTAGATTCTTTTGAAGTCCAGGCAGTCTCCTCCTTCCAAATCCTGCCCATATTATTTTCCCCTCCCTTCTTCCTTATAGAAAAAAAAGGATTTTTTTAGTGTCCAGAAATCTTTATTTTCCCTTTGGCATTTAATTATATTTTCAGCTTAATTGCCTATTAGTGCCAAAGCAGATTTTTCCAATTTCTTATTCAGCTCTTTGCATTGTCAATTGTGTGGAAGGAAAGTGAAAAAAAAAAAGTTTCCCTTTTTACTTTCTTTTGCTGCTTCCAACTCTTCTTTGGGAATAATATTATCTTTTATAAACTTTAAATTCCAGGGTACCTTAGTTGTTGCTTTTCATCCTGGTTAGCCAAAACTTTCACTTCTTATCTTCCTCCTGCACTTCCTTTTCTGGTTGAGTGCTTCTTTGAGGTGGCCATTTCTGACCACCGCTCCTACTGCCTTCGGGAAAGGGAATTTGTCCTGCTGAGGAGGAGACATGCGGTTCTCCTCAATCCTGCTGGTGATCTTCCCCCTGTTCACCACCGCTACGGGGTGGCTTAGCCCTGAAGCCAACTGGCTCGGGGTGCTCTAGCGGAGAGCCCAGGCAGAAACCACACATGATCGCGGATTCCTGCCTGCCACCGAAGCCCTGCAAACCAGAAGTCCCCTTTTATTTTTGAAATATATTTTAAGTGGGATGAATAGAAATCTGGATCTGGAATAGCAAAAGTTTTATGCTTTTCTAAGTACAGAAGGAAAAATGACCCAAAATCAGAGCATGGAAATATTTTCTATCTTTGGATACCAAGTCTGGATCTCCTATAGGCTCAATGTCCTCAAGCTAACATTTGCAACCCCTGAGAAGATGTGGTTCAGGTATTGCCTTGGCATTGTAGAGACGTTGGTTCTATGTATTCTTTGTAATCATTGGCTAACATTCTTACTCAGTCCAAATCAGTGGTGGTATGCTACTGGTTTGACTCGTTTTGGCCTGGTTTGGCCCAGTTTGGCTGAACTGGTAGTAAAAAAAAAACAAAAACCCTCCAACAATCAGCTGAGAGGAGAAAAAAGGGAAATGCACAGGAACGGCCTGCTCACTCACCTCTGTGCTTTTCTCTTCTTTATCGTCTCAGCTGATTGGCACTGCAGACCTCAGCTGGTGTGGGGAAAGCTACATGCGTCTGTTAGCTTCACACATGTTAGGTGCGCGCCATGCACGCATGATCACCAAACCAGTAGCAAAACAGGTAGGATCCCACTGCTGGTACAAATCATCTGTCTGGGCTCTTATGGGAAAAACAGGAGGAGGGAAAGTTGTATACAGGTAGTCCTTGACTTACAACAGTTCATTTAGTGACCATTCAAAGTTATAAAGTGACTTATCACCTTTTTTACACTTACCCTTTATATCAGCCCCATGATTATATGATCAAAATTCATCTGCTTAGCAACAGGTTCATTTTTATGACCGCTGCTTTGTCCCAAGTTTATGTTGAAACCTTTTGCCAAGCAAAATCAATGGGGAAGCCACATTCACTTAACAACTCTGTTATTCAGTTCAACTGCAGTGATTCACTTAACTGTGGCAAGTAAAGTTGTAAAATGGGGCAAAATTAACTTGACAAATGTCTTAACAGAAATGTTGGGCTCCTTAGTGGTCATAAGTTGAGAACTATCTGTATATACTGCCTGAGCTCCTGAACAAAAAGGCAGTCTCAGCCAGTCCTTGAGAGTGTTGAAGATTTGTCTTTAAATGAATCCAAACTCAAGCTCCTCTTTAGGACAAAGAGGAGGACAGTTATTCAATATGGCATCAAGCAACAAATACTCTAATCAGGAAAGAATGGCTAAAAGCCAGGCAAGTTTAGAGTTGGGTTTGAGTTTGATCCCTTTCCTTTTATCACCATTATCATGAGACACACCCCACCACACCCAGGCCTATATGCAATTCTAATTCTTGCCACAGCAAACCCATTATCCCTAAATGCTACTAACCCTGTAACATGTCTACATCTCTTCCCTATTCTGACCCTCACTAACTGATCCCCACCTGGTGCCACCTTCACCATGTTTTAATTAATTACTAATTACCACCTATATGTGCCCCAACCCCCTTCAACAATATGCATCACATCAATAGCCCCGCAGTTGTTGCAGAATCCATCCTAAGCTCTGCTGAATCATTCCAAAGCAATCGGCCAGCACACAAGCAGAAATACAGATCCAGCAGCAGCAGAGATAAGGTGACATGACCATGAGGCCATAAGGTGACATGACTTGCTGTGAGGCATATTTGGAGCTGACGGGCTCTGAGTGAACTTGGAGCCCGACAGGCAGGCTATAAATTTAAGAAAGAATCCAATAACATTGTCTAATCTCATCCTTTTGGTGATCATATTCAAATTAAATATGTGCGGAGATCAGATCTATCCTTACTGTGACAGAAAAATAAGTGCAGAATGGATGAAGTGAGTGTTTATGTCCATTAATTATTTTCCAAGGAAATAAAAAGAACATAGCTTAATAGAGAAAACGTGGGTGTAAAATTAGAATGGAATCAAGGATTTTTGATGCATGCACTTTTAATCATTGAACATTTTAATTTTCTTCTAAATTAGTTCTTCCCCCCCTTCCACTTAGTTATCAGAGAATCCCTAGACAATTCTTTGCAATTTTCTTGGCAAAATTTTTCAGAAGTGGTTTGCCATTGCCTTTTTTCTAAGACTGAGAAAACCGATCTGCCTTTTCCTAAGGCAGATCTAGAGCTCACAGTCTTCCAGTTGCTAGCCTGACACCTTAAATGCTACATCAATCTGGCTATGGAATTAGTTCTATTTAAAAGCAAATGGAAACCTCCTTTGGTACACTTCAGATTAAAATCCAGAAATTTATTTTGTGGGCCCTCACATAAAATTCAGTTGGATATTTCAGATGGTTCAATGCCAGTGTTATTTTGGTATTTAAGGCTGTAAAGGTTTACTTCCATTTTTTAATTTCATATCTTTATGTGGGAGCAAGATGTAGGCTGGTTTGTGTTTCTTTAAAAGATCTTACTACTTATCTTCTGGAATAAATGTTGCTTTAAGGCCCTGTCACATCGGCCGACGGATGCAAAAAGTATGTAAAAAGGACACAGCGGACAAGAAAATGTTGCATCCATTGTTATCCGCTCTCAAAAATGCCCCAAATTTGCATAAACAGAGCAAACAACAACGAGGATATTAAGCAGATGCTCCACGAAAGCCTAGGGGATGGAAGCGGATGGAAGTGGATGGCACATCCACAGGGCTTCTGGGGGAGCACAGCGAAGCGGACGCACAGCGAAGCGGACGCACAGCAGAAGGAACGGATGCAGAGCGGATGCCTATCGGATGACGCGGATGCATCACGGATGCCTAGCAGATGCCTAGCGGATGCAAAGCATTCACTGCGCATGCGGGGAGGATGCATTGCGTCAGCCCCGTGGATATAAAAGGGCAGGGGGTCTGGATTTGGGAAGCCCATGATGAGGTTGTGTTCCAACCCCTCCTTGAGGTGACTGGCATTTTATACCTGGGCATCTGAAGCTGACCCGTTGCCTGAAGCATCGATGTACATGAACTTGTAGTCAGCATCGTCCATGGCGAAGAGGATGATGCTGAAGAAGCCCTTGTAGTTGTGATTAGTGGACCCTGACTTGGCTGGAGCTTTGCAGGCCACGTGCTTCCCATCTATGGCTCCAACAGTGTGGGGAAAGTTCCACTTCTGGTACCACTGCTCTGCAACTTTCTTCCAGCGTTCTTCAGTGGAGGGGCACTGGAGGAGCTCCTCCAGGTATTCTTCGATGATGGCCTGCACCACTTCTCTGACCACAATGCTGATGGTGTTGTGTGGCACCCTCTAGGCATACTGCATACTCCTGTACATGGTCCCGGAGGCCAGGTGGCGCAGAGTCAGTGTCACCTTGAGCCCAGAGTCCAGGCTGGGCCAGAAGTTGGTGTTTGCCTTGGTCAACCTGGGTCTCAGTCAAACATGGCTGGCGGCATCCTCATGAAGTTCTGGAATGCACGAGGGTCTTCGTTCCTCAGCTCCACCATCAGCTTGTTGTACAGTCCGTACTCGGCTCTTCTCGCGATCCATCTTCGGACCCAGGCACTTCTTGGACACCTCCTTTTCTTCCCGTAGAACAGGTGAAAGAGCCTGTAGATGGCTTCGCACTGTTGTAGAACGATGGCAGCTACCAAAAGGAGTGTGCGACGATCCATGGTGGAGATGACTGGATGCTGTGGAAGAGCAAGAGCAAGATGAAAGCTGCAGAGGTCTGCACAGCAGGGCTGCTGGACTGAAAGTGAGATCCAGGTGATTTCTCCCCCTTTTTATAGGAAATATAGATTTTCCACTAGGTGTTCTTTTGTATCCTCTAGACATCCTGCAGACATCCTAAATATCCCAGATACGTCCCCTATACGAATGTTTTTTCCGTTTTAATGCTTTATATGCAAGCTGCATCCGCTTTAATCCTTTCTACGTCCGTGCTACTAACGCTGCGTGTCCGTTCCGCCTCTGTTCCGCTTCCTCCCTGTGTCCGTTTTCCTCTGGAGCGGATGTGAGTTGCGTGGATGCGCAGTGGATGCCTAACGGGTATAGCGGATGCATAACGGATGACGACGGACATATAACGGATGTTCCCCATATGCGTAGCAGATTTATAACGGACACGTTGGATACTTTTTCCACTCAAAAAGTTTTGTGCAGCTCAAAACTTTTTGAGCGGATGAAATGTCAGTTGACGGATGCTGGACGGATAGAGGGTATGAAAAACAGACGCAGTGAGTACAGAACGGATGCATCACGTTAACCAATGGATGGCAAGTGTTTCTCTCCATTTTATATCCTCTTTCCATCCGTTGGTGCTGTGTGACATGGGCTTTAGTTCATTTATTTGTGTATGCAGAAGAGTTAACAAACAAATAACAAAAGCTATGCAGGGCTGCCTCAGTACAATCAGTATTGCCACCAGCAAAATCAATATGCCACCTCAAAGGAAAAACAGAATGAGCAATCAAACTGAAATTCTAGGAAGAGAAACTTATCCTGTCTTCTAGATTTGATGAAAAATGTATTGGACCATAAAGTTTTGGATTGTTATGGTTATCTTTCACCATGGAACTGAAAGTGCTTTGAAGATAATCATTATCTGCATTTTAATGCAATTATATATGTCAAACATGCTCCTGGCCTCTCTTCCCTGAAAAGACAATACAATCAGAATAGAGCTGGGAAGAACCTTGGAGGTCTTCTAGTTCAATCCCCTTCTCAAGAAGACCCGATACCATTTCAGACAAATGACTGTCCAATATCTTCTTAAAAACCTCCAGTGATGGGATACCCACAACATCTGAAGGCAAGCTGTTCCATCGGTTAATTGTTCTGACTGTTTCTCCTTAATTCCAAGTTGTTTCTTGATTAGTTTCCATCCATTGTTTTTTGTCTTGCCTTCTGGTGCTTTGGAAAAAGAAGTTGAGTCTCTCTTCTTTGTGGCAGCTCCTCAAATACTGGAATGCTGCCGGGGTGGGATTCAAATTTCTTGACAATCAGTTCTGTGGGTGTGGTCTAATTTGTGGGTGTGGCTTGGTTGTCATGTGACTGGCTAAACATGGCTTGTATGTAAATATTATAAATATTTATGTAAATAAATATTTACATAATTTTTTATTAAAATTTTTTATAAAATTTTTATAAATTTTTTATAAAAAAGAGCAACTTTTACCCCAAATCAGGCAAAGTAGGCAGGCAGATTGAGTTGCTCACAGAATCACAGATTCATTCAGAAATCAATCTTTCTGCATTCAGCTACCTGAGTTTGTCACATAAAGTTTGCTTGCAAGTAAACTCACAAAATTAACTCACAACACATCATGTATGTAAATATTTTTTTTTATTAAAAAAAGTAACTTTTACCCAAAATCAGGCAGAGCAGGCAGGCAGATTGAGTTGCTCACAGAATCACAGATTCACTTAGAAATCTGTGTTTCTGCCATCTGCTACCTGAGTCTCCACTGAATAATAGAAGCTTCAGGCTCAGCTTTGCTTTTAGATTAGTTAGAAAGCAAGAAATCCAGCAATTTCCTGCTTTCTCGCTAATTTAAATCTCCCAGCACAGCAGAACAGCTGATGGTCGGGGGGAAAAAAAGGAAAAATTGAAACTTAGCAGGCAAGTTTGATGGTGCACATGCCAGGTAAAGAGTGAGTGGGTGGGGCCAGTGACTGGCGCAATTTGCCAGTTCTCCAGCAGGTAGAATCCCACCCCCGTTGAGAGTGCATTTACTTCAGCTGTGCCACCCGGACAGCTGACAAGCGCTGCGCAAGGGTGCACAATGTTTGAAAAACCTCTTATTTCCTGCTTTTTCAACCTCAACTGTGCTGCACAAAGCAGCGGAGGTTGAAAAGCAGGAAACAAAGGACAGCCAAGAGCCCAAATGGGCTGGTAGGCCAAACAGAGCAGCAGACACTGAACCGGTTTGGTGTCTGCTGCTTTTCAGAGCTACTGGTTCTGTAGAACTGGGCTGAACTGGTAGCATCCCACCCCTGAACACTGCTGTTATGTCATCCCATAGTCCTTTTCTTCATACTAGCCATACCCAGCTCCTGCAACTGTTCTTCATATATTTTAGTCTCCTGGCCTTTAATCATGTTAGCTGCTGTTCTCTGCACTCTTCTGAAGTTTCAACATCTTTTTTGTAATGTGGTGGGCAGTGGTGGGATTATTACTTTTTTACTACTGGTTCTGTGGGCATGGCATGGTGGGTGTGGCTTGGTGGGTGTGGCATGGTGGATGTGGCTTGGTGGGCATTGCAGGGGAAGGATACTGTAAAATCTCCATTCCCCCTCCATTCCAGGGGAAGGAAAAATCGCATTCCCGCCCCAGTAACCTGCTTTCCAGCTCCATTCTCCTGTGCAGGGCAACAAGAGAAGACCCAGCCAATCAGCTTGGACTTGGGAACAGAGAATAGTTGGGAGTAGGGCCAGTCAGAGGTGGTATTTGCCGGTTCTCCGAACTACTCAAAATTTCCACCATTGGTTCTCAGGAACTGGTCAGAACCTGCTGAATACCATCTCTGGTGGTAGCTGGTTCCACATTACAATGAGAAATGACTGGGTGGCACAAGCAATGCGTATATACTGTGAGAAGCAAAGCCCCATAAAGTATAGTTTCTCTCCCACATCATGCTAAAATTGTGTTGGCAAACTTATAATTCTATGGAGCTTCTCAAGAATACAGGTCATGGTTGTTCCAAAGATGCTTTTTCCCCTTCACAAAGCAACTGGACTTTTCTATTTTTTCTTCGAAAACATTTCCTTTCTTATTTGAGAAGCTTCTTCGGTTCTGAGAAAGCTTTTTGGATGAGAAGTGAAACATTTTCAGAGGAAAAAAAAACCTCAAGAAAGTCTATTTGCCTTTTGACAAGCAAAGACAAAACCACCTTTGGGAAAACATATGATACACGTGTCAAAGCTGACGCGCCACTATATTTTCCATGGCACATCAGCATTCACCAATACCTGGCAACAACTATTCTGAAAAAGCACAGTCCATTTTTGCACAAATGGAGACTTTGGGGACTGTGCAAGAATGAGAGTGTTGTGGCTAGCCAGCAGCAGGTGTGGATGGCTGAGGAGGGCGAGGACTCAGATGAGGGGCCAGGACCATTAGGGAGTGGACTGTTGCCTTCAGAGATTGTGTGGGCTGGCAACAGCGATGAGGAGGTTCCCGAGGAGCCTGTGCCAAGTGCATGTGTACGCAGGATTGCTCGCAGGAAAGAGCAACTGCAACAGCACAAGCGACTCAGGAGTAAGGCTGCAAGGTAATGGCCCTTCCTTCAAGAAGATAAAAGCCAGCTGTGAAGCGAACGTTCTTTGCAGGAAGCAAAGACATTTTGAAACTCAGCCTCATTGACTTTATAGTATCTTTAGTTGGTTTTTGAAGACTCTTGTGTTGTGAAATATTTCTTTTTTTTTTTTTTTAAGAATTTTATTAATTTTCTACAAACAGACATAGCATACAAAACATTAAAAACATCTACTCTCATATATACTTCCGGTGTGTCGGTTGGTTCATCAGTTTTGTGCATTCATTTTATAGTCTCAATTACAGTTATATTACATAACCACTCATATTGTCAATCCATATCCTAATATTACCAAAAAAAATTAGAATAAAGTCTTTTTCTGACTATACTTTTAATCATTCATGCTTTGTGAGATAACAATACTTCAAACAGTTTATTCTATAACAAATCATATAGTCATAACAAATCAATCCTAAAAACCCTTCATAGATATAATACTAATGCTCTATTATTGTATTTTATCATCTAACCATTGATAAAAAAGATCCCAAATTTCATAAAATTGTTTATCTTCTTGCTCTCTAATTTCAAATGTCAATCTACTCATCTCAGCACATTCCAATATTTTCTTAATAATTTCTTCCTGTGATGGTATTTTCTCATTCTTCCAATTTTTAGCAAATACAATCCTAGCTGCTGTTAATACATTTACAATCAAATATTTCAAGTCTTTATTATATATATCAGGTAAGATTCCTAATAAAAAGATCTCTGGTTTCAAGTCTATGTGTTTCTTTGTCATTTTTTCCAACCACATGTGAATTTTAGTCCAATATTTTCTGGCATCCTCACAAGTCCACCACATATGATAATATGAGCCAGGTATCTGATGACATTTCCAACATTTTTCAGATTTGTTCTTGAACATTCTTGCTATTCTTGTCGGGGGGAAGTGCCACCTGTAAAACATCTTATACAAGTTTTCTTTATATGCTATTGACATTGTCATTTTATAATTTTGAGACCACAATTTTTGCCATTGCTCTAAATCAATCCCATATCCAAAATTCTTCCCCCAAGCAATCATAGTTTGTTTAACTTGTTCTTCCTCTAGCTTAATTCCCAGTAAATAACCATATAATTTTTTAATCACTTTCTCATCAGTACCCATCAATATCTAAATCAGTCTGTTTGTCATAAAATCCTTCCATTTTAAAATCTTCAACATATCTTGAGTGTATTTGCGCATATGAAAACCAATTCATCCTTATACCTTGTTCCTCTAAGTTTTGGATCGATTTAAGTCCACCCTTTTCATCCAACAGTTCCCCATATCTAACTGTTTGTTCCTTTTTATAGATCATAGGATAGGAAAATGCTTCAATAGTCGATAACCAAACTGGAATTTTCAGGTAACATTGTTTTTTTATCTTCTCCCAATTTAACCACAAAGACTCCCGTATATAATGTCTTCTGAAATACCCCTGTGTTTTAGTTCCCTTGTACCATAAAAAAGCATGCCAGCCCAACAGTAAGTCATGTCCTTCTAATGTCAACAATCTATGCTTTCTTAATGTTATCCATTCTTTGACCCACATCAAACTTGCAGCTTGATAATACAGTTCCCAATTAGGCAGGCCAAAACCTCCTCTAATTCTAGCATCTTGCAAAAGCTTTAACTTTATTCTCGCTCTTTTACCTTGCCATATAAACTTCAACATGATTTTATTTAAATCTTCAAAGTAGTCTTTTCCAAGTCTAATTGGTATTGTTTGAAAGAGAAATAAAATTCTAGGTAAAATATTCATCTTAATTGTTGAAATTCTCCCTATTAATGACAATTGTAAATTTTCCCATTTCTTCAAATCTGTAATTATCTGTTGTTTGAGTTTAATATAATTATTCTCTTTTAATGTGCTACATCTTGCTGTCAAATATATCCCCAGATACTTAACCTTATTTGTAACTTGGATTTTCAAAAGATCTGTCAGTTCTTCTCTTTGTCTCAGTAACATGTTTTTTGTCAAAATCTTTGTTTTATCTTTATTTATTTTCAAGCCAGCCATCTCACCATATGTCTCTATCTTTTCCAATAATTTTGGAGTGGTTTCTAACGGGTCTTCCAGAATAAAAGCTAAATCGTCAGCAAAAGCTTGTAGTTTAAATTCTTCCTTTTTAATTTTCATTCCTTTTATACTTTTGTCATCTCTAATATTTCTATTCAACACTTCCAAAGTCAATACGAATAACAAAGGAGATAGGGGACATCCTTGTCTTGTGCCTCTTCTTATATTAATAAGATCTGTAAACTCTCCCTCCACCATTACTTTTGCTGTCTGTTTATTATATATGGTTTCTATTGCTTGAATAAATTTTCTGGCAAAACCCATCTGTTCCAATAGTAATAACATAAATCTCCAGTTCACGTTGTCAAATGCTTTGTGAGCATCTAGGAATATCAAAGCCATTTGTTTCTCAGGATGAGCCTCATAATATTCCAAAGTATCCAAAATTACTCTCATATTGTCTCTAATTTGTCTCTTTGGCAGAAATCCGTTTTGATCTGGATGGATAAAATTATTTAAATATTTTTTCAGTCTTTCTGCTAAAATTGAAGCAAAGATTTTATAATCTGCATTCAATAAGGAAATAGGTCTATAATTCTTAATTTGCAACGGGTCAGCCTCTTCTTTTAAAATAAGTGTAATATAAGCCTCTGACCATGTTTTGGGTGTTATCTTCTTTAACATAACTTCATTCATAACTTCTAACAATGGGATGTTCAATGATTCTTGAAATTTTTTATAGAATTCTGCCGGAAGCCCATCTGGACCTGGTGCTTTCCCATTATTTTGTCTCTTAAATGCTTCATTTAATTCCATCATTGTTATATTGCTTTCTAACATTTCTTCAGTCTCTTTGGGTATCTTCGGTAAGTTAACATTCTGTAAATACTGTTTAATTTTTTCCTCATCAATATTCTCTTGTTTATATAGTTGTCCATAGAAATCTCGAATAATTTCCTTTTTCTCCTTATTACCATAACAAACTTGACCTTGATCATCTATTAGTTTCAATATTTTTCTTGATTCCTTCTCCTTTCTCAGTTTATATGCTAGCCATCTACCTGGTTTATTTGCGTCTTCAAAATAATTATGTTTAGAATTTCTAATTTTCTGTGCCAATTCTTCTTTCTCTATTAATTCCATTTTATGCTTAATTACATCTAGTTTCAATTTAATATCTTTTTTCTGTGGTATTTTCTGTAGTTCTTTTTCAAGTCTTTTATATTCATCTTCCAGGATCTTGGAGGTTTGTCTTTTCCTAATATTCTTTTTTCTTGTATAATCTATTATCAAACCTCTAGCATATGCCTTCATTGTATCCCAAACATTCTGTATTGAAGTATCTTCTTTTTTGTTTTCTTTAAAGAAAAAAACCAATTCCTTCTCCATCCATTGTATAAAGTCTTTCTCCTTTAAAATAGTATTGTTTAATGTCCATCTCGATCTTTTTTTTTGTCCCTTCCATTTAATTGTCATTGGACTATGGTCTGCCCAAGTACTCATTTCAATACTTGTTTCTTGAATAGTGGATATTAATTCTGTTGAGATCCAAATCATATCTAATCTGGACCATGATAAATGTCTATTAGAGTAAAAAGTGTATTGTTTAGCTTTAACGTTTCTTTCCCTCCAAATATCTTTTAAAGTTAATTCATCTGTCATTTAAAAAAAAGATTTAGGGAGAACCTTTCTATTTTGTTTTGTTGTTGTTGTTATATAGTCCAATTTATTGTCCACAATTCCATGAAAGTCTCCCATCATAATTATGTTAACATCGTCCAATCTAATTATTTCCATATGTAGTTTTTTATAAAACTCTTCTTGTTTATCATTCGGGGCATAAATTGCAATCAAGAGTATTTTTTTATTATTGTCCATTATTTCCACCATTAATACTCTTCCATCTTCATCCGTGTAAATCAGTTTTGCTGGGATATCCTCTTTAATGTAGAGAACCACTCCCCTTTTCTTACATTGAATCAAAGAAGTAAATATTTTCCCTAATTTTGGCTGTACTAACAATTGCTCATGTTGTTTTTTAATATGAACTTCTTGTAAGCAAATTATATCAAATTTTAATTTCTCTAATTTATGAAAGGTTTTTCTTCTTTTAACAGCTGAGTTAAGTCCATTTATATTCATTGTAATTAGTTTTTTTTCTTCCATGATTATGCTTTATATTTAGGTCTAACAGCTCTCGTAGTTCTCACTTCACGTTGTTCTTTACTGTCTACCTGTCCACCTACAACTCCTTTCTCTTTTTCAATCTCCAGTTGTTCCTCCTGTAACTCAATTAATGAGACCTCTTTCTCTGCCTCCTCTTTTCTTCTTCCAAAAAATTCTACGTAGAAAAGTTCTGCTTTTTCAATCGAATCAATTCTATGTCTCTGTTCTTGCCACGTAAAGATTAGTCCTTCTGGTATCAGCCATCTATAGTTCACTTCATTTTCTAATAGTATTTTGGTCAGAAATTGGTATTCTCTTCTCATCTCTCTCACTCTTCTAGGTATTTGTTTTAAAACCACAATCTCTTTACCTTTATATTTCAATGTTTTCTCTCTTACCACTTGCAATATCTGTGTTTTGATGGATTTTTTGGTAAATCTGATATGAACTTCCTTTGGTAGTTTATTTCTCATCGCATATCTTGTATAAACTCGATATATCTCATCTACTCCATCCATCATCTTTTCCTCTGTAATTTCCAAAAGGTCTGCCAGCATTTCTATCATTATCGCAGCCAAATTTTCTCCTTTTTCCTCTTCTATATTTTGGAATCTAAGATAAAATTCTGACCTTTCCATCTCCCACCACAACATCCCATTTTTTTCTTGTTCTACCACTGTTAATCTAGTGTCAATATTTCCAATCTTCTCCTCTCTTTGTTTTCCTTCTTCCTCAATTTTTTGGAATCTCTCCTCATACTTCCCCATCATTTGTTTAACATTTTCATCAGATTTCTCTATTCTTTGATCCATAGCATCTATTTTTATCTTAATATCTTGAATTCCTTGCATAATCGTCTGTAAATTTACTTTTTCTTGTTCTTTATCTTGCTTCAACATTGTCTGAATTAAATGTTGTCCTTCAGATGGTGGGGAAGCAGAGGTAGAAACAGAAATGCCAAATGATTTTGGTTTCCTGCTCATTTTAATGCTTCCAAAGCTTCAGGTTCTCTTTGACTTTCAATCCAGCTAATATAGTAACCAAATAGAGTCCAAAAAAATAAAAATAAAAAATCCAATAGTAAAAAGCCCAAAACCAAAGAAAAAAAAAGGGGAAAAGGAAAAAGAAAGATCTTCAGGTTCTTCTAGACCCTAGTCCAATTGAAGTAATCCACCATAAAAAAAAAAAATAGAATAATAATAATAATAATAATAATAATAATAATAATAATAATAATAATAATAATAATAATAAAAACAAAAACAAGGTGGTAGATGGAAGAAGCAAAGAAGCATAAAAAAAAAGAAAGAGCTCTAAGGCTTTCCCTTTAAAATAAAAAGCAAAAATACTAGAGTTAAAATTAACAAAAAATCTGGCGAGTAGGAATTTCAGAGGTGTATATATATATACACTGTACACTGCACTTTATTTCCTTATCCAAGGCTCTTATTATGACTGTCTTCTCCAGCAGCTTCAAAGCCAAGCCTCAAGTGTTGAAATATTGATAAGAGTCCAAGAAAGCACCTGTAATAATATTTTACTGCGTTCTCCCTCTATCTTATTACATTAAAATGTCCTTGAAAAGGAGTGCTTTTCTCCCCAATTCAAATAAAGTATTTTCAAGCCTCTAGTTGGCAGTGTTGCAGCATCTCTTACTACTCTTTCCCCCCCCCAGCCAGAAAAAAAAATATTTTTAAAAAACTCAAACAAGAAGAAAAAAAAGATAATCAAAGGGAGCCTCTATCCTAAAAAGAAAATTAAAAAAAATAAAAAATAAAAATCAAGAGAAGCATAAAAATATATATAAGAGAAAATTCAATCCGGTTACCTACAAAGTCACATTAAAGTCCTCAGAAAAAAAAATAAGGAAAGAATCCAAGTCTCAATTTGACATCACTTAAACGCCGCTCAGCCAAGTTTCAGTCAAACAAAAATAAAGTCACAGATTTCTTCTTTGTTCAGGATGTCCTTTCAAGTCTCAATCAATTTACTATACAAAAGGAATTTCTCACCCAACCGATACACGCTCATTTAAATCACTTTCTTTCTGGAGCTGTCCCGACTTCAGCAGCTTTGGAGGCTGCCTTTCCGCTGCCAGCAAAAGGGCTTCTCCCGGATCAAACCAGAGATTTTGCGATATCTCTGGGATCCTGGGACTGTGCCCTTCACAATCCCCATCTCTACGGGACAGTTTAGGTCCGTTAGGACCGACTAGGGGCGAAAATATCAGCTGCGATCTCAGAGCCCCGAGATCGCAGCTGTAACACCGAGACGAAGCTCCGCCTTCTCCGTGTTGTGAAATATTTCTTATCTGTGATTCTTGGCAGTCTCGTACAGTTTTGGCAAGGTTTGTTTTTATCAAAGTTAATGAGTTTGCAGCAGCCTTTTAACCGGGGATTTGTTAGACTCATTAAAAGGTTTCTGTTCCCTTTGGTTATTGTTTGTCTTACTGGAAAAGGGTTTGGGTCAGAACAGAGAGGCGCTCTCACACAACTTCTGGAAGCTGCATGAAAAGGCTTGTATGCCTTGAGGAACAGCATGAAATGGCCTTTTTGGGTGGCAGCAGTGGTGCCGGAGCTGAAGTCAAGTGTCACTATTCAGGGTGGCCTAGATGGTGGGGAGATAGAGAATTGTTCCTCTTTTGCTCAAAGGAAGTGTGGCATGACAACACCAGCAGAGTTAGGCATTTCCTGAAGTTTGACACATCGAGCTTCACCATCAGTGTGTTAAAGAATGATTGTCTGCCTTTAAACTCTGATGGAAAACAAACAAGCATGATCAAGCAGCAGACCAATACATATGGTAAATTCCAGAAGCTCAAAATATTTGTTGTTGGATTATTTTCACTTTGACCAAAATAAGGGCCATTGGAGATTTCCCCCCCCCGCATATTAAATTGAGAACTGTAAATATAAACTACCAAAGGGTCAGAAAACTGATGAAGTATGCTCCTTTGGGCTAAGCATAATTCCCTAATCATCTCCAGATCCAGCCAGACACATTTTTTTTGATCCTGAAGGAGGTTGATTTCTAATTCTTTATATAACCTCTTGGCAATTGCTGCCTCATTATAATGCAAGGTCATATACTGGTATATCCCTTATCTAATGTGACTGGCTAATTATTAAAATCCTTCGTTTTTCTCCAGCTGTTGTCTTCTTGGATAAACAAATTTCTAAGTTCAATTGGCTTGCATTTGCACTTCATTGCTTCTTGACAGCAAACACTCTGCAAAAATGAGCTGCCTTGGGGTGTTCATAATCTCTATGGACAGGAAAAACAAAAAACAAAAATATGCATCATTTCTGCATTTTCTTTAAACATTGCCTTTTTTTGAAACTTGACTGGGAAGCAGATCCTTGCAGAAAATGTTTGTTCCTCTGGAAGGGACAAAGCTGAACGTAAGAAATCCTAACTTTACGGCAGATGAATCCCCTGGGCTGATGTGGCCTGTTGAATAAATTGCATTCTATAAAACTGAGATTGTAGAAAGGTTAGAGAAGGTCATGGAGTATACAACAACGCTGTTTCACTCACAGCAGACAGACAGACACATATGCACACACACTAAAAAAAGAGACCACCTGATCAGATTGTGGTTGACATTTTTTATTGTTTCAGGTTGGTCATTTGACAGGAAGACAGATTACAAATGTCTATATGCCTTTAAAAATTGCATTCCACAAAGGACTCTGGGAGTCATACTTCAGTGGCCTTTCAAAGAGAATTCTGGTTCTCACTGCAAAATTCTGTTTCATGGAAGCAACATTTTGTTAGAATTAAGGCATGCCAACAGCTGGTCTGCAAGGAATGAGTGTGGTCAGAATAAAATTAAATTTTAATTCACAACTGTTTGAAGTAAACTCATTAAAAGAGTGAGCACGACTGTTGCAGGTGTGTTGTACTATTCTTCTGACATATTTTTTAAACAGGGAGAATGGAACAAATCAGAGCGATGTCAAAACTAAGCTAAGAAGCTCAGATCTGGATGGGATGCCACCAGGGCTGCATGTAATATTTACTTATCTCATTTCTGGGTTGATGCCAACTAAGCTGTGAGGACATAGAAGGGTAGTTACAAAGAGTTGAGAGACTGTTTAACTTCTAACATATATTTTGATGATAGCTGTCAACCTCACCAGGAGACCAGACAGAAAATGCTACCAATTGAACTAATTCTACTTTATTGCAAAGCTACATTGACAGAATCATGCAAGTCTGAAAGTAAAATTCTCCCACCATCATCACCTTTACAGCCTGAAAACATAGGGAAGTCCTTTCTGAGCCTTCTTCTCCACGCACTATGCAACTGTGCTATCTATTATCTGCAGTATCTCTTTGCTCTGCTCCCAAGGTTTCCCCCACATATCATTTCAGTAGCTTCTAGACCATCATTCTACGGCCACCATTATTTGGTGCTGTAGGGATGGGGGTGGGTGGGATGGCTTTGACAGACAGGAGGAAGAGCTGCTATCAAGGCCATGGTTAGATAAAAGAGATCTAAGCACAGAGCAGGAATGGAACATAAGTAAACATCTCAGAGAGGCCCTGTCCTAGATCTGATGAAGATAAAAGGAGGAAGAGAGAAAACTCATTCAGACTTGCAAGATATACGTCAGCTTTGCAAGGCAGACCAGACTAAGAAACCAAGGTTGCGTAGGTCAATATTACTTTATTATAAAGCTAGAGTAACAGGGTCTTGGAATGAAAAACGCATCTTGCCACCTGAAGACTATTAGGGTTTGTTTGAGGAAATATAGTGTGAGATTCAATCCTCCCGAAGTCAGGCTGGCCATGGGATCAAAAACTGTTTCTCTTTTTATGTAATGTTTATTAAAGTAATTTTTAAAAGAATAAAAATGATAGCAATTTTAATAAAAAGACTAAAAATAAGTAAAGTAGTAAGCTAAAAAACAATGTAAAGGAAGAAAGGGAAAAGAAAGAGAAAAGAAAATTTTTTAAAAGTATATAAAGATGCAGCTTCCAATCTTCTTAACAGCAGTTACAAGTCCATTCATCTTTTACCCTCTCTTTAAGGTTACAACATAATTTCTTTCTTTTCATAATCTAGCCTTTGAAATAATTAAACCCATAAATCACATGCTTCATTTTTTCTTTTTTCAGCAGCAAGTCCATAAAGTATTTTGGGTAACCAATGAATATTATTGTCCTTTTACTAATTAGACAAATCAATTTTGCCATCTCTGTTAATTCTGTCATCTTCATCATCCATTGTTACTATTTCAGTCTTTTCATTTGGGGGCACATAATAGTTTCAAAACAATTATCACATACAAAAACAATATTTTGTAACTCTTTTCTAATTGTCTATCCATTAGTCTATCCATTAATAAGAAAGACTTTGATTTTAGTTGAATATTAATCTTTAAAATTATCTGCATTACTGTGTATATTTAAACATAACTCTAACCTTTTTTTCCATTAATACTTCTCCAACCCCTTTTTAGACATTATTTTTCCTAATTGCCTCTCCCCATGAAATTTTAATACCACAAATATAAACACATATATCTGTTTATGTACTTAATGTATATCTGTGTTTTATACATAAAAAGCATGCACTTTTTATTCAATGTAGGGTTAAGAATGACTGAATAATTCTTTTAAAATTAAAAGTTAAATTAAAAATTACAAACTTAAGCTAACATTTGACTTAACTGGATTAGTTAACTATTATTTGCTGAGTAACTTTTTGTGAAATGTATTTATATAAATTGTAATATATGAATGAGAAATTTACCATATATAAACAATCGTAACAAAGTAACCAGAATGATTGAAAATAATTCAAACTGGTTATTTTTCCAGCAAAAAAAGCCAATACATTCATTTCTTAAACAGTATTTTTAGTAAACCTTTAATATTTGCTTGACATGAGAAACTAAGTAGTGAACTTAACTAGTTTGAAAAAGTAACTTAAAGTAAGATACCCAAGAACTATTCAATAAGATCCTTCAGCCCAATGTTCTAAACTAAACATTCAATATTCAGTATGAAGTAAGTTGAATTATAATATCCCCTCCTGAATATGTTTCAATTCCATTTCTTTCCTGTGTTTATATATTACTTACTGAACTAAACTACTTTCAACCAGAACAAATGTAAGAACTTTTATCATGTTGCATCCAATGAACAACACCCAGAAAGCATCATGTGGTATCCAATGAACACATCCAGGCCATTTCTCATGAGATGACTTCAAGATTTAGCAGCCAACTGAAATTCCTACAATCATGGCCATCCATTCTCCATTGTTTTACAACATTGATTTTGCATTCATTTTGTGTATTTTCCATAAACTCAACATCAATGCTGCTCAAGAAAACCCCACGAGAGAAATTAAAAATGAAGGAATAAGATTTTATTTGGTACAGTTGAGCTCTAGAGGGCTACAAACCATTACAATAGTTAAGATTTTTGACCCTCTCCACAAGAACCAATTTTTGCCCTTGGGGCAATATCTCCACACTGTTGAGAATGCATACTTTAGAATAATTGCAATTTTAGACCTGGGTGGGATTGTGGTTCCATAACAAGAGCTGCCACATGATCTAGGGATATTGCTAGATCCTCAGATTCTTCTAGAATAGGAAAGCTTTTGCCCAGCTTCAGCATGCAACAGCAGCATTTCTGCAACAGAAGTCTCTGACCATATCTACCCATGCCTTCATGAGTGTGATGTGTGCTTTCAATTACCTCATGGATGGATACCAGAGCTGACTTTTGCAAAACAGACTAGAAAAACAAATTTCAGGTTCAGGAAAATCCAATAATAGGATTATGGCAGGAAATTAAAGTGCTCCAGATAAAGAAAGCATCAAGTGGCATTTGAGCACAAAAGTAGTTTTCATGGAAAAACTAGAGCCTGTTGTTCATACTCCTTATTGTTCATTATAAATAGATCTTCTGAAATAGAAAAAAGCTGTAGCTGTTTTGAGTAGTGAAACTTGCTATGAATTTTGAAAATATATAATCAAACATTCTAAAGTCTGGCATGTTCTTCTCTATTGAGATAAGAGCTTTCTAACCTTGAGGAAAAAATTCCCGATATTGTCCAAGAGAACCTAAAGTGATCAGAAAAAAATCTGTCTTGGTAGTTTGGAATTGCTACTCTTTAAATTCTCAACTAGCATGGAAGCATAATTAGAAGTTGGTGAAAACTCTTATGGAGAAATAAGAGATATATTCATAACACCTCTCAAGATCACGCTGGCCCATCTGTAGTTAGGATATATCCATGCTGTTCTGCAACACTTCATAATCATTTGTAGTAGGTAAATTGTATTCCATAGCCGCCATTCTTATCTTTCCTATCTAGAATTCCTGACACTGCTTTTCAAAACTACTAAGTTATCCACTCATCCCTGAACCATCCTAAATCTATATCAGTATAAATTTCGCTGTGCCTGTTGCCAATTCCTGCCCCACTTTGAATGGTTTGAAGTCTCTCCTGATTAGTTTCAAGAGAGAGTTGAATCATAATTCACAGAAGCTTACAGATTCATATTTTACCAAAAGCAAAAGTATCTTTAAACTAATAGTTCTCCAAATTTATTGTTACATTACAGAGTCGACATGGCCATGGAAGATTGATGACACAGAAAAAGAACAAATGCTTAGATTGTTTGACTTAGCCAAACTTAGGTGATATGTCATAATGTTTTGAGTGACACGCCACCAACTCCCGATAACAAATATTCTTAAAAGAATACCCCATTCTTGATAACTTTTTACCAATTAAGATCTGTTTTACTCTCCTAAAGCATTCAAGCAAAGTGTGTGTGTGTGTGTGTGTGTGTGTGTGTATGTGTGTGATCTAATAAAAAATAAAACTGATTAGCGGTAAGACTCTGAGCTGCCTGTGGCTAATGTCAGAATAGTAGAAAATACTTTGACCTGGTATAGGTAAGGATGACTCATTGCATAAGCTAAGGACGAGATGAAGGCAATATAATGGGGATATGGCAGACATAAAAAAAATGCAGTGCCTTGATTATGTAGAACTGGCGTCATGGCCTAAGTCTTAAAATAAATGTCTTTGGAAAAATGCATGAAAAAATGAAACCTGAAGTGCTTTGTTGTATGCCTGTGAACAGCTTACGTTAAAGTTAGCTGACTGTTCAGGACTAAGCATATATAACCCAAGCAAGCTCATTAAGCTTTCTTTTTCAGTGCTACCCTGTCTTTTCCATTTTTGAACAAGCTGTCATTACATGCTCAGCCGTATGTTAACAATTTTCTGGAGCTGGAAAACTATTCCCCAAGAGTGGTCCACGTGCCAGCTTTTGGCATATGAACAAAAAGGAACTAACAAACAAAGGAACTGGTGGTGGGTGGTAGTGGTGGTGAGAGAAGGTATTTCTGTGATTGGGCTAGATTGGCCAAGAAAACATGTTGAAACAATACTGACATGTTTTTCTATGATGATCACAGCAGGACATTTCTAAAGGCAGAAGAGATACTTTGCTGATATTGAACAGGCCAGGCTTCCTTTAAAAAAAATTGTTAACTACAGTATGTTAGAAAAATGACTTGGTTGGGAAGAATTCTGCAAGGTATCATGATTTGGTGGGCTATGTCACTTTAACAGATGGTGCCACGTTTGTCAGTTTGTGTTTGGGGCTATGTCATTATAGTCATACCAGCCTGCCAGTTGCCCAGAGACTCTCCCACCCCAACCCCATTCCTACCATTGCAGTAATAATAAAAACTACAATAATAATAAATGATAAGAAAGAAAAAAAAGTCTGGATAGTGGATGTGACATTGCCTGGAGACAGCAGAAGAGAAGAGAAAGAACTGGAGAAGATAACAAAAAGAAAGACCTACAAATAGAAGTAGAACGACTATGGCAAAGGCAAGCAAGGGTAGTACCAATAGTAATAGGTGCCTTGGGTACAGTCCTAAAGCAACTGTAGTATCACTTGAACACCATTGGCATTGACAAAATTGCCATCAGTCAATTGCAGAAGAAAGCTTTACTTGGAACAGCTTCCATCCTGCAGTGATATCGGTAACACCACCAAACATTCAGATTTGCCTATCCCAGGTCCTTGGTAAAGACTCAATGAGTAGACAAAAATGCCAAACCCAGTCAACAACAACAACAACAACAATAATTTGACTGAGTTTCATGTTTAATGAATAAAGTATAATTATTACATTTGAAACTTTTCCCCCTTCCTATTTTATTATTGTATTTTGCATTTCTTCTCATAGTAGTCTATTATTACTGTGTTTTCAAATCTTGCCTTCTGTAGGCTTGGTCCAAGAAGGAGCAAAAAAGAGAGTCAACAGTTTCAAAGACACTCTTCCGTAATGTAATAAAGAAAGGTGGAGAGTTTCTTTCTATCTTAGTTTGTAAAGATCTGCCCTCTCACCCCCTCATTCTTGGCATGAAAACCTAAAGGACACAGGTCTCAAACTCGCCGCATCATGTTGTCATCATGATGTTTTCTCCATTTGCAGAGCTGGGGTGGGCGTGGCCTGCCTGTGATGCATCCAACCCATGGGCTGTCAGTTTGACACCCCTGCTATAGAAAGTTCACATGAATCTTGTTTCTTTGATAGCTCTCTATAACTATGCAACTTGACAAGATCCTCCACTGTGCTCAGACACAACTTCATTGAATAATTATTTATCATGCAAATGCAAAAAAAAAAAAAAAAAGAATGGGAAAAGTATTTATGGTTAATTGGGAAGTAGCCTTTCTATATTAGCACTTCATATGGTCAAAGATGCTACAAGAACCTGACGGAACTGCATAGAGAAGACAGGTGCAAATGTCATAGACTGGTAAATGTCAACTGCTTTAAAGTGGATTATTGGACAAAATACCTGGTTTAAAGGCTCAATAAAAGTTTAAGAGAGGTAAAAGAGATTAAACTGAGTCGCGGTAGCGGTTATAATGTAGTACTACAGGCTACTTCTACTGACTGCCAGTTGCCTGCAATTTGGCAATTTGAATCTCACCAGGCTCAAGGTTGACTCATCCTTCCATTCCTCTGAGGTCAATAAAATGAGGACCCAGATTTTGGGGGGCAATATGCTGACTTTGTAAACCCATTTAGAGAGGGCTGTAAAGCACTGTGAAGCGGTATATAAGTCTAAGTGCTATTGCTACTGCTATTACATTAAAAAAAAAATACTTTGGCATCATTGCTGAATAAATCAGGTATGAGGAATCTCTGTTCTATAGGCCATAAATCTTTCCTGCCAAAGTAGAACATTATTTTTTTGCTTTAATATAGGACTTGACTGTCACTAGCTTTTTTCCTTTTTCAGTGGAAAAAAAAAATCAAGAAACGGCCCAAATCGATAACTTGTCCTTCAAATGTACCAGAAGATGCACTTCTGCTTCAGTTGTGCCTTGTGAATTCCTTTTGAATGACAAAGTTGAGCAGCAGCATGGCTATTCAGAGGGTATGGCCAGGGGTGGGATTCAATTTTTTTAACAGCCAGTTCTGTGGGTGTGACTCAGTTGGTGGGAGTGGCTTTGTTATCATGTTATTGGCTGGGTATGGCCAATTCAATATCACTCACATCAAGGCATGCATCTCCTCGCCTGGCCTCTCATGACTGTGGGGATGCTGCAACAGTCGTAAGTGTGAAAAATGGTCATAAGTCACTTTTTTCAATGGTCACTCCACATAAGCAAAGTACCAGCAAAGGAGGGAGGAAAAAACTCCAGAGAAGTTCCTGAAACAGGAAGTCTAGTCCTGCCAAGAATGTAATAAGGGTTAACGGAGAGGCAGGTTCTGTAAGCAACACCAGAATGTTTCCTTCTTGCCTTCCTTACAGGATTAGGCCAGTAATTTCTTCTAACAACCCATCCTCTGAACTGCTTAGAATGTTAACAACCGGTTCTCATGAATAGGTGTGAACTGGTAGAATCCCATCACTGGGTGTAGCAAAGTCAATCTACCTTTGGATAGTTTCAATTCCCAGCCTTTATTTAGACAACAAAGATGACACATTTCCAAGAATTGCATAAATGTGTGATAAATAATTAGCTATGCTCTTTCATGGGAAAAGCCTTTATTATTCCAGTAAACAAAAGTTTCTATATTATAGTGACCCGAGAGATCAGGAAAACTGGGATCCTTATGTTCTCTGATCTTGCTTGTTTTCTTGCAGATGTTTCATTGCCCAACTGATGATGTTACCTAGTTTGGTTATGAAACGTCTACAAGAAAACAGCCAAGTTGAAAGAGGACAAGGACCTTGCAGTTGAACTCTGAGCTACTAATATTCTCTTCCATCAAGATTAGGAAAAGTTTTCAACTTGGAAACATTTCCAACTTCTGCACATCTGAACATTCTCTAAATTGTTCCCAATTTCCTCATATTTCTTATCTCAGAAATAAAACTGCTGTGCTCCCATAATCTTGTTTGAAAGAATCCCTCTTCTCACCCTTCTTTCCATGAGGTAATCCTCTCTTGAAACTGCTCTTCAACTTTCTAGAAGCTTCAAGCCACATTTTAATTCACATGGAGTGTATGAATTATTAAGCACTACCTTTCCTGGGTCTTGGTGTGAGCCTTCCTGTCTGATCTTTGCATAAAATAGAAAAGAGAACAGATGATCCTATTGTAAGTGCAGGGTTTTTTTTTCCCCAAAAGGAGAAACAAAAGGTTTTGTGAGAACCCTGTCTCTGCATGGGGTATGCTACTACTTCTCATTTCTTCATCCTGCAAAAGAGTCTTGGGATAGAAACTCTTTAAAATGTGACTTCAGGGAACATATATGACCAGGTCTCAGTGGGACCTGCTGGACCAGAAATGGATGAGACAGAAGCAAAGACAACAAGGAAGACAACAAAAATATATTTGCAATTCAATTCTTAGATTGTGATAATGCCCTCTGCTAGAGGCATCCTTAAGCCTTGACAGAGACTGAAATCTCATGAAAATGCAAATTAGTTTGATACAGTGATCATGCTGCTGCGTGCCTGTATTGCACAGGAAGACAGACAAGGGGTGATGCAAAGATTTTGGAAAATGCATACGTACCAAAATGTCATCCATCTCTTTCCACAAACAAAATCCATTTAAATTCATAATCTTTATTATTATTATTTTAAAAAATCATAACAAACTGAACTGCATATAAAGTATTCTTATGGAGAAATGCTCTTAATTCCCTCAAATGGCACAAGTGTAAGTTGTGAGTCTAGATCACTCAACGGTGGTGCTGCTGGTTAATGCACAAGATGCGAAGTTTAATGTGAACCTACTTTAGACTTAGAATAACCTTCTTGTCACTTTGAATGTACTCTATTCGGCATACATTAAAATGAAATTTCATTGCATACAGCTCTTATAGAGTCTCCACCTCCAATATACATAGCATAAACATAAATAAATAAATAAACATATACCCACATATATTATGTGACATGGAGAAACAATACAGTCACTTTGGCCCATGGTGAGAGAAACAAAACTTGCGAGTTTACCAGATGGATGGCATAGGGAACAAAGCTGTTACAGAATCTGGTAGCCTGTCAGAAATACTTCAAAACCTCCTCCCAGAGGGGAGCTTCCTATAATCTTCTCGGCTGTCCTTATCACTCTCTGTATGGACTTTCTATCTGAGATATTGTTACCACCAAACCAAACAGTGATGCAGTTTGTTAAAACGCTCTCAATCATACCTCTGTAAAAAGTGGTCAGGACAACTCTTGAAAAAGAGTTACAGAAAATGCCACAGAAAAAGGATATCAAGTTAAAAATGGATATAATTAAACATAAAATGGGTTTAATAGAAAAAGAAAAACTAGCATAAAAAATTAGAAGTGCCAAACAGAATTATTTTGAAGATGCAAATAAACCAGGAAGATGGTTAGGATATAAATTGAGAAAGGAGAAAGAATCAAGGAAAATTTTGCAACTAATAGATGATCAAGGCCAAGTTTGCTATGGTAGAAGAGAAAAGAAGGAAATCACATGAGACTATTATGAGAAATTATATACACAAGAGAATATTGATGAGGAAAGAGTCAAACAGTATTTACAGGATGCTAATCTACCCCAGATACCTAAAGACATTGAAACAATGTTCGAAAGTAATACAACGATGATGGAGTTAACTGAAGCACTTAAGAAGCAAAATAACGGAAAGGCGCAAGGCCCAGATGGACTTCCGGCTGAATTTCAAAAAACATTACAAGAATCGTTGAATCTTTCATTCTCAGAAGTTATGAATGAAGTTATGTTAAAGAAGAGGATATTCCAAAAGAGGAGGCCGATCCATTACAAATTAAGAACTATAGACCTATTTCTTTACTAAATGCAGATTATAAAATTTAAATTGCAAGCATTTGCAGATGATTTGGTTTTCATCTTAGAAGATCCATTAGAAACAGCACCAAAATTGATGGAAAAGATAGAGACATATGGAAAGGTGGTTGGCTTGAAAATAAATAAAGACAAAGATTCTGACAAAGAACATGTTATCAAGACAAAAGGAAGAATTAGCAGACCTATTGAAAATCCAGGTCACGAATAAGATTAAATACTTGGGGATATATTTGACAGCAAGATGCAGTACATTAAAAGAGAATAACTATATTATACTTAAGCAGCAGATAGCACTAGATTTGGCAAAATGGGAAAATTTACAACTGTCACTAATAGGGAGAATATCAACAATCAAGATGAATATATTACCCAGAATTTTATATTTATTCAAACAATTCCAATCAGGCTTGGAAAAGATTATTTTGAAGATTTTAAAAAAAATGTGTTGAAATATATATGGCAAGGTAAGAAGGTGAGAATAAAGTTAAAAATCTTGCAAGATGCTAGAATAAGAGGAGGATTTGGCTTGCCTAATTGGGAGTTGTACTATTAAGCTACGAAACTGATGTGGGTAAAGGAATGAATAACATTAAGAAATACTAGATTGTTGATCTTAGAAGGACATGATTTGATGTGGGGTGGCATGCTTTTTATGGTATAAAGGAATGAAAACACAGGGGTACTTTAGAAGACATTATATACGGGAGTCTCTGTGGTAAAACTGGGAGAAGATTAAAAGACAATGTTATTTGAAAATTCCAGTCTGGTTATCGACTATTGAGGCATTTTCTTATCCTATTACAAAAAGGAACAAACAGTTTAGATATGGTGAAATACTGAATGAAAAGGGTGAACTTAAATCTATGCAAAAATTAGAGGAACAAGGTATAAAGATGAATTGGTTTTCATATGCGCAAATACAATCAAGGTATGATAAAGATATTAAAACAGAAGGCTTTTATGATATATTGATCAATTTAGATAAGATTTTGACAGATGCTGATGAAAAGGTGATTTAAAAACCATATGGATATTTATTAGAAATTAAGATAGAAGAAGAACAAGTTAAAGAAACTATGATTGCTTGGGGAAGAATTTTGGATATGGGATTGATTTAGAGAAATGGCAAAAGTTGTGGTCTCAAAATTATAAAATGACAATGTCAACAGCATATAAAGAAAATTTGTATAAGATGTTTTACAGGTGGCACTTTCCCCCAACAAAAATAGCAAGGATGTTCAAGAATAAGTCCAAAAAGTGTTGGAAATGTCATCAGACACCTGGCTCATATTACCATATGTGGTGGACATGCCCGGATGCTAAAAAATATTGGACATGTGGCTGGAAAAAATGACACATAAGCATATAGACTTGAAACCAGAGATTTTTTTATTGGGAATTTTGTCTGAAATATAAAGTAAAGATTTGAAATATCTGATTGTAAATGTATTAACAGCAGCTAGGATTGTATTTGCTAAAAACTGGAAAAATGAGAAGATACCATTACAGGAGGAGATTATTTAGAAAATATTGGAAAGTGCTGAAATGAGTAGATTGACATTTGAAATTCGAGAACAAGATGATAAACAATTTTTCAAAGTTTGAGATCTGTTCTATCAGTGGTTAGATAATAAAAAACAGTAATGGAATATGTAGGTTATTAGAAAATGTAAAATTTAGAAGATGTATTTTTTTCTTTTTTAATTATATTTACAAAATGATTCTAGGATAGATCTGGGAGGACAATATGAATTGTTATAAAATAAACTAAGTAAAATATTATTATCTTATGAAACATGAATGAATAAAAGTATAGTCAACGATTGATTAATAAAGATATTAATGTACTTGATATTTGATTGAAAGTATGAGAGGATATATAATGTAATTGTAATAGAAGACTACAAAATGGTTGCACAAAATAATATGTAAATCAACCGGCACACTGTATGTATATATATGGAAGATGGTTTATGTTTTTATGTATGTTTGTTTATGTTTGTTTTAAAATCAATAAAAAAAAATTTAAAAAGTGGCCAGGACAGATGAAGAAAGATGTGCTTTCCTCATCCGACACAGGAAATGCACCCTGACTACCAGTGACTGATAACAGATTTTCAGTTTCACACTCAGCAGTTGTTCTTATTTACCAGAAACTATAAACACAGGAGAAATCTCACCTGGCAGAGCAGTCAGGTAAACAATGAAGCAAACAAGTGATTTTTCAGGGTATTTAAGAGACTAAAAGGGGTGGATTGATCTCCTTTCTAGACAATGATGATCACACAGGTTGCAAAGGAGGATGCAGATGTTATTTCAGAGAAACTTTTATCCAACCAGATCATTGGCTGAATGACCAGCAATGGAAATGTTACCTTGGGAATTTTAGGAGTTGATGCCTATCAACTGAAGGATGCCAGTGTTGGAGGTAAAAGTATGCATTTATCATGGGCAATTCTGTATAGCTTTTAAATCTGGTGACATGGTTCACCTTCTGGTTCCAAACCTCCCCTCAGAAGAGGTATCTATGGCTGCAAAAATATTTATCCATTCTCAACCTAATTACCCATTTTCTTTCATTGCAACCTGCTTCTTTTATGAATAGGAAAAAGGTCATCTATTTATTACTAATATTACATAAAGTCTTTTCTAAATAGATTCCTCCCTTCGCTCCCTCCCTCCTTCCCTTCCTTCCTTCCTTTCTTCCCTCCCTCCTGTCATCTTCAAAAGACAATGTCTGGTTTAATTTAGAGAACTGTGATAAAAAGGCATCAGTTAATCTTACTGTGAAATAGTTTAGAGACTGTTTAGATTCCTTGAAGACATGGACAAGGACAAGGAGTAATTGAAAATAATCTATGATACAGCAGCAGCTTCTGTAGCTGTATCAGCTTCTCCTCCTTCATCCACTGATACTGATACACTAAAAAGCTACTAATTCTCAATTAAATCATAGACAAGCTGTTAAAGGGCCTGTCACATAGGCCCTGCAAAAAGTATGCAAAAAGTATGTAAAAAGGACACAGCGGAAGAGAAAATGTTCCATCCATTGGTATCCACTCTCAAAAGTGCCCCAAATTTGCATAAAGAGAGTGGACAACAACGGAAAAGAACGGACGGAGAGAGGACATGGTGAGGATATAAAGTGGATGCTCCACGGAAGCCTAGTGGATGGAAGCGGATGGAAGCGGATGGCATATCCGCAGGGCTTCCGGGGGAGCACAGCGAAGCGGACGTGCAGCGGAAGGAACGGATGCAGAGCGGATGCCAAACGGATACAGCGGATGCATCACGGAAGCCTAGTGGATGCCTAGCGGATGCAAAGCGTTCACTGCGCATGCGGGGAGGATGCATTGAATCAGCCCCATGGATATAAAAGGATGCAGCTCGCAAGCAGGTCACCATTCAGAGGAAAGACCTGCTGCTAGACACATCTCCAGCCAACAACCATGGGGAAAAAGAGGAAGCCTGTGCCATCTTCTGCCAGCCCTGGCAAGAAGGACAGGGCCACCATCCCACCCCCTGGTGCTGACTCTGCTTCTGCTGGGGCTTCTGCTGCTCAGGCTGACTCTGCTGGTGCTGGTGCTTCTGCTGGTGCTTCCTCTGCTGGTGCTGCTCCTGGTGCTGGTGCTTCTGCTGGTGCTTACTCTGCTGGCGCTGCTCCTGGTGCTGGCGCTTCTGCTGGTGCTTACTCTGCTGGTGCTGCTCCTGGGGCTGGTGCTTCTGCTGGTGCTTACTCTGCTGGTGCTGCTCCTGGTTATGGTGATTCTGCTGGTGCTTACTCTGCTGGTGCTGCCCCTGGTCCTGCTGGTGCTGCTGGACCTGCTGGTGCTCCTGGTGCTGCTGGTCCTGCTGGTGCTCCTGGTCTGCTGGTGCTTACTCTGCTGCTGATTATCCTGGTCCTGCTGGTGCTGCTGGTCCTGCTGGTGCTGCTTTTGCTGCTGCTGTTGTTGTTGCTGCTGGTGGTGGACCAGCCCCTAGAACCTCAAAGCCCTTCTGATGAGGGGCCAGAAGGCCCTGCCAGAGGAAGGAAGAGGCATACGCAAGATAGGGAGAGGAGGCAGTACTCCATTGAAGAGGAACATGAGGATGAGGTGCTCGAATGGCTGACGGAGAACGAGTACCTATGGCGGAATGGACACAGGCTCTATCGAGACACCAAAAGGAAGCAGGCTGCTTGGAAAGAGAAGGCGGAGAGCCTGGGCTACATTTTGGAGGTCCTCCTCAGCTGGTTGAAACACATGCACACCTGGTACAGGAAGCTGCACCTCAAGAAGTCTGGCCAGGCTGGGTCAAGCTCACCGACCGGGAGACCTACGTGATGGCCAAGTGCAGCTTCTTGAAGGGTGAGGTCTGCCACCAAGGAGCAGCCCCTCTGTCTACCCTCTCACTCAGTCAGCCCACAGAGAGCCAGTCCTCTTCTGGCCAAGAGTCAGCTATTGTGTCCAGGCAGGTATCTGTGGAGCACCCCATGACGGAGACCCCCCCGACTACTGCACCCCCCCGTGGTGGAGCACATGGAGGACCCCCTGATGCAGTGGGAGCAAGGAGAGGGCACTGACACCAGAGACCAACCCACCCCCACCCCCAGGTCCACCTCCACAGAAAGCAGGCAGAGAGGCAGAGCCACACTGTTCTGCTGGAGATCAGGGACACCATCAAAAGCAGTGTAGATCTCCTCTCTCAGCTGGTACACACCGACATATCATCCTCAAACTGAAAACCCTTCCCCACCTACGTCAACCAGACCCTCATGGACGTGTCTGAATCACAGTACCAGGTGATAAAGGCGAGGATCACAGGTCTTCTGCACAACCCTCCAGGCCCAGCTGAACCTGCTCCGACCCAGTCCAGGTCTGGTCCTTTACCCCAGGTGATGTCACAGCCCTTCCAAGGCTTTCCACAGGCCCTCACCTACCAAGGCTATGGCTACCAGGAGTTCCAGCAGCACAGGCAGCCCTTCCCAGTCCAGGCACAGGTACATCGAACGCCACCGATGCCACCAATGCCACCGATGCCACCGATGCCACTGATGCCACCGATGCCACAGATGCCACCCATGCCACACATGCCACCCATGCCACAGATGCCACCCACACCACAGATGCCACCCACGCCTCACCTCACTCACCTGCAGACCAGACAGCCCCACTACACTCCTCCTTCCTCCACCCCACAGCCAAGCCCAACCTCAGAACATCTGTCATCGGTCTTGGGACTGACACCCCATGTCATGGTGGAAGGGGCTCTCAAACATCACAGGACTGAGCCAGCTCTCTGAGAGCTTCCTCCACACACCATCCCCTGTTGTCTTCTCGGGGCTGGGCATCCCAATGGTGCCTCAGACCAGCACTCCAGCAGCAGCCACCTCCACAGCACCTGGACCCTTCACCTCTGAGACTATGAGCATGCCTCAGAGTGACTGAGAATAGTGCCAGAGACTGGGTTGCTACCTGTTGACTTTATCTTTGCTTGGGACACTTTACTTGGGTCATTTTGCTTTCACAGGTTGTTATTAATAAAGTTTATCTTCGCTTCATACACTTGGTTCAGTTCTTTTAGTCTATAAAGTCTTGGTGGAAAATTTTAGAAATGGTTTAAGCCTTTGCATGCTTGTGGGATGGGTAAGGATAGCAGTGGGATGGGCAGGGATACCTGTGGGATGGTTAATAGCTGTGGGATAGATAAACCTCCAGTGCAAGCATAGTGGGACTGTATGGTCCACCCTCCCAGCTGCCACACCTATGGCCCTTTATTATCAATAACAATTTAATCATTCATCAACACATTTCAACATAAAAACAACTCTTGATTAAATGCCCTGTTCATTGTCGGGCCACTCAACATATATGGCCCAATCTCATCAGTGTGATGAGACAGGCTGAAGGAAGCATCCATTAAGCATCTACCATCCTGTCTTGCCACTCCACTGCTCCAGCTGGGGAGTTGCACCAGTGTTTCAGGAGGTTGCGCTGCTTCTTCCCTTCACGTGAAGCTCTGTTGGGGCCTTGCACATCCACAGTATCTATCAGGTTTCGCCCTTGCCTTCATTCACCAGGCTCCATGTCTCCATTGCCTTGTTGGTGGTCCACGAGCCTGTTCTGCAACACTGGATAGCGGGTGCGCATGAGCTTGTGAAGGATGCAGCAAGCTTCCATGATGTTCCTCACGGTCTCTGGGCGATGCTGCATGGTGGTGAGAAGTACCTGGAACCTGTTGGCCAGGATGCCAAAGGCATTCTTCACCACCCGCCTTTCCCTGGACAGCCTGTAGTTGAAGATCCTCTCTTCACGGGTGAGGCATCTAGAAATGTAGGGCTTCATGAGGTAGGTTCTGAGGGAGAAGGCGTCATCCCCCACGATGAAGTAGGGCACATCTTGTGTGTCATTGGGCAGGGGGTCTGGATCTGGGAAGGCCATGATGAGGTTGCGTTCCAGCCCCTCCTTTAGGTGACTGGCGTTGTATACCTGGGCATCTGAAGATGACCTGTTGCGTGAAGCATCGATGTACATGAACTTGTAATCAGCATCGACCATGGCGAAGAGGATGATGCTGAAGAAGCCCTTGTAGTTGTGATAAGTGGACCCTGAGTTGGCTGGAGCTTTTCAGGCCACGTGCTTGCCATCGATGGCTCCAACAGTGTGGGCGAAGTTCCACTTCTGATACCACTGCTCTGCAACTTTCTTCCAACCTTCTTCAGTGGAGGGGCACTGGAGGAGCTCCTCCAGGTATTCTTCGATGATGGCCTGCACCACTTCTCTGACCACAATGCTGATGGTGTTGTGTGGCACCCTCCAGGCGTACTGCATGCTTCTGTACGTGGTCCCGGAGGCCAGGTGGCGCAGAGTCAGTGCCACCTTGAGCCCAGGGTCCGGGCTGGGCTTGAAGTTGGTGTTTGCCTTGGTCAACCTGGGTCTCAGTCGTTCCACAACTTCGCCAAACATGGCTGGCGGCATCCTCATGAAGTTCTGGAATGCACGAGGCTCTTCGTTCCTCAGCTCCACCATCAGCTTGTTATACAGTCTGTACTCGGCTCTTCTCGCGATCCATCTTCGGACCCAGACACTTCTTGGACACCTCCTTTTCTTCCTGTAGAACAGGTGAAAGAGCCTGTAGAGGGCTTCACACTGTTGTAGAATGATGGCGGCTACCAAAAGGAGTGTGTGATGATCCATGGTGGAGATGACTGGATGCTGTGGAAGAGCAAGAGCAAGATGAAGGCTGAAGAGGTCTGCACACCAGGGCTGCTGGACTGAAAGTGAGATCCAGGTGATTTCTCCCCCTTTTTATAGGAAATATAGGTTTTCCGCTAGGTGTCCTTTTGCATCTTCTAGACATCCTGCAGACATCCTAAATATCTGAGATACGTCCCCTTTATGAATGTTTTTTCCATTTTAATGCTTTGTATGCGAGCTGCATCTGCTTTCATCCTTTCTACGTCAATGCTACTAACGCTGCGTGTCCGTTCCGTGTCCTTTTCGCTTCCTCCCTGTGTCTGTTTTCCACTGGAGTGGATGTGAGTTGCGCGGATGCACAGCGGATGCGCAGCAGATATAGCGGATGCCTAACGGATGACGACGGACATATAACGGATGTTCCCCTTATGCGTAGCGGATGTAGAATGGACACGTTGGATACTTTATCTGCTCAAAAAGTTTTGTGCAGCTCAAAACATTTTGAGCTGATGAAATGTCAGTAGACGGATGTTGAACAGATAGAAAGTATGAAAAATGGACGCAGTGAGTATAGAATGGATGCATCACATTAACCAACGGATGTCAAGTGTTTCTCTCCGTTTTATATCCTCTTTCCATCCGTTGATGCTGTGTGACATGGGCTTAACAACTTTAACAACTTTAAAAGGGAATGAAATGTTATACACCAAGCCATTTATTGTTACTTTTTTGTGAGTTACAGCTAAATAAAACATACTTCCATCTCATGATTAAGGAGAGCCTGCTTGGGGTTCAGATATGATTCAGGTAAAAGTTTTCTCCAGACTATTCAAAAGATGTTATGGAGTACAAACATATCTTTTTCCGAATAAAAAGATGGCTCAAAAAATCCTTAGCTCTACACAAGGTATCCAGTTATATTTTGATGCCTTCACAGAATTCCTCCCAAATATTTCAAAACTCATTGCAATTTCTATTTAGCCCAGATCCAGCTCTTTCTGAAGTTTCTGCTTTTCTACTTAGTCTGAAAAAAGAGATATTAAATTTTTGTATTTGACTTGATTTTGTGTTACAAGATTTAGTTGTGTTTCTTTCTCTCTCTCTCTCTCTCTCTCCTTTTTGGGAATGGGGTTGGATGAACATAAATTAGATCAGTCAATGGCAATTTCTGGGATGCTTAAATGACACTGAAATTTGAGTGTTGTTTTTAAATTTTTTATTGTGCAATCAATATACTTTTTCAAAGTTTTGTTTTGGACATTAAGTTTGTATTTATATACATCATTTGTAGGCATAACTTGGAAGCTTTTAGGATTTGAGATGACATGGATTTAATAAGGATATTTTTTTGTTAAACTTCAAATGACTTTAAATTAATTTTCAATATGATTTTGTATTTTTACAGCATATCTATTTGCTGATGGTAGAGATAGCATGTGAATATTAATTATAAGAGGTTTACATCATTGGGTTTACAAAAATGATGGGAGTGAACAAACGAATACATAAATGTCCTTTGCTTTTTATATTGCATTAGATGACAAACATAGTAGGCTATGATTAAATACTCTGAAAAAAACAATTATTGCACTTAATGTGATGGTAAATCTTTAGATACTTCTAGTATGTATTGAATAAAGATAATTTCAGCCACTTTGCTCTCATTACCAATATTTCTGGTATTTTTGGACAGGCATTTTAATAAATTTTTTAATCCAATTTTAGATTTAAGTTCTTTACCTAAGAAACCACAATCCTCAATTGTATCAGTATTGAATGTTTTATGTGTAAGACTGGTTCAGCTATTGGTAGTTTAATATCTACTATATTAAACAAGAAGTTATATTTGGCTTTTTTCAGACATTAACTTTGCCCTTCTAAATTTTTCATTTGGCTTGTTTTGGAGTGTAACATATGGTAGCATAACAAGCAATGGTTGATCATTAAAGCAACAACTCCCCTGGATCGCTCCAGGATACAATTCAGAATACTCACCACATAGATATAATGCCCAAAGACATATATTTAAGACATCAAGAATTTTACTCAAAGCTTTTACTGAATGGAAAATGAATTATTTTCCCACTTTCACCTGCATTTTACATATTTGCATAGCCAACAAAATGAACTATTCTCTGAATCTCTTCAGGCAAAATAAGTTAAACATATTATTGATAGTATAATGAATGTAAAAAATGCCACCTGAATCAGATAGCTTTCTAATGGAGTGGTGTAAAGATACAGAGATATTTTTGTTCTTAAACTTTGCATCTTTTGTCTTGTTTGAATCTGGTATTCTACTAGCCTCTGTTAATGAAGTTTCTCATTACAGTACTCTAATTCCTAAATCAAGTAAAGATCATACACACCACCTTAATTGTATTAATTTTAATAAAGGCAGATATTAAAATACCTCCTAGAATTTTTGCAAGGCAATGGCAACACATGCTAGCGTGTTCCACCATGATCAGTAATTATTTATCATAGATAATAGGCTGAAAAATTCACAGTTATTAATACATTCTATTTTAAAATAATTCTTCAGTGGTGATTATGCTCTAATTTTTTAACTGGACACAGAGAAGGCTTTGAATAAATTGTCTTGGGAATGTCTACTTTTTATTTGATGAATATTCTGCTTTTCTAAGGATTTTATTTTTTAAAAAAGAATGCATTCCAAAAATTCAGTAATATTTTATGTAACTTCCCTTCTTTCTTCTTTACTTTGAGAAGTGTGTTTGGGACCTTTGTAAAGATTTATGATTTGATATATGCAAGGTAAGGGTTTAAAAGTCTTTTGCTTACAAATGATTGGTTGCTATTTATAAAAAAACTGAATTTTCAATATCAAAATCAATAACATTAATAGATGATGGAGAGTTTTCTTGGTGTAATAGTAACATACTTAAATCTGAACTGATAATTTTCAAGGTTATTACCCTGAAATTTTATGACCTAAAATCAATTCTTTCCAAATGGTTTTGATGCTATCCAGAAGCAACAACTTATAGTACCTTGGTTTGAGAATACCTATCTTGAACGATCAAACTGAATTTAAATATATCATTTAAATTCATTGTTATATCATTGTTAGTACAATGGTCTTCTAGTCAGTGAGCAATCACTACTGGTATCAGAAGCAGGAACCCAAATGGATAGATGAAACTTTAACAGAGCATTTGTAGTAAGATTAATGAATGTATAGTGTTTGTACAGGCGATTTATAATAAAAGAGAGTTTCTGAAATAAAACATTTCAGTACTTTACCTGGGGAAATCCTGCCTTTCATTCTTTACTCCAGAAGCTTCAGTTGTCAGTTAAAGGTGATTTATATTTTCCAGATTCAAGGTCATAATGTAGCTATGGCATGCCACTTTCAATTTCATCCTTACAAACATGCAACAATAACATTGTGGGATAATTTAAACTTTACACTAACAAGGCTTTGTTGGAGGATTACCTAAATACTCTAGAATATTTAAGACAGTAAAACTTTGGATTGACAAACCATGCTTTAGTAGACTTTTGATAGAGTAAACAGTCTTTTCATTAAAAAAAATTAATGGGGAGAATTTGCTGCATCATTTGTGCAAATTTGTGCTGTGATGATTGAAGCAGCATTAAATCATTCATAATAAATAAATATGCCACAATTCAAATTAACTAGATCTAAGTTAATATCATAAATATACCGATTACTTCTTTATTTTATGATGCAAACAAAGTAATTGGTGCACAGGACTTAATTTTGGATTTAATGTATATTTGAGAATAACTGATATCCCCTTTTAGTGGTCCATTACATCAAAGTTTATTGATGTATTTTCTGCACAGAATAGCAATCATTTATGAATTATTGCTAAAATACCTCAATTTGATGTACAAGATTATGGAGAGGGAAAGCATCAAGAACTATAGTCATCATGCATGTCAAGAAGAGAATAACTTTATTGTCACTTTGAATGTACACTAATTGGCATACATTAAAATGAAATGTTGCTGGATACAGCTCTCATAGGGTCACCACCTCCAATGTACATTACATAAACATGACAAAATAAATAAATAAATACAAAATTATGCATATGTCCACATATATTATATGACACAGAGAAACAACACAGTCTAGTTCAGATGTATACATATACAAGGTGAGAGAAACAAATCTTGCAAGTTTACCAGATGGATGGCATAGGGAACAAAGCTGTTACAAAATCTGATAATCCTGCTAGAAATACTTCGAAACCTTCTTCCAGAAGGGAGCAACAGAAACAGACCATGAAGTGGTTGTGTGAGGTCTCTAACAATGCTTTGAGCTCTAAGCACATAGTGCTGATAAGCAGTATCCTGAATAACAGGAAATGAGCTTCCTTCCTATAATCATCTCTGCTGTCCTTACCACTCTCTGAATGGACTTTCTCTCTGAGGCACTGCAGCCACCAAACCAAACAGTGATGCAGCTTGTTAAAATGCTCTCAATTGTGCCACTGGAAAAATTGACCAGGACAGAAGGAGAAACGTGTTCCTCATCCAATGCAAGAAATGCCAGCACTGGTTTGCACGCTTCACTAAGGATGATGTGAAGCCACCTTGATACATCATTTTTCTATAGATTTAAATTATTCCACCATAACTGTTTCAGATGTCTTGATGTACATGTAACTTTTCAGGAAGAAATTGATTGAGTTTTGGTGCCCAGAATGCAATGTACATTCATGAGATGTAGTTCTGTATAAAATAGATCTCTTCTGGACTTAAACTATTTCATCGACTAACATTGTTTTAGAAGAGTGTTTAGATTTGGTAGAGATATGTATATTTTTAATGCTTGTAACCACTGTTTGGAAACTATCAGAAGGACAAAATGGATATCACACACATATATGTTTTAAATAAATAAGTGAATAAAATCACTTTGAGACTGAAAGGACATCTATACTCTTGAAGAATTCAACCACTTTCTATATGCAAGCAATCTTTTGTATCATGGAGACATTCAAACGGTAACCTTGGAGTGCATAGAACCAGTTTCTACATTTAATTTCCCATTTGTTTAAGTAAATCAAGTTAAATATGAATAATTTAAATGTATAACAAGATGTGAATATCTGCCTTTGGAGGGAGGAATCTATTTCAGAGTAAAAGTTGTTGGTAGAGTTAACAGTGAAAATGTTTTGGAGGTTAAAAGTTCCTCATCACTTTGAGTAAAACTTTATTCTTTTGAGAAGAAAAGACGGTCTTTTGTTCCACATGGGATGCATTTATTTGGGGGCTGGGATGAGAGGCAAAGGCCAAACAAAGAGGGTGAAGTAGTCATGCTGAATAAAGGATATATACAGATTGTAATCTTTGAAGATCAAACAACCATAACATAGACCATAGCTTTAACTAAAATGTCAGACATCATAGCTGAAGTCAACTAAAACTGATTTTATGTTATGGCAAAGAGTTGCAGATTATGAATTCTACCTTACTTCAGTTGCAGATTCTACCTCACAGGAAGACTCAAATCCAAGAACCCCCACCACTGGCAGTTATACAATATCCGCCCAACAAATTTAACGTTGATTCCCAATGGAAAGCCAAATGGGTCGCTGAACATGCAGACATAGGAAGACATATAAGTGACCCCACAAAAAAGGTCTTG
>BLBF01000020.1:8286472-8297998 GCA_015471245.1 Laticauda colubrina | reverse complement strand
CAAACCATAGATCACATTGTGACTGGCTGTAAGCTGAGGGCAAATATTGGTCAGTATCAATTTTTTTTTAAATATAAACAATGCTGGGCTTCAATGGTTAGAAGGCCTAGATATTAGTATTTGAACGTAGATCTTTTTAACATTTATTGAGTTCTACTAATCTAGAAGAAATTTTAATATATATTGCTAGTCCATGTATGGTATGCCATATGCTAAATAATAAATAAATAAATAAATTGTAGATTAGGACACAAGTTGTGGTCCTCCAAGTTGGTGGTCCTGCAAACCTTCAGGACCCCCTGTAGTACCAACCAATCTAGCCAATGTTATCAGATGCTGGAAATTGTAGTTTAACAACTTTTGGAGCAGTGGTGGAATTCAATTTTTTTACTACCGGTTCTGTGGGCGTGGCTTGGTGGGGGTGCCAGGGGAAGGATACTGTAAAATCTCCAGTCAGAGGTGGTATTTGCCAGTTCTCTGAACTATTCAAATTTTCCTCTACTGGTTCTCCAGAACTGGTCAGAACCTGAATACCACCTCTGTTTTGGAGGGCTTCAAGTGGCTAATTCTTGCTTTCCCTCATGGAGTGGCTAGTTTGGGAGAGTTATAGCAACAGAGGAGAAACCTATGCCCACCTCCACAAGTTCTTAGTCATCATCAGCCCTAGCTGTCTTTTAAGCCCATGTCCCACTGCACCAACGGATGCAAAGAGGATGTAAAACGGACAAAAAAGCTTGCCATCCATTTGAAAATGTGATGCATCTGTTGTATACTCACTGTGTACATGTTTCATACGCTCTATCCATCAAACATCCGTCTACTGCTATTTCATCCGCTCAAAAAGTTTTGAGCTGCACAAAACTTTTTGAACGGATGAACTTTCCGCCATGTATGATGTATATCCGTGACACGTACGCGCAACAAATGTTTTACGTCCGTTGTCATCCATTACACGTCCGCTGTATCCTCTCGGCATCCTCTGGACATCCCCTCAACTCACATCCACTGCAGCTGAAAGTGGAAAGAGGGAGGAAGCGAAAGGTACACGGAATGTCCACACAACGTGAGTAGAATGGAAATAGAAAAGATGTAAGCAGATGCATCTCATATATAAAGCATTAAAACGGACAAAATGTTTGTATATGGGACGTATCTCAGATATTTAGGATGTCTGGAGTATGCCTACAGTATGTGGAAGGACACCTAGCGGAAAACTGATATTTCCTATAAAAAGGGGGAGGAAATCACCTGGATCTCACTATCAGTCCAGCAGCCGTGGTGTACAGACCTCTTCACCCTTGGTCATGCTCTTCCACATCATCCATTGATCTCCACCATGGATCATCACACACTCCTTATGGTAGCTGCCATCATTCAACAGCAGAACCAAGCCATCTTCAGACTGTTTCACCTTTTCTATGCAAGGAGAAGAAGGAGACGTCCAAGAACTGTGTGGGTCCGACGATGGATCGGGAGAAGAGTGGAGTTTGGACTCGATGACAAGCTGATGGTGGAGCTGAAGAATGAAGACACTCATTCATTCCAGCACTTCATGGCCTAGACATGAGGATGCCACCAGCCATGTTTGATGAACTTGTTGAGCATCTGAGACCCAGGTTGACCCAGCTGAGCACCAACGTCCGTCCCAGCCTGGACCCTGGGCTGAAGGTGGCACTGACTCTGCACCACCTGGCCTCTGGAACCACATACAGAAACATGCAGTATGCCTGGAGGGTGCCACATAACACCATCAGCAAAGTGGTCAGAGACGTGGTGCAGGCCATCATCGAAGAATACGTGGAGCAGCTCCACCACTGAAGAAGGCTGGAGGAAAGTTGCAGAACAGTGGTATCAGAGGTGGAACTTTCCCCACACCATTGGAACCATAGATGGGAAGTACGTGGCCTGCAAAGCTCCAGCCAACTCAAGGTCCTCTTATCACAACTACAAGGGCTTCTTCAGTATCATCCGCTTTGCCATGGTCGATGCTGACTACAAGTTCATGTATATCGATGCTTCAGGCAATGGGTCAGCTTCAGATAGCCAGGTATACAACGCCAGCGACCTCAAGGATGGGCTGGAACGCAACCTCATCATGGGTTTTCCAGATCCAGACCCCCTAACCAACGACACACAAGATATGCCCTACTTCATTGTGGGTGATGATGCCTTCTCCCTCAGAACCTACCTCGTGAAGCCCTACAGTTCCAGACTCCTTACCCATGAAGAGAGGATTTTCAATTACAGGCTGTCCAGGGCAAGACGAGTGGTGGAGAATGCCTTTGGCATCCTGGCCAACAGTTCCAGGTACTTCTCACCACCATGCAGCATCACCCAAGGACTGTGAGGAGCATCGTGGAAGCTTGCTGCATCCTGCACAATCTCATGCACACCCGCTACCCAGTGTTGCAGAACAGGCTCGTGGACCGTCACCAAGGGAATGGGGACATGGAGCCTGGTGAATGGAGGCAAGGACGAAACCTGATAGACACAGTGGATGTACAAGGCTCCAACAGAGCTTCATGTGAAGGGAAGAAGCAGCGCAACCTCCTGAAACACTGGTGTAACTCCCCAGCTGGAGCAGTGGAGTGGCAAGACAAGATGGTAAATGCTTAATGGATGCTTCCTTCAGCCTGTCTCATCACACTGATGAGATTGTGCCATGTATGTTGAGTGGCCCTACAATGAATAGGGCATTAATAAAGAGCTTTGTTTATTTTGAAATGTGTTGATCAATGAATAAATTGTTATTGATAAAAAAGGGCCATATGTGTGGCAGCCAGGAGGGTGGACCATACAGTCCCACTATGCTTGCACTGGAGGTTTATCAATCCCACAGCTATCCTTACCCATCCCACAACTATCCTTACCCATCCCACAACTATCCTTACCCATCCCACAACTATCCTTACCCATCCCACAACTATCCTTACCACAAGCATGCAAAGGCTTAACCCTTTTTTCAAAGTTTTCACCTACACTTTATTAAGTAAATAAAATGAACCAAGTGTGTGAAGCAAAGATAACCTTTATTAACAACTGTCTTAAATAAACTGTATGACTTTATTAAAAAAGCAAAATGAACCAAGTAAAGTGTATTTAAGCAAAGATAAAGTGAACAGGTAACAACTCAGTCTCTGGCACTATTCTCAATCACTCTGAGGCATGTCCATGGTCTTAGCTGTCGAGCAGCCAGGGACTGTGGAGGTAGCTGTGGCTGGAGTGCTGGTCTGAGGCACCATTGGGGTGCCTGGCCCCGAGAGTACAACAGGGGATGGTGTGTTCAGGAAGCTCTCAGAGAGCTGACTCAGTCCCGTGAGGTTGAGAGGCCCTTCCTCAAGGACCTGGGATGTCAGGCACAGTACTGATGACAGATTTTCTGTTGAGGAGCTTGGCTGTGGGGTGGAGGAAGGAGGAGTGTAGTGAGGCTGTCGAGTCTGCAGCTGGGTGAGGTGAGGCGTCTGTGGCATGCGATGTACCTGGGCCTGGACTGGGAAGGGCTGCCTCTGCTGTGGGAAGTCCTGGTACTCGTAGCCTTGGTAGGTGAGGGTTTGTTGAAAGTCGTGAAAGGGCTGTGACATTGCCTGGGGTGGAGGAGCAGTCCTGGATTGGGTTGGAGCAGGTTCAGCTGGGCCTGGAGGGTGGTGCAGAAGTGCTGTGATCTTCTCCTTCATCACCTGGTACTGGGCCTCGGGCAGGTCCATGAGGGTCTGGCTCATGTACGTGATGAAGGGCTTGCGGTTCGAGGATGGTATATCGCTGTGGACCAGCTGAGAGAGAAGATCTGTGCTGGTCTTGATTGTGTCCCTGATCTCCAGCAGGACAGTGTGGCTCTGGCCCTCCAGTCTGCCTCTCTGCCTGCTTTCTGTGGAGGGGGAGCTGGGGGTGGGTGTGGGTTGGTCTCTGGCTGCTGCTTCTTCTTGCTCCATTTGAGACAGGGGATCCTCCACGTCCTCTGGCATGGGGAGTGCAGCTGTCGGGGGGGATCTCTGCCGTGGGGCCCTCCAAAGACACCTGCCTGGACATGGTAGCTGTCTCCTGGCTGGAAGAGGAGTGGCTGTCTGTGGGCTGTCTGCGGGAGAGGGTTTACAGAGGGGCTTCTCCTCGGTGGCGGACCTCACCTTCCAGGAAGTTGCACTTGGCCATGACATACATCTCTTGGTCAATGAGCTTGACAGAGGCCTGGCCAGATTTCTTCAGGTCCAGCTTGCCATACCAGGTGTGCATGTGCTCCCACCATCCCAGGAGTACATCTGAAGTGTAGCCCAGGCTCTCTGCCTTGTCTCTCCATGGATTGTTTGATTTTACTAGCTTGCAATGTATAGATTACTATTTTGCAACAGACAGTTGATGGCTTTGAAAGTAGATAGTCCTTAACTTACAACCATTCATCTCAGTGACTGTTTTAAGTTACAACAGCACTAAAAAGAAGTGACTTATGATCATTTTTCACACTTACAACCATTGCAACATTCCCATGCTTGGCAACTGGACGCTTGGCAACTGGGATGTATTTATGACTGTTGCGGCGTCCTGGGGTCATGTGATCATCTTTTGTGACCTTCTGACAAGGAAAGTCAGGGGGGAAGCCAGATTCACTTAACAACCATATTGCTAGCTTAACAACTGCAGTGATTCACTTAGCAACTGTGCAGGGGTGGGATGCAATATTTTTAATACAGGTTCTGTGGGCGTAGCTAAGTGGGTGTGGCCATGTGACTGGATGGGCATGGCTTCTTTTTTTTGCAGACACCCCATGCTCTGTTTTCTTTTCTTTTTTTTGCCTCCTGGGCTTCAGGGAATCCTCCTGGGAGGCTGTTTTTTCTCCCAGGAGGCTTCCCTGAGGCTCAGAAGGCCAAAAATGGAGTGTGTGTGGGGGGGGAGTAAGACAGCAAGGGGGATCCTGACATAGCTGATCATCAGAACAGCTGATCATTGGGAGGAAAAAAAAAGAAATATTGGTTCGGGTGAACCAGCAGCTGTTTTTTACAACCAGTTCAGCCAAATGGTAATATTTTTTACTATCAGTTCGCCTGAAGCGGGCCAAAACAGAAAAATACCACCACTGCAACTGTGGCAAGAGAAGGTAGTAAAAAGGGACAACGCTCACTTAACAACTATCTTGCTTAGCAACAGAAATTTGAGGCTCAATTGTAGTCGCAAGTCAAGGATTATCTATTCTACCAAAAGTCTTGTGATGGTGGTGTGTGATACAAGAAATAGGTAAGTAATGGCACAACATAGTACTGTAACAATAATTGTTTGTTAAAAATGTTGCCTTTATTGGGCTCTTTTTAAAAAAAAATAAGTCTCATTTTTAGTCTATTCCTGCTATGTATATTTTATGATAACTTTCAAAATTACATACATTTTTTTGTGAAATGCTTCATGCCAAGTGTCAGTCTAGAGCAAATAATACACAGACACATACATTCAGCTGTTTGGGACATTATACAGAGACATCAATGCCCAGTAGTGTTAATGTCCAGATTTACATCCCAATCTTCCTAAGTCTTTCTGTGCTGCTGATTGGACATAAAAGGTCAGGACTGCGAAAATGAAAGACACTGTCTTTTTTTCAAACTAACATCTTCTGTTGTAAAAGGCCTTGAGTCCCCGAAGATTTTCGCAGGGAATGCAACACCTGCTGAATTTTAAACAGCTTGGCAGTCCCCAAAGATGGTTAGAAAAAAAAAATCAGAATGGCAACTATTTGGACTGTTTCTAATTCCCACCATCCTCTTTTTTTAGAAGTTCTTGGCTGGAAAAGAGGGAAAATACATTGAATCAGTCCAAACTGTTGCTATTCTGGGCTTCCTGGGGGAAAAGCAAATTGAAGATGGCTTCATTCTTAGTGGGGTTATCTCTCTTAACCTCTGCATCCTGTCTTGTGGTCTTCTCTTAAGAAGTAACTGTTTGGAGCACTTGTATAGTCTCAAGTTCTCTCCTCATCCAGAGAGGAATTATAAAAAGCTGGTTTTCTTTCTGGCTCTTTGTTCAATTACCATGGCAGAATCCTGAACTTATGGAGCTTATCTTAATTCTTAATGACCTGAGCACATGAGTGAGAGCAATTTTCAGTCTCTTGGGAAAGTGCCATAGATCTACTTAGTGGTGATACGTATTTTTTCCAGGCAAATGAGGAAAAAAAGGATAGTAAACTTACTTTTAATTTTGTAAGCTGCCCAGAGTCCCTGATGTTACATGGGTGGAGATATACCTACCTACCTACCTACCTACCTGTGTGTGTGTGTGTGTGTGTAAGAGAGAGAGGGGGGAGGGAGGGAGAGAGAGGGAGACACTCATGAAAACATTGCTAATGACAATATTGCCAAGAAAACTTCATGCATCTGTCCAGTCACCAAGAATCAACACCAACTTGAAGTCCTCAATGTTTAATATCATGTGGCTTCCTTTAGACCATAGACGAGTTCAATGGCAGAGTATATTCTTTGCAAGCAGAAAGATCAGATTTAGTCTGTTCAAAGCTGGATCCCTTAAAGACTGGTTCAAAAAAGTGGATATTGAATTTTGGAACAAGATGCTTCTGACTGTGTGGTCAACTTTTGTCTGTGTCACACCTTTGGTGGTGATTCCTGGTGACTGCCTGGATGAGTTGGAAGGGGTTTGCCATTATCTCATACCCAGGTCAGAAGAATGACTGGTCCAAGGTCACCTAGCTGCCATTGTCCTCAAAGTGGATAAGAACTCATGATCTCCCAGATTCTTGCCCTTAACCATCACACAAAACTGGTTATCCTGCTCAGCTGAGGAATTTCTTTTCAGTATCAGAGCTGAATCTTCTAAAATAATTCTTAAAACAGAAATCCATTCACATTTCTCCAACTTCTCCAATTTTCTTGATTACAGCAGCAGATTTGGGAGGAAAAACAATGGTTAAGAGGGTATTGCTATTCTACAGGGGGAGGGGGGATAGGAAATTTACCAATAATTCTAATTTATATATTTGGCTTGATTCTAATATTGATTTTAGAGCTGATCAAGCTTAAAAAATGATTTGGATAAAATGAGTGTGAGCGCAGCTCATGTGAGTCCCCATTGTGTGCAATGCAGAAAAAGAAAATTAAAAAAAATCATATTCTATCTATTAAATTTCTTAATAGCAGATGAATTTATAACACCAAAGAAATTGGTTTATCCTTTAGGATTTTTTTAATGGGTCAAGTTCATAGAATTTAAAATCAGAAAGTATTCAGATAAGTTAAATTTAACCATATTATAAAATCATAAAATTTCTTTGAATTCATTCATTGATTTAGATAAGTGGAAGCCACATAGAAAGTAATAGTAAATCTCTGAGTATTTCCAAGGAATTTTGAAAAACTTTCAGTGATGCCTTATTGTAATATCCTCTGTCTTCAATGCTTTATTGTAGGGTAATGAGATAGCAAAATAATGAAAACAATGTGCTTAAGAAAGCTATTCATTAAGATGAGTGTATTATTGAAGTAGCAGCAGTCTTCCAGCTCATGTGAAAGCTTGAAAAAGTCAGAGAAACATACACTATTTAAAAACATAATAATTTCTAAAGTTTTGTATTGGTTGCAAACAATCTTCAGAGGCATTTATGAACCATGCACAGCCCTATTCAACCAAAATGAGCAAGATGAATCATTTTACTGTTTCAGCTTTCTTTTAGGCTTAGAAAAGGTTATTTGCTCTCATCCTTTGCAGGTTGATGACAGACACGGAACTGAGGGACTAGGAAAACACATATGGGAGAATTGATTTAGTCTCTTGCCGGTGTCACTTCCATCTTTACCCTCTGAATATTGGCATCAATGTGTAAAAAGGCAATCTTCCATTGTGCTGAGCATTTCCTAAAAACAACCAATGAAAAGTTGAGGCTTGAAGTTTAAATTCAGGCAGAGTTCACCCTAAGAATATGTCACTTGGTAAACAAGGAAACAAATGGTGACAAGCAGACTCAAATTGCAGAGGATTTTGGTTCCTGGCCCTTCTCGTTTCAAAAACAGAAATGACAAGTTCAGTAACTCCAGGGAATACATTATGAGCTGGGGAAAGCTATAACCGTATCAGTCTGACAGCACACCAAGTAATCCTTATTCAATCCCAAAGACTTTGTAACAATGACATTATGACTTTGCAGCTTCTCTTTTAGTATTCAATGTATAGTGATTGTAAAATCAAAGATAAGCCTTAATGCTGCATAACAACAGGGTATGGGTATCTTTGGACAAGATCAAGTTGAGAATGACCAAGTAAAAGGCTCTTGTTGTCAGGGTTGGTTTTATATCCATTACTTCCCTTTCATAGTCCAAGATTTTCAGGTGATATACTTGTGGTTTATAAAATCAGTAGTTAGAATTAATTATAAACCTATCTTATCTTGTAAATGCTTCAAAAGCCATGTAGCAAGCAGATTAAGGTGCAACTATGTTATTTATGGGTGAGGGACAACCAAACCTCAAAAGGAGTTTTTTAAAAAATTGTATGTGCCAAGAAAGAGATGTAATTTGCTCACATCAGAAAGCACTGCATTTACCAAACAAAGAGACAATCAAAGGTTATTCCTCAGTTTAATATTTATTTGTCCAAGTTAATGTTTGTTTTTTGAGTCAGTGGACTGAGTCCTTTGCTCTGATGAAATCCATAGTTTAGTTTAAATTTTGTCTCCGTGTGCTTTCCATTTATAGCAATTGCCCTAGTCTAATGGATGGTTGTCTATGAGAAGTGGGGGTCGGGGTAGAAAATGCTTTTTCTGTTGTTACTGAGCAATGCCTCTTTTGCTGTTGAAAGAACAACAGTTGCTCAATTCAAAGTGCCAGATTAATTTATAAAACCCTGGCTCAGCCTGGGTTCAAGACTCGAGTATCACGTGATGGGGTGAGCTCCAGTTACTTGGCCCAGCTCCTGCCAACCTAGCAGTTCGAAAGCATGCAAATGCGAGTAGACACAGTAAATAGGTACCACTTTGGTGGCAAGGTAACAGTGTTCCGTGTGCCTGGGAATACAGTCATGCTGGCCACATGACCACAGAAGCATCTTTGAGTATGAGTATCGCTGTCTACTAAAAAGATACTCCTTTGGTCTTTTTAGCTGCCAGAAAAAGGGAGTGTGGGGAAAACAAGGCATTCTTGAAATGCTGAGATAATCACCTCGGCAGCCCAAAGTTGTTGGAGCATAAGAAGATTATTGGAGAGCATGATGGATGACTCTTGGAGATGGAAGTGTCCATTGGAGAAGTCACATCCTGGGGCTAGGGGAAAGACCAGGGTCAAGGGGGAAATGTATGATGTGATTTAATATCGGCTGCACCCAGCCACTCACCAACATGGCAGTTTCTAATAAACCAATTTATTTTTGTCTGAGATACGGCTAGAGACTTTTGATTTGAATGAGGGTGGATTTGTTGGAGCCCTGACGATTGCCCTCTAGAGTCAGACATGACTGGACAAAGGAAACCTTTATCTTTAGCTTCTGCCCAATATCTTTAGGGGGATAAAGCTGAACTAAGAGACTCATGCTGTACAGTCAGGACTTTTATTGGAGCAAGATCCTGCAAGTCTGAACATGCTTTCCTCCTGCCCCACCCATTACTTGTGTGAACCAGACAAACAGATTAGTTTCTTGGCCTGAGCTCAACCCCCAGTTTATCTGATTGGCTCGTAGAGGTTCTTCCTTCTGTTCCTCAAGGCAATTCCCTGAGGTTGGACAACCATTTGTCTGAAATGGTGTAGGGTTTCCTGCCTAAGCAGAGGGTTGGACTAGAACAAGGGTCTCCAACCTTGGCCACTTTAAGACTTGTGGACTTCAACTCCCAGAGTTCCTCAGACAGCTTTGCTGGCTTTGAAGACAGCTTTGAAGTCCACAAGTCTTAAAGTGGCCAAGGTTGGAGACCCCTGGACTAAAAGACCTCTAAGGTCCCTTCTAACTCCTATTCTGATCTATTCTGTTCTGTTGTGTTCTGTCCTGTCCTATTCTTCTCTCTACTGTCACCTCCAGGCAAAATCTGCTCCGTCTTGTCCTCTTGGAAGAATATGCTTCAGGGCCTTATCCCTTGATAGCTATTGGGTTCAGGAATTAGAGGTAGGCCTTCCTTGTTGTTGCTCACCATATTTAATTTCAGGGAGATGGTTAACATTATCTTACACTACTTGGTGTTCGGGAATGAAATAATGTTGGGAGCGTTACATTCTTCTCTACAATATATTTATGAGCGCACTTGGATTGAGTTTACAGGATACACCAAGTTGCTGCAAACTGCGCACAATTTTGGGACAAAGCAGCGTGCAAATAATCTGTCCATTAATCTGGGGATTATACAAAATTTTTTGCTCCTAACTAGGATGACTGTTGATTTAATGGCCCCATAAGTAGTGAATTTCGGGAACTATTTTTATCTGACAAGGCCTTAGCTGCCTTATAATCTATTTTATAATGCTACATCTAACAACTTTTGGTGAGAGAGTATTTTCTAAAATGCTTTCAGCCTTTCAAATTTATAATATGCACAAGATATGATTTTGGCTTTTGTCTCTAAATCTCTAATCGGGGTGGGCAGCTGTTGTGCAGCTGGAGGCCACATTTTTGTGTCACTGTTTGGTTTCAGAGCTACAAGGGCTAATAATATGTCACCAGAGAGGAGAGGTCCAATGTTTTCAGCTGAAAGGTTGTGCCACCAAACATTAAGGATTCTTGCTATGATCTGGAAGTTCTCCAGAGGCTGCAAAATGTGGTCTGGGGACATCATGCAAACTAGAAAGGTTACTCACCGCTTTCTACTTCTTGCAGTAAAAGTGATTTACTGGTTTTCCTCTTAGCAAAAAAAAAAAAAGGGGGGGTTTCTTTTTTCTTGTTTTCGTTATTGATGTTTTCTGATACAGGTAGTTCTCAGCTTACAGCAGTTCATTTCGTGACTGTTCAAAATTACAATGATACTGAAAAAAGTGAATTATGACCATTTTGCACACTTTGCCAGAAAGAGGGGTGTGAAAATATCTACAGACCCATCGCATCTTGGACATAAACAGTTTCAACTTCTACCCTCAAAACGATGCCATAGGGCCTTGCACGTCAGAACAACTAGACACAAGGAAATCCCCCCCCCCTTGCCATCACTCTGCTAAACAACTAATTCCCACAATTCTATAAACCATTATCTAGAAAGGCAATATTACCATCATTATTCTCATCTTTTCCTATTACCTGTCTCCTTATCTTGCTATGACTATAGATTGTTGCTTGTATCGTATGAATTAAATTGTTTTAATTAGTATCATAGTACGATTTATGTTGATTGCTTATTTAGTATCCATGACTTTCACTTAGAGTTGTATCTAATGTTTTATGATGAATGTATTTTTACACTGATTGTGATAATGATCTCTCACTATTGTTGTATGTATGTACACTGAAAGCTTGCACAAAATTATTTGTGTGTCTAATCATACCTGGTTAATAAAGAATTCTATTCTATTCTATTCTATTCTATTCTATTCTATTCTATTCTATTCTATTCTATTCTATTCTATTCTATTCTAT
>BLBF01000020.1:8253202-8268578 GCA_015471245.1 Laticauda colubrina | reverse complement strand
TATATATATATATATATATATATATATATATATATATATTCTCTCTCCCTCTTTCCCTCTCTCTCTCTCTGACGTTATTTCTTGTTGTATAAACAGTAGTATTCATTCATTTCAGGTAGATTTATTCCACTTCAATATCTATGGTCCTTTTTCCTTTTCCTTCAGAGTCTATATAGGATAACAGGAAAGAAGGGAGGGAGGGAGGGAGAGAGGAAAAAAAGGAGGGAGGGAGGGAGCAAGGGAGGGAGTGAAGGAGGAATGGAGGAAATGAAGAGGGAAAGGAAGGAAAGAAGGAAGGAAGGGAGAGAGGAAGGGAGGGTGGGAGGAAATAAGGAAGGAAGGAAAGGATAGAGGGAGGGAGACAGAGGGAGGGAGCAAATTTCTAAATTTGCAAATAGCAAAAGACACACAAACACATATAACACCCCTGTCTTAGCAATAAAATAATTCAGCTTGAGTTCACATGGCAACTCCCCTCACCCAAAAGATTAAAGTCTTTATCTGCAGTGAGATGAAATGCTGCCCCCCCTCCAGTAACCCAAGAGAATTGAAATCAAACCAGTTAAAAATTGATAGATGAAAAAAGCTGCATTGTACAAGCAAGCAGTAATGAAAAGTGTAGGGATTTTGCTTATCTTATATTTTTGCTTTTAACAGGAGAAGCACTCCTCCTGTTGATGTTGCCAGAGACTGAAGACAATTATTCTTTAATGCCATATATTTGCTAGACCGGGACAGGAATACGATTCATCGCCTATTTCACTCAATTACTGCTTCTAGCAATATTCTTACCAAGATATTGCTTTACTGCCAATAAAGCAAACTGAAATAAGATTGGATTATTTGCAAGGTGGACGGTAAAGGAGGAAAATAATGGTTATTAGATTTTCTTCCTTCCTTTTTTTCCCTTTTTCTTTTTATAAACTGACTATATAATACTTTTTGTCTGAAGGTCTGCTTCACAAACCAGTTAAACTGGAGAACTTGAATTTTATTGACTAGCTCCTTAATCATATGCATTGGGTTTGGGGTGTTTACCTGTCCTTTAGGTAAGGTGGCAGGATGATGTTGGGTGAAGCTGTTTTTGTGTCCAGCTCATCTCCACAACTTTCTGGAGTTAAGTTGTATGCCTGCCAAATGTTTTAGGACATCTTTGTCACCACTATGTGTAAGAATGAAGTCTAGAGCCCTTCTTGGGGAGAGAAAAAGAATTATCTGAAGCAGCAGAAGAAAGAATAGGTTAATGAATGCCAATATGATGATTAAAGGACATTGTTGAGTGATAAACATATTAATTGAAAGGAATAAACAAAAGTGACAATGGTTATCTAGATCAGGGGTTCCCAACCTCTGGGCCCTAATCCAGTACTGGGCTGCAGCCCATTCATAACCTGGCTGTGGAAATGGTGGGGAACACGGGTGTGCATGTGTTGGCCTTTTGTCATAAGACACACTTTGATGATGGTGGGCATCAGAGGTGGTATTCAGCAGGTTCTGACCACTTCTGGAGAACCAGTAGCGGAAATTTTGATTAGTTCAGAGAACCATCAAATACCACCTCTGACTGGCCCTGCCCCCATCTATTCTCTGCCTCCCAAGTCCCAGCTGATTGACTGGGTCTTCTTTTGTTGCCCTGCACAGGAGAACAGAGCTGGAAAGCAGGTTTCTGGGGTGGGAGGGAATGGGATTTTGCAGTCGCCTTCCCCTGCCACACTCACCAAGCCATGCTACACCCATCAACCCATGCCCACAGAACCAATAGTAAAAAAATTTTGAATCCCACCACTGGTGGGCATGCTGTGTTTGGTTAGGGCTGCCAGTCTTGTGACATCTTCTAAGGATTCTAAAGATCTAAAAGAGTCTGTTACATTTGGAGTTAGGGATCTGGCATTTGAAGTGTCTGATTCTGAGTTATGTACAAAAGTGGTAAAATGAGAAAGAAAAATAGAATGTTGAGTGCATTAAAACTTTACTTTGCAGCAGAGATGGTAAATAAATAAATAACCCTGCAAATAGAACAACAGCACAAATAAGAAAGCAATCTTGGTTATAACCCTTATTAGGATGGTGTAAAAAAGAAATTTGCAGAGATTTTTCCTAATGAAGATACTTTTTTAAATGGAATGGTGCTCTTGTAGCCCTTAAAATAATCCAACTTCAAGACTTAATCTGCTTGGTGTCAGCCTAGCCCATGTATGTATTTGCCTTTACATCAAATAGCTATTTGCAGAAGTTATAGGCTGCCTCACCGCTCAGAGGCATTTGTATACCATTAAGCTCATTAAACCACACCAAAATGGCTTCTTATGTATATCAGAACACAGATGTAGTTTCTAGATTAAGAACAGATTAATCCCATTTATTGTTAAACACTTCATAAAACCTCTGGGTAACAAACAAACAAATCCTACAGCTGCTACCATCTACATTAATTTCTACTGTAGAGATTACCCAGCTTGGCATCTTACTGTTAAGAAAACAACACTCCCTTTCTAGATGAGAGATGCAAATGAGATTTTATCAGCATTTCATGCTCCTAGTGTATAAAGGCTTTTCTGAAAAGCTTGCATATTGCTGATGAGACTATTATGGTTAATCATATATTAAAAACTCAGATGTCCAGCTATAAAAACCAATAGGATATATTGTTATGGCCAGTTTCTTAAAACTAAGTGTTTAATGTTATGGTTTCAGGAGTCTGCAGATCTAAGATGCTACTAGAGTTGATGAGCGCATGCTATTAGTTATGACACAGCCAGAATCATATTTCAAATTTATCAGAGCTGGTTAAATTTCTAAAATGAGGCCTTGAATGTAATAATTATCTGGATGCTTTCCTGCTCAGTATTAGCAACTCAGCTTAACTGATGTTAGCCAATTATGTAATTATGTCATGGATTGATTAGGAAAAGTTGCAGCAGTGAAATTTTTTTTGCAGGAATTAACATATTTGCTTTCTATCTCTACCTATCCCCCCCTTTCTCTTCCTCTTATCTATCATCTCTCTCCCTCTCTCTTATCTCTCTCTCATCTCTCTTTATCTATTTATCTATTTATCTATCTATCTATCTATCTATCTATCTATCTATCTATCTATCATCTATCGATCTATTTTTATCTATCTATATTTATCTATCTATTTTTATCTATCTATCTTTATCATCTGTCTGTCTGTCTGTCTGTCGGTTTGCCTGTCTGTCTGCCTATTTATCTTTTTTTTTAATGCTATTGTGAACAATAGTCCACAAGGCATGACACTAAGTATCAAGATCATGCATACAATGCTGTGTGCACTATACATGACAACCTCATGGCCTAATCAAGGGTTCACAGCAGCTTAAGAGAAGAATAATGACAAAAAGAAAAAAGTGGGGCCTAATAAATAATATACTATACAATCTGCAGAAGGTGGTTGTGGACGCGACTCTTGAATGACTGAGACCCTCTGTCACTAATCATGCCTACAATGTCTTCTGGTAAGCTGTTCCAGGCTCTGACTGCAGTGTGTACAAAACTCCTGCCAACTTCTGGACTTGGGTTCCACAAGAGCATGTCTCGGAGTTGACACACTAGAGCGAGTTGTTCTTCTCATTGTATAAGGTGGGGGAACCAGCTTTTTCAGGTCTTGAGGGCAGAGGCCCATATGCATTTTGTACAGGGCAACTGCAGCTGCAACTTGACGTCTATGGTGAAGCGAAGGAATATTGAAGTTGGAGCATGCCTCGTCCTCATTTATTCCGATTATGCATAAGGCCGCCTTCTGTATATGATCAAGTAGTTGAAGTACTGTAGGAGATGCATTCAGCCAGCACAGAGAGGCGTATTCCATGATACTTCTTATCTGGGCCTTGTACACTGTGGCTCTCCCAGGGGCATCCAGTTTAGATGCTACCCTCCTAAGAGCACTAAGTCTCTGTCCAGCTCTGGACAAAATGTTCCTGATGTGCTTATTCCAGGTGAGCTTCTTGTCAACTGTGATGCCCAGTATCTCCAGTTCATCTACCTCAGTGATTTTTGTGTTTCCAAAGTGCAAGTCTACCCTTGATGGTTGTCTCTTTCTTGATATTGTTAGAGCCTTGCACTTGGCTGTCTCAAAAGACACCCTCCATTTATCAGCCCATTGCTTCATGTTTTCCGGGTCTCTGTTTAGGCTTGCATTAACTGGCTCCACTTCTTGTGATGATCTAATTTCACAGAACAGGGTGGAGTCATCAGCATTCAGATATAGGGCATTCTCACAGAGATCACCCAGATCATCAATGAAGACTGAGAACAGCAGGGGACCTAGAACTGATCCCTGTAGTACTGAAGCATTGATGGATGTAGTTGTGGATGACTGGCCTGACAAGACAACCTTAATTGATCTATCTGACAGGTAGCTTTCAATCCAGCTGAGCAGTTTTCCTCTGATACCCTTCCCTTCCAGCTTGGAACAGAGGCCGTTGTGCCAGACCTTGTCAAAAGCTCCCTTAATGTCCAGCACAATGAATCGAACTTCATTCCCTCTGTCTAGTGTGTTAGACCATTGTTGAGAGAGGAGGGTTAGCAGATCTGCTGTACTGTGGTGAGGTCTAAAGCCAAATTGTCTGTCTGAGATAAGATGATGCTTGAATAAGTAGGTTTGAAATTGGATTGAACAATTGACTCCATAACCTTGCTTATATTACTCAGAAGAGAGATTGGGCGGTACATTGCAGGGTCAGACTTTGAGTCCCTTTTGTGGATTGGGATGACATGCACCATCTTCCATTGGTGGGGAAACATTCCATTTGAGAAACATAGCTGGAAGAGGCAGCTAAGTGGTCTTGCTAGTTCTGCACTACACTCTTTGAGAATTCGTGTTGGGACTTCATCAGGGCCAGTTGCTTTGTCTGGTTTTAGTTTCCTAAGGGTTCTTTTGACATCTTTGGCCCTAAAGGTGATGTTGTCTAGCACATGTTGTGTATCACCCTGAACCTCCAGTGCAGAGTCTCTGGCATTATCAAGATGGCACTTCTTGGCAAAGGTTTGGCTGAGAAGCTCTGCTTTCTCCTTTGCAGTAGTGTAAACCTGGTCTTGTTCCTTCAGGACTGGTATATCTACATTGGTGTTCTTTCCAGACAGGGAATTCCAGACAGGGAACCTTTCCAGACAGGGAATCTATCTAGTCATCTATGAAGGGTTTCCATCATTTGCTTTTCTGGAGTATACAAAGAACAGACCAAATTCTTGGAATTTACTAGCATATATCTGGATGTTTAGAGGCAGTTAATAAAAGGCTCTTTCTATATTGTTTGTGCTTTGCTTGCTGCATCCCAGAAAGGTGTTTATGCAAGGCTGATCCAACCAGCTCATACAATCTCATCTATTTTGAAGATGCTTATTTTGGCATCTTCAAGTCTGTATATGCTTCCTGCTTTAGCTTTCACATCAAAGCTTGCATATGTAAAAAGGTTAAGGGGGAGAGTGTTCTCCCGGTAGAAATTTTAAAACTCTGTTAAGCAATCACTAAAAAAAGACATTTCCAAGCATTTCCATCAGACAGTGGGAAGAGCACCAGGAAAACCTTTTCTTATAGATCTGAACCCCCATCATATATAGGCGTATCTCTGTATCTCTGGCTGAATGGGAAGAAGGCATCTGAGGTCCCATGCTTGGCTAACTCAGAAAATGAATATGATTGCAAGGATCGGTTCACAACAATTGATAGCATATAGCCAATCTTGGCTGATCTTAAAGCCCTGTCACATCGGCCGACGGACGCAAAAAGTATGTAAAAAGGACACAGCGGATGAGAAAATGTTCCATCCGTTGTTATCTGCTCTCAAAAGTGCCCCAAATTTGCATAAACAGAGCGGACAACAACGGAAAGGAATGGACGGGGAGAGGACGTAGCGAGGATGTTAAGCGGATGCTCCATGGAAGCCTAACGGATGGAAGTGGATGGAAGTGGATGACACATCCAAAGGGCTTCCGGGGGAGCACAGAGAAGCAGATGCGCAGCGGAAGGAACGGATGCAGAGCGGATGCCTTGTGGATGACGTGGATGCATCATGGAGGCCTAGCGGATGCCTAGCGGATGCAAAGCATTCACTGCGCATGTGAGAGAATGCATTGTGTCAGCCCCGTGGATATAAAAGGATGCAGCTCGCAAGCAGGTCACCATTCAGAGGAAAGACCTGCTGCCAGACACATCTCCAGCCAACAACCATGGGGGAAGAAGAGCAAGCCTGTGCCTACTCCTGCCAGCCCTGGCAAGGACAGGGCCACCATCCCACCCCCTGGCGCTTACTCTGCTTCTGCTGCTGGTACTGACTCTGCTGGTGCTGGTGCTTCTGCTGGTGCTGCTCCTGGTGCTGGTGCTTCTGCTGGTGCTTACTCTGCTGGTGCTGCTGCTGGTCCTGCTGGTGCTGCTGCTGCTTGTGCTACTGCTGGTGCTGCTGGTGCTGCTGGTGCTGCTGGTGCTGGTGCTGCTGGTGCTGGTGCTGCTTTTGCTGCTGCTGCTGTTGCTGCTGCTGCTGCTGCTGGTGGTGGTGAGGTGGACCAGCCCCTAGAATTTCAAAGCCCTTTTGATGAGGGCCCAGAAGGCCCTGCCAGAGAGAGGAAGAGGCAATCACACTTTAGGGAGAAGAGACAGTACTCCATTGAAGAGGAACATGAGGATGAGGAGCTCGAATGGCTGAGGGAGAACGAGTACCTCTGGCGGAAGGGACACAGGCTCTATTGAGACACCAAGCAGAAGCAGAAGCAGGCGGCTTGGAGAGAGAAGGCGGAGAGCCTGGGCTACACTTCGGAGGTCCTCCTCGGGTGGTGGAAACACATGCACACCTGGTACGGGAAGCTGCACCTCAAGAAGTCTGGCCAGGCCGCAGTCAAGCTCACCGACCGGGAGATCTATGTGATGGCCAAGTGCAGCTTCTTGGAGGGTGAAATCCACCACCAAGGAGCAGCCCCTCTGACAACCCTCTCTCTCAGGCAGCCCACAGAGAGCCAGTCCTCTTCTGGCCAAGAGTCACTCCTGTGTCCAGGCAGGTATCTGTGGAGTGTCCCATGACAGAGACCCCCCCAACAGCTTCACTCCCCGTGGCGGAGCACATGGAGGACCCCCTGACGAAGTGGGAGCAAGGAGAGGGCACTTCCATCAGAGACCAACCCACATCCACCCCCAGCTCCACCTCCACAGAAAGCAGGCAGAGAGCCAGACCGGAGGGGCAGAGCCACACTGTCCTGCTGGAGATCAGGGACACCATCAAAAGCAGTGTAGATCTCCTCTCTCAGCTGGTACACACCAACATACCATCCTCAAACCGAAAGTCCTTCCTCACCTACGTCAAACAAATCCTCATGGACATGTCCCAATCACAGTACCAGGTGATCAAGGAGAGGATCACAGGTCTTCTGCACAACCCTCCAGGCCCAGCTGAACCTGCTCCGACCCAGTCCAGGTCTGCTCCACCAACCCAGATGATGTCACTGCCCTTCCAAGGCTTTCCACAGGCCCTCATCTATCAAAGCTATGGCTACCAGGAGTTCCAGCAGCACAGGCAGCCCTTCCCAGTCCAGGCACAGGTACATCGTATGCCACTGGTGCCACTGATGCCACCAATGCCACTGATGCCACCGACGCCACAGATGCCACCGACGCCACAGATGCCACCCACGCCTCACTTCGCTCACCTGCAGACCAGACAGCCCCACTACACTCCTCCTTCCTCTACCCCACAACCAAGCCCGGCCTCAGAACATCTGTCATCGGTCTTGGGACTGACACCCCATGTCATGGAGGAAGGGGCTCTCAACATCACAGGACTGAGCCAGCTCTCTGAGAGCTTCCTCCACACACCATCCCCTGTTGTCCTCTCGGGGCCAGGCACCCCAATGGAGCCTTAGACCAGCACTCCAGCAGAAGCCACCTCTACAGCTCCTGGACCCTTCACCTCTGAGACTATGGGCATGCCTCAGAGTGACTGAGAATAGTGCCAGAAACTGTTGCTACCTGTTGATTTTATCTTTGCTTGGGACATGTTACTTGGGTTATTTTGCATTTACAGTTTGTTATTAATAAAGTTTATCTTTGCTTCACATACTTGCTTCAGTTCTTTTAGTGAATAAAGTCTTGGGGGAAACTTTTAGAAATGGTTTAAGCCTTTGCATGCTTGTGGGATGGGTAAGGATAGTAGTGGGATGGGCAGGGATACCTGTGGGATGGGTAATAGCTGTGGGATGGGTTAAGATAGCAGCGGGATGGGCAGGGATACCTGTTGGATGGGTAATAGCTGTGGGAGGGGTTAGGATAGCAGTGGGATGGGCAGGGATACCTGTGGGTTTGGTAATAGCTGTGGGATGGGTTAGGATAACTGTGGGATGGGTAATAGCTGTGGGATAGATAAACCTCCAGTGCAAGCATAGTGGGACTGTATGGTCCACCCTCCCAGGTGCTACACCTATAGCCCTTTATTATCAATAACAATGTAATCATTCATCAACACATTTCAACATTAACACAACTCTTCATTAAATGCCCTGTTCATTATAGGGCCACTCAACATACATGGCACAATCTCATCCGTGTGATGAGACCGGCTGAAGGAAGCATCTATTAAGCATCTACCATCCTGTCTTGCCACTCCACTGCTCCAGCTGGGGAGTTGCACCAGTGTTTCAGGAGGCTGTGCTGCTTCTTCCCTTCATGTGAAGCTCTCTTGGGGCCTTGCACATCCACAGTATCTATCAGGTTTCACCATTACCTCCATTCCCCAGGCTCCATGTCCCCATTGCCTTGTTGGAGGTCCACGAGCCTGTTCTGCAACACTGGGTAGCGGGTGCGCATGACATTGTGCAGGATGCAGCAAGCTTCCATGATGTTTCTTATGGTCTCTGGGCGATGCTGCATGATGGTGAGAAATACCTGGAACCTGTTGGCCAGGATGCCAAAGGTGTTCTCCACCACCCGCCCTGCCCTGGACAGCCTGTAGTTGAAGATCCTTTCTTCACGGGTGAGGTATCTGGAACTGTAGGGCTTCATGAGGTAGGTTGTGAGGGAGAAGGCGTCATCCCCCATGATGAAGTAGGGCACATCTTGTATGTCGTTGGGCAGGGGGTCTGGATCTGGGAAGCCCATGATGAGGTTGCGTTCCAACCCCTCCCTGAGGTGACTGGCGTTGTATACCTGGGCATCTGAAGCTGACCCGCTGCCTGAAGCATCGATGTACATGAACTTGTAGTCAGCATTGGCCATGGCGAAGAGGATGATGCTGAAGAAGCCCTTGTAGTTGTGATAAGTTGACCCTGATTTGGCTGGAACTTTGCAGGCCACGTGCTTCCCATCTGTGGCTCCAACGGTGTGGGGGAAGTTCCACTTCTGATACCACTGCTCTGCAACTTTCTTCCAGCCTTCTTCAGTGAAGGGGCACTCGAGGAGCTCCTCCACGTATTCTTCAATGATGGCCTGCACCACTTCTCTGACCACAATGCTGATGGTGTTGTGTGGCACCCTCCAGCTGTACTGCATGCATCTGTACGTGGTCTCTGAGGCCAGGTGGCGCAGAGTGAGTGCCACCTTCAGCCCAGGGTCCAGGCTGGGCCGGAAGTTGGTGTTTGCCTTGGTCAACTTGGGTGTCAGGCGCTAAACAACTTCGTCAAACATGGCTGGTGGCATCCTCATGAAGTTCTGGAATGCACGAGGGTCTTCGTTCCTCAGCTCCACCATCAATGTGTTACACAGTCCGTACTCGGCTCTTCTCGCGATCCATCTTCGGACCCAGACACTTTTTGGACGCCTCCTTTTCTTCCCATAGAACAGTTGAAAGAGCCTGTAGATGGCTTCGCACTGTTGTAGAACAATGGCAGCTACCAAAAGGAGTGTGTGATGATCCATGGTGGAGATGACTGGATGCTGTGGAAGAGCAAGAGTCAGATGAAGGCTGAAGAGGTCTGCACTGCAGGGCTGCTGGACTGAAAGTGAGATCCAGGTGATTTCCTCCCCCTTTTTATAGGAAATATAGGTTTTCCGCTAGGTGTCCTTTTGCATCCTCTCGGCATCCTGCAGACATCCTAAATATCCGAAATACGTCCCTTATACGAACTTTTTTTCCATTTTAATGCTTTTTATGCAAGCTGCATCCGCTTTCATCCTTTCTACATCTGTGCTACTAACTCTGCGTGTCCGTTCCGCGTCCATTCTGCTTCCTCTCTGTGTCCGTTTTCCGCTGGAGCGGATGCGACTTGCGCGGATGCGCAGTGGATGTCGAGCGAATATAGCGGATTCGTAACGGATGATGACAGACGTATAACAGATGTTCCCCGTATGCTTAGCAGATGTAGAATGGATGCGTTGGATACATTTTCCGCTCAAAAAGTTTTGTGCAGCTTAAAACTTTTTGAGCGGATGAAATGTCACGAGACGGATGCTGGACGGATAGAGAGTATGAAAAATGGACGCAGTGAGTACAGAATGGATGCATCCTGTTAACCAACGGATGGCAAGTGTTTGTCTCCATTTTACATCCTCTTTCCATCCGTTGGTGCTGTGTGACAGGGGCTTTAGAAAAACCTCTGAAAAGAGGACAATAAACAGCCCCTTCTATATTGTTGCCAAGACAACTATATTCTTCATGATACAGCTATCCTGTTTGTCTGAATGACACAGATGGTATCAAGATCAGCAGTCTGAGTATTAGAAGGATAACCAAGACATTAGTTGTTATGCACATGCAAGTCTCCTGAGAAATTGAACATTTGTGAAGCAGGGAAGAATGCGATTGAAGCAAATATGAAAAGATGGAAGTAATCAAAGCCAAGATTTGTGTGGGTGGATCCCAGTGCTTATGTATTTTGAAGAGGATGGAGCACTAACCCTCACCTGCAAAAGAACAATTAAAGAAACCTTAGCTAGCATTGCGTTGCTATTGGATTAAGATCAGAGGTGGAATTCAGCAGGTTCTGATCACTTCTGGAGAACTGGTATTGGAAATTTTGAGTAGTTTGGAGAACCGGAAAATACCACCTCTGATGGCCCTGCCCCCATCTGCCTCCTGAGTCCCAGCTGATTGGCTGGGTCTTCTTTTGTTGCCCTGTACAGGAGAATGGAGCTGGAAAGCAGGTTAGAGGGGTGGGGAGGGAATTGAGATATTGCAGTAACCTTCCCCTGCCACACCCACCAAGCCACGCCTACCAAGCCACACCCACAGAACCGGTAGTAAAAAAAATTGAATCCCACCACTGATTAAGATAGCATTGGATCAAATCACATCTGTAAGGTTTCCACCCTGCAATTGTTCTGGAGTCTTTGAAAGCTTAAGCCCATGTCACACTGGCCAAAGGATGCAAAAAGGACAGAGTGGACGAGCGAAATGTTCCATCCGTTGTTATCCGCTCTCAAAAGGGGCAAAAATTTGCATAGCCGGAGCGGATAACACGGACGCGGGGAGGACGCAGGGCGGATGCAAAGCAGATGCGGAACGGAAGCCCAGTGGATGGAAGTGGATGGGAGCGGATGGGAGTGGATGGCACATCCGCAGGGCTTCCGGGGGGCCTCAGCGAATCGGACATGCAACAGAAAGAGCGGATGCAGAGCGGATGCACAGCGGATGAAGCGGATGCAGAGCGGAAGCCTAGCGGATGCACAGCGGAAGCCTAATGGATGCCTGGCGTTAATTGCGCATGCGGGGAGGATGCATTGCGTCAGCCCAGAAGATATAACAGAAGCAGCTCGGAAGCAGGTCACCATTCAGAGGAAAGACCTGCTGCCGGACACATCGACTGCCTTGCCTGCCCTGCCTGCATGTCTGCCTGCCAGCCTTGCTGCCAGCCTCCCTGCCAGCCATGCTGCCAGCCTGCCTGCAAGCCTTGCTGCCAGCCGGTCTGCCTGCCAGCCTTGCTGCCTGCCTTCCTGCCAGCCTTGGTTCATGCCTGCCTGCCAGCCTTGGTGCCTGCCTTGGTGCCAGCCTTGGTGTCTGCCTGCCTGCCAGCTTGCCTGCCAGCCTTCCTGCCTGCCTTGGTGCCAGCCTCCCTGCCAGCCTTCCTGCCAGCCTTGGTTCCTGCCAGCCTCCCTGCCAGCCAGCAACCCCACAACCATGCAGAAGCACAGCAAGCCTCAGCCATCTGCTGCCAGCCCTTGCAAGAGGTACAGGGATACCATCCCACCCCCTGGCCCTCACTCTGGTTCTGCTGGGGCTTCTGCAGCACGGGCTCGCTCTTCTGGGGCTGGCGCTTCTGCTGCTTCTGCTTCTGGAGGAGCTGATGACAAGCACTCCAGCACCAGCCACCTCCACAGCACCTGCACCCTTCACCCCTGAGAATGAGCGACCAAGAGGGGTGCCAGAGACTCATTTTTGTCTTATAGCTTGTTGTTAATAAAGTCTATTTATGATTCACATACTTGCTTCATTTCTTTTTTTTCATAAAGTCTTGCTGGAAACTTTTAGAAATGGTTTAAGCTTTTGCATGCTTGTGGGATGGGTTAAGATAGCAGTGGGATGGGTTAGGATAGCAGTGGGATAGATAAACCTCCAGTACAAGCATAGTGGGACTGTATGGTCCAGCCTCCCAGGTGCCACACCTACGGCCCTTTATTATCAATAATAATGTAATAATTATCCACACATGTCAACATAAACACAACTCTTTATTAAACGCCCTGTTCATTGTAGGCCAACCAAACATACATGGCCCAATCTCATCTGTGATGAGACAGGTTGAAGGAAGCATCCATTATGCATCTACCATCCTGTCTTGCCACTCCACTGCTCCAGCTGGGGAGTTGCACCATTGTGTCAGGAGGTTGCGCTGCTTCTTCGCTTCATGTGAGGCTCTGTTGGGGCCTTGCACATCCTCAGTGTCAATCAGGTTTCACCCTTGCCTCCATTCCCCAGGCTCCATGTCCCCATTGCCTTGTTGGAGGTCCACGAGCCTGTTCTGCAAGACTGGGTAGCGGGTGCGCATGAGATTGTGCAGGTTGCAGCAAGCTTCCATGATCCTCCTCACGGTCTCTGGGCAATGCTGAATGGTGGTGAGAAGTACCTGGAACCTGTTGGCCAGGATGCCAAAGGTGTTCTCCACCACCCGCCCTGCCCTGGACAGCCTGTAGTTGAAGATCCTCTCTTCACGGGTGAGGTATCTGGAACTGTAGGGCTTCATGAGGTAGGTTGTGAGGGAGAAGGCGTCATCCCCCATGATGAAGTAGGGCACATCTTGTATGTCATTGGGCAGGGGTTCTGGATCTGGGAAGCCCACGATGAGGTTGCGTTCCAGCTCCTCCTTGAGGTGACTGGCATTGTATATCTGGGCATCTGAAAATGAGCCGTTGCCTGAAGCATCGATGTACATGAACTTGTAGTCAGCATCGACCATGGCGAAGAGGATGATGCTGAAGAAGCCCTTGGAGTTGAAATAAGTGGACCCTGAGTTGGCTGGAGATTTGCAGGCCACGTGCTTGCCATCTATGGCTTCAACAGTGTGTGGGAAGTTCCACTTCTGATACCACTGCTCTGCAACTTTTTTCCATCCTTCTTCAGTGGAGGGGTACTGGAGGAGCTCCTCCTTGTATTCTTCGATGATGGCCTGCACCACTTCTCTGACCACAATGCTGATGGTGTTGGATGGCACCCTCCAGCCATACTGCATGCTCCTGTAGGAGGTCCCTGAGGCCAGGTGGCGCAGAGTGAGTGCCACCTTGAACCCAGGCTCCAGGCTGGGCCGGAAGTTGGTGTTTGCCTTGGTGAACCTGGGTGTCAGCCGCTGCACAACTTCATCAAACATGGCTGGAGGCATCCTGATGAAGTTCTGGAATGCCCGAGTGTCTTCGCTCCTGAGCTCCACCATCAGCTTGTTGTACAGTCCGTCCTCTGCTCTTCTGACGAATCATCTTTGGACCCAGACTCTTTTTGGGTGGCTCCATTTCTTCTCGCAGTAGTGTTCACAGAGCCTGCAGATGGCTTCGCCCTGTTGCAGAACAATGGTGGCTGCCAAAAGGACTTTGTTACAATCCATGGTGGACATGACTGGATGCTGTGGAAGAGGAAGAGGCAGGTGAAGGCTGCAGAGGTCTGCACTGCTGGGCTGCTGTTCTGAAAGTGAGATGGAGGCGAGTTGCTCCCCCTTTTTATAGGCAGTATAGGTTTTCCGCTAGGCATCCTCTAGATATCCTTAATATCCGAGATAGGTCCCCTCTGCAAACGTTTTTTCTGTTTTAAACGCTTTGTTTCTGTTCTGCATCCATTCTGCATCCGTTCTGCATCCGTTCTGCATCTGTTCTGCATCCGTTCCGCTTCCTCCCAATGTCCAGGCAGATGGAATTGCGCAGATGCGTAGCAGATGCCTAGCGGATATAGCGGATGCGTAATGGATGCAGAACGGATGCGTAGCGGATGCGTAGCGGATGCAGAACGGATGAACTGGATACATTTTCTGCGCAAAAGTTTTAGGCAGCCCAAAACTTTTGGAGCGGATGAAACGTCCATAAACGGATGCTGGACAGATAGAGAGGAAGCCAAACGGAGGCAGTGAGTACATCGCGTTTTCGAACGGATGTCAAGGTTTTATGTCCATTTTACATCCTCTTTGCATCCATTGGTTCAGTGTGACATGGGCTTTAGCTTGGCCTGTCTGGTTGTCCTTTTTTCTTTTGTTGGGTTGGATTGTTTGTTGCAAACATATATATATCATTGGACTTTTGAAATGTAAGCTTCTTATAGTCATTGGGAGGTGGAACAGCTTTTAATCAAGTCAAACAGACAAATAAAGAAATAATAATAATAATAATAATAATAATAATAATAATAATAATATAATGCTTATTATTATCATTATTATTATTATTATTATACAATAGCTCAGACTGACTTCAAACAATGTCACAACACAGTTGCTCAGATGGTCCACTGGAATTTGTGTCACAACTACTGTTACCTCTAGCGAGGTGAGATCATAAGCCTGAAAAAGTGGTCAAAAATGAGCATGCAAAACTACTGTGGGACTTCTGAAAACAGACTGATTGTGGAGAAGAAAAAAGTGTGGATCATTGACATTGCCATACCTGGTGACAGCAGAATCGATGAGAAACAACATGAAAAAGTCAGATATCAGGACTTGAGAATCGAACTGCAGAGACTGGCATAAACCAGTGCAGTTGGTTCCAGCGGTACTCAGCACACTGGTTGTTGTGCCTAAAGACCTAGGCAAGCACTTAAAAATAATTGGTGTTGACAAAATCATCATTGGTCAGCTACAGAAGGCCACCTTACTGGGATCAGCTCGCATAATCCGCCGATACATCATACAGTTCGAAACGCTTGGGAAGTGATTTGCGATAATGAAACCCAGCATGGTTATCTCGTCTGCTGTGTATCCTGTAATAATAATAATAATAATAATAATAATAATAATAATAATAATAATA
>BLBF01000020.1:8243178-8253192 GCA_015471245.1 Laticauda colubrina | reverse complement strand
TAATAATAATAATAATAATAATAATAATAATAATAATAATAATAATAAAAATAATCATGCTTTTCAATTCTGTAGATGGATTTGTTTTAGAAGTTGAGAATGATGTAGATTTGTTTTTAGAAAAAGAAAAACAATGATGAGAACAGCAAGGGAAAAAATCTGATAACAAAGCACATAACATTCTTCTGTCTTGATTTCAAGTTCCTAACAAAATTTTTATTTGTGTATAACCTTTTTTCTGTGTATCCTTCCTTTCTGAACAGGTAGGAAAAGATGAACTTACTTTCCAAGTCATATTTCTTACAGATAAATGTGGCAAATCACTAAAGAAATGATGCAGCATTCTAATTTCTACCCAATGTCTGCATGATGAACATAATCAGGTTTTACAAGTAAGTTTACAGGCGATTTACCAGTTGTACATGGGACTTGGGAGAATTGTTATAATAGGTTGTTAAAGATTCTACCCCCTTTCTCTTGCTTTTCCTTAAGGGAAGATATTTATCCTGAGGTTTGCAGCTTTTCTCGTTACATAAGCAGCTAACATTTCATTTGGTTATGCAAATTAAGAAAGGATGAATAAACACTGCCTTCAAATGCAACAGATATCTTGCATTATCATATTAGGAATGGAGGAAGCATAAACCTTTCCTATAATCACTGTTGGCATCTGTGAATTTATAACAAAGATAAAATGTGGAAGGATTGAAGTTGTTGGAATATTTTTTGTTATGTTTTACAAACCCACCATAATGAAAGCTTCTGATCCTTAAAGAAAAGGGAGGAAAGGAAGAAAAATATTATGTTCCTATGGCTCTCCCTCATCCATGGCATAGATTGAGTTTACATTTATAAAAGTGTCAGGTTTGAAAGTTTGGAATTTCTGTATCGATCTTAGAAAAGAAAAATGTTGCCTGGTCAATGTTCCCTAATGGGGAAAATATTAACTCAGAATGCTGATTTTTTATTTACGAATACTTGAAAAGACAATTGAATTAATTGGATGATTTTAGATAAAGAGGTCCAGAAATGTTGATTTCTTCATGAGTTTGGGGGGAGGGTTGCTTTTCCTTCTGCAAATGGAGAAGAAAAAGAAATTAATCCAGTGATGTGATGATGAAGAAAACATTGAAAATTGACTTTGGAAGATTTTCTTGTACTTACATGTTTGTTTAATCTGTCTGACTAAACATTCTGGTTATGAAAAGCTTTGGACTGTCTTACATAACTCAACTTTAATTTATAGCTGCAATTTTTAATTAATCACAGAAATAGATTTATGAACCAGATTTCTATTGACTCTGGAGAAACATGTATTTTTCTTATTGGCACTGTGAATTGAGTACACATTTGTGGTTTTGTTTTGATGTCACTTAGTCATCTCAACTCCCAAATGCAGCTAGACATTGATTTAGCATTAGCACAATTTTAAAAGAATTAGCATAATTAAAAAATAATAATAAACTAGCATATTTTAATGAGATCCCATGAAATTACAGTTAATGTATCTGGATAATGAGGAGTTATTTTTTAAAATAATGTTTTACTATCATAATGCATTATATGAAACTACTGATCTGGATCATGATTTTTACCTCCTGTGATTGGAAGCAATTTGCTTATGGAAGATTCTGATCCAGTAGGGAAATTATATTGGAGAAATTTTTCCCAATCCATCAAATAAATATGTATTACAGTCAAATGCAAATATGGCAGAAGATCTAGTTCCACAGGTATCTTCACCAGCTTGAATTGTGAAATGATATCCCCAACCTTTTTTCTACCTGCTGCTTAGATAAGTAGTTCTTCCAGGTGAATTTATAAGTCATTTGTAGAATTCCCTGAAATGGTTCCCCAAGATCTCTGCAATACAGTTTATTAAGCTTAAGAGCCATGGTGGCCCAGTGGTTAGAATGCAGTATTGCAGGCTAATTCTGCAGACTGCTAGCAGTTTGATCTTGATCGGCTCAAGGTTGATTCAGCCTTCCATCCTTCCAAGGTTGGTAAAAATCTAGATTGTTGGGGGTAATGTGCTGACTTCATAAACAGCTTAGAGAGGGCTGTGAAGCACTGTGAAGTGGTATATAAGTCTAAGTGCTATTGCTATTATCATTTACATGATATGGACAATATCAGGGGGGTAATACAGTAATACTAGAAGAGGGGTAGATTGGGTATTTTAAATGCCAGGACAAGATGAGACCATACCAACTTTCATAACCTCTTTTTCTTTTTGCCTAATTATCTGCTTATAGTGTCCCCTCTGCCTTTTTATTTTAGTATTATTGGCTTTATATAGGTTATAGTTGACTCTTAGATTTTCCACAGCTTTTATGCATTCTGGAGGAAACCATGATTTTGAGAGCTGTATGAGCTTATTAGGATCACTAGAACTGTCACTGAGCTCCTAGAATTAATTAAGATATGTTTCTTTTTTAATAAAAGTTTTATTTAAGTTTTCACAAAATATACAAATAAAATATCTTTTTTTTTGAGAACAGCGTGTCCCCAGGTTATCACTTCTCCATACAGACATAAACTCAATACATATTTATCTTATACATTCTAATCTATATCTTATAACTATTTTCACAATTTTTTTCAATAGCTTTTTCCTTTCTTTACTTCCTATAGCCTTATTTTAAATTATCTCATTCCTTTCTTAATTCAATTACATATCTTTTTCTAATTTTTAAAATCTTTCTAATCAATGTTTTAATACTTTCATCTGTCCTGTTTATAATTTCATGTTATCTTTTCTCATAAAACAAATTTTCCCCTGTAATTACTTAACTGGAGTGTAACACCTTTATATCTTTTTTCAAATCTTATTTTAAAATTTAAGTTACATCTTTACAGTTATAACATTCATTTTCTAACCTCTATTTTATAACACATACCTATTTTCAATAGAATTCTGCTTGGTACATTCCCTTAAAATACACACTAAATTCTTAAAAGAAAAAAGTATATATGTATAAAAGTATATCTGTGTATTTATGTATAACAATAGTAAATGGAATAATTATTTTATTCAGGTACAGCTCTGCCATTAATATGAATAACAATATTTTACATTTCTATTTCTTTTAACAAATATTACCTAATAATATCAGTTGTCTTTCACTTTAATCACCTATATTTCGTATTTTACTTATTACTGTCTTTAAATAAAAAACCAAACAATAGTTATTAACAGTAGTCAATAAAGTTATTATTCTTATTCAAGTTCATCTTATCAACTGATAAAAATCTTCCATGTTTCTTTTCAGTTTTTTAAAATGTTCTTTTTAAATCATTGAGAGCCTTATTCTCTTACAAACAAATATTCCACTACACATCAATAGAAATTTTTTCCATCATTTTAATCATCTAACATATTGTATAACAATGCTATCCCATGCATCCTTGCAGAATCTTCTCCTTAAGTTAAATTTTTACCATTGTCTCTGTGTCTTTTAAATAGGTTTATACCTTTAATTCTTGTACATTTTTCCTGTACCTCTATATCTTGTTTTTGTCTTTTGTAGCTTCTTTTCCTTTCCCTCTCTTCTCCTCCTCCCCTTTTTATTCCCTTTTTTATCTGATTCTCCCTTCTGTGATCCTCCCTTCTGCTTCTTCCTAATATTATGATTACTTTTCAAATTACTCTTTTTTTTTTGGTTGTTGCTTCAGTGCTTAAGTTTTCAACTCACTTTCCCCCTTTTCCCTTTTTTACCACGCTTAAAATTGCTTGGTCATTAAAGATGGCTTCTTCATTGTCCCGCCCTTCTTGTTCTGCCAGTGTTTCTTGTTGTTTTTTCATAGTTCAAGATCTCCATTTCTAAAAATTGAAATACGAAGCCAAAAGATCCTCTTCCATCTTGTGCTTCTTCTTTTGTTCTTTAAATCTCATTTTTAACTCTTCAAGGAGTGATGCCATTTAAAAAATTTTTGAAACAACTCCCAATTGATTTTATTTTATTTCATTAGGATGCTCCATCCAAAGTTCCAGGAATCATCCAATAATCCAAAGCTGTTTCTTGCTTCTTTTCTCACTTCCTCTTTCCAGGGGCTTTGTCCTCTTGTAACAAAGTTTCAGCTACAATGTATCTTTTGCAAGCCTTGTTAAAATTCCACTATCAATTTCTTTTAAGTTCCAGGTAGTCTTCTCCATTTTCCAGATTCCACCCTCTTTTTTCCTTTTTTCCCTCCTCTGCTTTCTTTCCTTTTTTAAAGAAAGTTTTTAAAATATCCAAGAATCTTTTATCCCTTTGACACTTTATTTTCAGCTAGAAATAGCCTATTAATGTCAAAGTGGATTAATATCAATTTCTTATTCAAATCTCTTCTTCTTAATGTTTCAAATCAGTTAAAACTGTCAATGTTAAAGGAAGAAAAACCAATTCCGTTTCCTTTCCCTTTCTCTTTTGCAGCTTAAAATCTTTTTTAGGAATAGTATTAGTCTTTAAAATTCAGGTTCCAGTACCTTAAATAGATATTCTCCATTCTACCCGATCAGTCAAACTTTCTCCTTTAAACTTCCTCCTGCACGATCTTGTCTGGTCAGGTTCTTCTTTGAAGTGGCCATTTCTGGCCACTGCTGCAACCGCTTTTGGGAAAGGAAGTGATGGCCAGCTGAGGAGGAGAGATGCAGCTCTTTTCAACCCCGCTGATGGCTGCCCTTTCTTCACCACCTCTATGGGGTGGCTTCAGCCCCAAATCCGGGTGGCTTGGGGTGCTCCAGCGGCGAGCACGGATCAAAACTGCAGATGATCGTGATTTCAGTCCATCACCAAAGAAGCCCAAACTGGAAGTCTCCAATTATGATATATTTCTAAGAGGTTACCAATTGTACCAAATACAAAAGGAATGGGGAGAAAGTATGGACAAAGTGATTGGATGATTAAATTATTAGAATATCAGAATATCAGAATACCAGAATAATAGAGTTGGAAGAGTTGTAGCTCATCTAGTCCAACCCGCCCCCACCCAAACAAGAGACCCTACACCATTTCAGACAGATGGTAGCCCAGTCTCTTCTTGAAAGCTTCCAGTGATGAAGCTCCCACAACTTCTGAAGGCAAGCTGTTCCATTGGCTGATTGTTCTCACTGCCATACATTTTCTCCTTATTTCTAGGTTTAATCTCTCCGCGATCAGTTTCTACCCATTATTCCTTGTATGGCCTTCAATTTAGGCAGTCCATTTGGTTGTTGGAAACACACTGAGCTACTGTATTGACTATATAATTTGACTTCAGATCCTTTGGTTATCATGTGCAAGAGAAAAAATTAGTTTCTGGGTTAGGTTGATAGCAATGGCACACCTGAATAAGACTGCAATGTCTTTAATAGTTTCAGGATTTTTTATAGCACAAGCAGGAGATTCTAAAGAACATAGCCACCATCACAACAATAACAGCAATAATAGAAAGGGGAAAATATAACATTTTGTAGTCAAGGTTGTGGTCAGTATTTTGGTGGGCAGGAGCTGAAGAGTGTTAGAGAGCTTTGTCTTTAATAAATAAAAAAACTAGATATGTTAAGTCTGTCAGAATCTTTATGCATCTAATTTTCTTGTTTTTCTGCCAAAGATTGTTGGGGAATTATGCAGCTGTAAGTTGTCGGCTAGCTGCTGAATGTCTGCAAAGCAGCAAAAACAAGAACTTAAGATTCATGATTGCCCACAGACAGCAAGTTGTGCAAATCTTTTTTTGGGTTTCTCTAAAATCATCTCTGTCCTTATATACAGATAAAATTGTGTCAGAATGGTGTAATGCAAGGTACCCATTGTTTTTTCAAGCTAAACATTAATTGTAGGGTAGAGTTAGTACACATAATAACTCCAATCAGCTTGAAAAACAGTCTCCTTTTGGACAGATTATGAACAAGTCTGCTCAAAGGAGGCATCTTTTTCTGCAAAGGTACCTTCTGCAGTAGCTCACTCATCCTGTGAGACACTGACATAATAAAAAGGGAGAAAAAGAAAATTATTGTGGCAAACACCACAATGGTTTGAACACTCCTGGGTTACCTGGACTTCAGACTTGCATGGCTGATCCATTCCTAAATTTCTCTCTGAATCTATAGTTATATTCTCTCTCTCTCTCCTTCCCTCCCTCCTTCCCTCTCCCTCTCCCTCCTTCCTTCTCTCTCCCCTTCTCCCTCCCTTCCTCTCTCTCCCCCCTCCATCTCTCTCTCTCTCTCTCTCTCTCTCTTTCTCTCTCTCTACACACACACACACTCTTACATAGTTTATGTGTGTATATATTTGATTTTAATCTCCTGCCTATCACTAAGTATTCTTTACACAGAAAGAAGAAATGGCTTTATGTATTCTGTAGGGCTCCCTGATTAGTGCAATCTGACATGCATATCAAAGCCACAGCCATACACGATATAATGCTGTTTGCTCATAGCGATCTTGAGCAAGATTGTTCATAGAGAGAAGCAGCTTATGAGATTTCCCCTTTCTTCTCCATAATCCTACTTATAGGGTGTTGGTTTCCCCAGGGCAGAAAACTCTTTCATGTATTTACATGATTTATATAGATGCCCATTTCACACAAGTGATTTTTGGTGGTTTACAAGGATTAAAAACAAACAACACCCCCACCCCCTCACACACACATAAACTGAAATCAGTAATTTTAAGCAGGACCACTGGAAGGAACAGTGAAATAAAACATCTTCCTCTTTTATTCCTAAAATCTCACTTCAAGGCTGCAAATAGTCCGTAATCCAGCCATTCTTCCAGTATAACAGTTGGGGTTTATTTTTTTCTTTGCAGAAAGCATGAGGTGTCTCAAAAGTATCTTACAGAAGCCTTCCTTAATGTATTTTCTAGATTGCTCAAACACAACTTCCAAGCTGATTGTGTGTGATGGAGAGCTATCCTGTAACCAATCAGTAGAGCTTTAGGATGAAGAAAGTTTGAAGTTACTGGCCAAAAGGGGAAGTACAACTATCGAAAAAGTTCTACTCTAAGAAATCAACACAAAATACCAAGGGTTTGGGGTTTTATGGGGTATACATAACCTTGTATATCTCTCCTTCTACAAAATTTAATTGGCTTGTGCTAAATTTGAGGAAATTTAAAGGCACGAAAGATACCTCATTTTTTGTTCTAGGAAATCTCACTTAACATTTCTTCTGGATATGCTATCAAAACTTTAAAGAATGGTACCTTGGACATGATAATAATAATAATTATTATCTTAGAAAAAAGGAAAGTAGAAAAATAAAAACCTGAGAGGCATACTTTGTTGACCTTCTCCATTAAATCACATTTTCTGTTTTGATCTCTCTGTTTCATCAAACAATAACATAGACAGAGCCCAACCTGTATCCTTTAATCTTCCACAACAGGAGAAAGGCAGAGGTGACTTTATCCCACTCAAAACCCATAAGTCCAAAAGTTGATGGATTCACACGAGGATTCTTGTACAACATTTTCACTTTGAGGAAAAACTAACACGGTATACCAGGGCCAGATTTTCCAAGAAAATCCACTTAATTACAAATGGATTTCCTTTTAGAAAAAAAGTGACTGAATTTGGATTTTTCTGAGACAAGGACTGCTGTAATTGAAGCTTAGTTACTCAAGCCATCAGTAAAGCCCATGTCCCACTGCACCAATGGATGCAAAGAGGATGTAAAACGGACAAAAAAGCTTGCCATCCGTTTGAAAACGCGATGCATCCATTGTGTACTCACTGCATATGTGTTTCATATGCTCTATCTGTCAAATATCCGTCTACTGCTATTTCATCTGCTCAAAAAGTTTTGAGCTGCACAAAACTTTTTGAGCGGATGAACTTTCCGCCACGTACGATGTACATCCACGACACATACGGGCAACAAACGTTCTACGTCTGTTGTCATCTGTTACACGTCCGCTGTATCCTCTTGGAATCCTCTGGACATCCCCTCAACTCACATCCACTGCAGCTGAAAGCGGAAAGAGGGAGGAAGCGAAAGGTACATGGAACATCCACACAGCGTTAGTAGCACAGACATAGAAAGGATGTAAGTGGATGCATTTCATATATAAAGCATTAAAACGGACAAAACGTTTGTATGTGGGACGTATCTCGGATATTTAGGATGTCTGGAGTATGCCTAGAGTATGTGGAAGGACACCTAGTGGAAAACCGATATTTCCTATAAAAAGGGGGAGGAAATCACCTGGATCTCACTATCAGTCCAGCAGCTGTGGTGTACAGACCTCTTCACCCTTGGTCATGCTCTTCCACATCATCCATTGATCTCCACCATGGATCATCACACACTCCTTATGGTAGCTGCCATCATTCAACAGCAGAACCAAGCCCTCTTCAGACTGTTTCACCTTTTCTACGCAAGGAGAAGAAAGAGACGTCCAAGAACTGTGTGGGTCCGACGATGGATCGGGAGAAGAGTGGAGTTTGGACTCTATGACAAGCTGATGGTGGAGCTGAGGAATGAAGACACTCGTGCATTCCAGCACTTCATAAGGATGCCACCAGCCATGTTTGACGAACTTGTTGAGCGTCTGAGAACCAGGTTGACCAAGCCGAACACCAACTTCTGTCCCAGCCTGGACCCTGGACTGAAGGTGACACTGACTCTGTGCCACTTGGCCTCTGGAACCACATACAAAAACATGCAGTATGCCTGGATGGTGCCAGACAACACCATCAGCATTTTGGTCAGAGACGTGGTGCAGGCCATCATTGAAGAATACGTGGAGGAGCTCCTCCAGTGTCCCACCATTGAAGAAGGCTGGAGGAAAGTTGCAGAGCAGTGGTATCAGAGGTGGAACTTTCCCCACACCGTTGGAGCTATAGATGGGAAGCACGTGGCCTGCAAAGCTCCACCCAACTCAGGGTCCAATTATTTCAACTACAAGGGCTTCTTCAGAATCATCCTCTTTGCCATGGTTGATGCTGACTACAAGTTCATGTACATTGATGCTTCAGGCAATGGGTCATCTTCAGATGCCCAGATATACAACACCAGTGATCCAAAGGATGGGCTGGAACGCAACCTCATCATGGGTTTTCCAGGTCCAGACCCCCTACCCAATGACACACAAGATGTGCCCTACTTCATCGTGGGTGATGATGCCTTCTCCCTCAGAACCTACCTCATGAAGCCCTATACTTCTAGATACCTCACCCGTGAAGAGAGGATCTTCAACTACAGGCTATCCAGGGCAAGACGGGTGGTGGAGAACGCCTTTGGCATCCTGGCCAACAGGTTCCAGGTACTTCTCACCACCATGCAGCATCGCCCACAGACCAGGGGAGCATCATGGAAGCTTGCTGCATCCTGCACAATCTCATGAGCACCCGCTACCCAGTGTTGCAGAACAGGCTTGTGGACCACCAACAAGGGAATGGGGACATGGAGCCTGGTGAATGGAGGCGAGGACTATACTTGATAGACACTGTGGATGTGCAAGGCTCCAACAGAGCTTCACATGGAGGGAAGAAGCAGCGCAACCTCCTGAAACACTGGTGCAACTCCCCAACTGGAGCAGTGGAGTAGCAAGACAGGATGGTAAATGCTTCATGGATGCTTCCTTGAGCCTGTCTCATAACACTAATGAGATTGTGCCATGTATGTTGAGTGGCCCTACAATGAATAGGGCATTAATAAAGAGCTTTGTTTATTTTGAAATGTGTTGATCAATGAATAAATTGTTATTGATAAAAAGGGCTATATGTGTGGCAGCTGGGAGGGTGGACTATACAGTCCCACGATGCTTGTACTGGAGGTTTATCTATCCCACAGCTATCCTTACCTATCCCACAACTATCCTTACCCATCCCACAGCTATCCTTACCCATCCCACAGCTATCCTTACCCATCCCACAGCTATCCTTACCCATCCCACAACTATCCTTACCTATCCCACAAGCATGCAAAGGCTCAACCCCTTTTTCAAAGTTTTCACCAACACTTTATTACGTAAAATTTTTAGCTTGCACTGGAGGTTTATCTATCCCACAGCTATCATTACCCATCCCACAGCTATCCATCCCACAGCT
>BLBF01000020.1:8228338-8243168 GCA_015471245.1 Laticauda colubrina | reverse complement strand
CACAGCTATCCATCCCACAGCTATCCTTACCAATCCCACAGCTATCCTTACCCATCCCACAGCTATCCATCTCACAGCTATCCTTACCCATCCCACAAGCATGCAAAGGCTTAACCCTTTTTTCAAAGTTTTCCCCAACACTTTATTAAGGAAAAAAATGAACCAAGTGTGTGAAGCAAAGATAACCTTTATTAAGAACAAACTGTATGACTTTATTAAAAAGCAAAATGCCCCAAGTAAAGTGTCTTTCAGCAAAGATAAGGTGAGCAGGTAACAATTCAGTCTCTGGCACTCTTCTCAGTCACTCTGAGGTGTGCCCATGGTCTCAGATGTAAAGGGGCCAGGGACTGTGGAGGTGGCTGTTGCTGGAGTGCTGGTCTCAGGCGCCATTGGGGTGCCTGGCCCCGAGAGTACAACAGGAGATGGTGTGTGCAGGAAGCTCTCAGAGAGCTGACTCAGTCCCGTGAGGTTGAGAGGGCCTTCCTCAAGGACCTGGGATGTGAGGCCCAACACTGATGACAGATGTTCTGAGGAAGGGCTTGGCTGTGGGGTGGGGGAAGGAGGTGTGTAGTGGGGCTGTCTGGTCTGCAGCTGGGTCAGCTGAGGCATCTGTGGCATCTGTGGCATCCGAGGAACCTGGGTCTGGACTGGGAAGGGCTGCCTCTGCTGTGGGAAGTCCTGGTAGTGGTAGGCTTGGTAGGTGAGGGGCTGCTGAAATCCGTGGAAGGGCTGTGACATTGGCTGGGGTGGAGGATCAGTCCCGGAGTGGGTAGCAGCAGATTCAGCTGGGCCTGGAGGGTAGTGCAGAAGAGCTGTAATCCTCTCCTTCATCGCCTGGTACTGGGCCTCAGGCATGTCCAGGAGGATGGTGTGTCAAAGTGGACCAACTGGGAGAGGAGATCTGTGCTTGCCTTGATTGTGTCCCTGATCTTCAAGAGGACAGTGTGGCTCTGTCACTCCGGTCTGCCTCTCTGCCTGCTTTCTGTGGAGGTGGAGCTGGGGGTAGGTGTGGGTTGGTCTCTGGTGGCTGCCTCTTCTTGCTCCATCTGAGACAGGGGATCCTCCAGGTCCTATGGCACGGGGAGTGCAGCTGTGGGGGAGGGTCTCTGTCGTGGGGCCCTCCAAAGACACCTGCCTAGACACAGTAGCTGTCTCCTGCCTAGAAGAGGAGTGGCTCTCTGTGGGCTGTCTGAGGGAGAGAGTTGACAGAGGGGCTGCTCCTCAGTGGCGGATCTCACCCTCCAGGAAGCTGCACCTGGCCATGACATAGATCTCTCGGTCAGTTAGCTTGACAGCGGCCTGCCCGGATCTCTTCAGATGCAGCTTGCCATACCAGGTGTGCATATGGTTCTACCACCCTAGGAGGACATCTGAAGTGTAGCCCAGGCTCTCCGCCTTCTGTCTCCACGCTGCCTGTTTCCGCTTGGTGTCGCGATAGAGCCTGTGGCCCTTTCTCCACAGGTACTCATTTTTTCACTCAGCCATTCCAGCACCTCCTCCTCATGATCCTTGGAAATGGAGTACTGTTTCCTCTCCCCCTTCTCCTTGCCTTGCTTCTTCCTCCCTCTGGCAGGGGCTTCAGAGCCTTCAGCAGCAGGGCTTTGAGGGCCTTGGGGATGATCCACCACAGCAGCAGCAGCAGGAGAAGCACCAGCAGCAGCAGGAGAAGCAGCAGCAGCAGCAGGAGAAGCACCAGCAGCACCAGCAGGAGAAGCACCACCACCAGCAGCAGCACCAGCAGGAGAAGCACCAGCAGCAGCACCTGCAACACCAGCAGCACCAGCAACACCAGCAGGAGGAGCACCAGCAGCAGCAACACCAGGAGCACCAGGAGCACCACCACCACCAGCAGCAGCAGCAGCTTCAGAGTCAGCGCCAGGGGGGTGGGATGGTGGTTCTGTCCTTCTTGCCAGGGCTGGCAGGCGTAGGCACAGGCTTCCTCTTCTTTCCCATGGTGTTCTCTCAAGATGTCTCTGGCAGCAGGTCTTTCCTCTGAATGGTGACCTGGTTTCGAGCTGCCTCCTTTAATATCCACGGAGCTTCCGCAATTCATCCTCCCCGCATGCGCAGTGAACGCTTTCCATCCGCTAGGCATCCGCTAGGCATCTGCTAGGCATCCTATAGGCATCCGTGATGCATCTGCGTCATACGCAACGCATCCGCTACGCATCCGTTCCAGCTGCTATGTGTCCACTTCGCTGTTCTCCCCCGGAAGCCCTGCGGATGTGTCATCCGCTTCCATCTGCTTTCATCCGCTAGGCTTCCTACGAACGTCCACTTTACATCCCTGCTACATCCTCCCCACGTCCATTCCTTTCCGTTGTTGTCCGCTCTGTTTATGCAAATTTGGGGCACTTTTGAGAGCGGATAACAGCGGATGGAAAATTTGCTCATCCACTGTGTCCTTTTTACATACGTTTTGCATCCATTGGCCGGTGTGACCTAGCCTTAAGGGAAAAGAGCCATGGTGGTGCATTGGTTAGAATGCAGTACTGCAGGTTACTTCTGCTGCCTGCCAGCTGCCTGCAATTTGGCAGATCGAATCTCACCAGGCTCAAAGTTGACTCAGCCTTCCATCCTTCCGAGGTTGGTAAAATGAGGATCCAGATTGTTGGGGGCAATATGCCGACTTTGTAAACCACTTAGAGAGGTCTGTAAAAAGCATTGTGAAGTGGTATATAAGTCTTAGTACTATTGCTATTGCTAATGGACTGTCACAAAAAAGAGAGGGTCAACCTATCCTCCTGAAGGCACTTGAAGTGGTGGACAAGAAGCAATGGATGGAAACTAATCAAGGAGAGAAGCAACCTAGAACTAAGGAGAAATTTCCTGACAGTTAGAATAATTAATAAGTGGAACAACTTGCCTCCAGAAGTTTTGAATGCTCCAACACTGGAGATTTTAAAGAGATTGGACAACGATTTGTCGAAAATGGTATATGATTTCATGCTTGACCAGGAGGTTGGACTAAAAGATCTCCAAGATCCCTTCCAACTCTGTTATTCTGTTACCTGTGATTTTTCCTTCCCACCAATCATCAATCACTTTCCGTAAAAGTTTTTAAATCAAGAAACATATCTTCTAGTGAGGTGAAATATTTCTTCTTGTTTTGGTTTTGAAAATGGGCCAGACTGTATTCTTTCCCCATATTCTTTTTACATTCTTTCCTGTCTTATAATTCACCTTAAGTAAAATCTGTGTGCATTTTCCCAGTAAATGTTTTATAGCAATGCAAAATTAGAATGGGATGTCTTGTATCTACTGTATGGATGTCTGTGTACAGTTTGTCAGGAAAAAACTAGATGTTTGTAGTGTCTAAATTTGAAGTTAATTAAGGGGATTTGGAAGGATTTTTACTCATTTGAGATGAGGCAGATGCCTCTAATTTGTTGTGTTTTAAGTCCAAAACTCTCTTAAATTTCAGACCAGTCTTTGTTCTGGAACTCTGTCATTATTAGGCCTCACACCACAACTTTATAGCTCTCTGGATACTTAAATCCTTTTTCATCACATTGGCTTCACTTGGCACATGGACTCTTAGGTATGTGTTGGCTGGATTAGCATATCTAATCAAAATATGAAGGAAGCCTTAAGCACAACAGTTGATTGTCCTTTGAAATGCAAAGCAGTACAAGCCTCAGTGTTCCAGAGTTTAAACTCTAGGCTCTTTTCTTTTGCTCTTCTGAATTAATAAATACTTGGCCATTCTCTTGATGAGCTTTAGAGGCAACTGAGGTAGGCTTACACAAAAGTTCTCTGTAGCCTGAGAACTGTTGATTCCCTTCCAACAGCAGCACTTGTGTTGGATATGGAGAAGTGTTGAATTCAGATGCATCCTCAACTTGCAATCAGACTATGGCTGGTCACCCTAATAATAGCTTTTGCTGGCAGGTTTGATTGGGTGCTATTTAGACAATTCATGAGGCCACCAGGGAGAATGAAGATAGGCGAAGATAAGTTTCAATCAAAAATTGCATTCAAAAAGGAATATTTAAGCTTTAAAAATGAAGTGGAAGTGGTCTATACATGTGGTTGCTTTGATATATGTTCAAAGGGAAATATCTCTCTCTCTCTCTCTCTCTCTCTCTCTCTCTCTCTCTCTCTCTCTGACACACACACACATCATCATCATCATCATCATCCTCGCCATCACCATCACCATCACCACCATCACCACCCTATCTCTTCATGTGGGATTAAAAATAAAAGTTGGGTCTTATAGAAGTGTCACTGAAAGAATGTCTAGAAAGACATAAAAAAGGGCCTTTGAAAAATAAGATTATCTAACCTCTTTCATCTCTCTCCAGAGAGTCAAAATTGTGTGATGGAGATAATCCTGGTCACTTCCTTAAGCCCCTGTCACACAGCATCAACGGATGGAAAAAGGATGTAAAATGGAGAGAAACACTTGCCATCTGTTGGTTAATGCGATGCTTCCGTTCTGTACTCACTGCGTCCGTTTTTCATACTCTCTATCCGTCCAGCATCCGTCTATTGACATTTCATCCGCTCAAAAAGTTTTGAACTGCACAAAACTTTTTGAGCGGAAAATGTATCCATTGCATCCATTCTGCATCCGTTGTCATCCGTTACACGTCCGCTATATCCGCTAGGCATCCGCTGCGCATCCGCGCAACTCAAATCTGCTCCAGCGGAAAATGGACACAGGGAGGAAGTGAAACGGACGTGGAACGGACACGCAGCATTAGTAGCACGGATGGAGAAAGGATGAAAGCAGATGCAGCTCACATACAAAGCATTAAAACAGAAAAAACATTCGCAGAGGGGATGTATCTCGGATATTTAGGATGTATGCAGGATACCTAGAGGATGCAAAAGGACACCGAGCAGAAAACCTATATTTCCTATAAAAAAGGGGAGGAACTCACCTGGATCTCACTTTCAGTCCAGCAGCCCTGCGGTGCAGACCTCTTCAGCCTTCATCTGGCTCTTGCTCTTCCACAGCATCCAGTCATCTTCACCATGGATCGTCACACACTCCTTTTGGTAGCCACCATCGTTCTACAACAGTGCGAAGACATTTACAGGCTCTTTCACCTGTTCTACATGAAGAAAAGGAGGCATCCAAGAAGTGTCTCGGTCCGAAGATGGATCGCCAGAAGAGCAGAGTATGGACTGTATAACAAGCTGATGGTGGAGCTGAGGAACGAAGACCCTCGTGCATTCCAGAACGTCATGAGGATGCCACTAGCCATGTTTGACGAAGTTGTGGAGTGGCTGAGACCCAGGTTGACCAAGCAGAGCACCAACTTCCGGCCCAGCTTGGACCCTGGACTGAAGGTGGCACTGATTCTGTGCCACCTGGCCTCTGGAACCACATACAGAAACATGCAGTATGCCTGGAGGGTGCCATACAACACCATCAGCATTGTTGTCAGAGAAGTGGTGCAGGCCATCATCGAAGAATACGTGGAGGAGCCTCCACTGAAGAAGGCTGGAGGAAAGTTGCAGAACAGTGGTATCAGAGGTGGAACTTTCCCCACAACGTTGGAGCCATAGATGGGAAGCACGTGGCCTGCAAAGCTCCACCCAACTCAGGTCCACTTATTTCAACTACAAGGGCTTCTTCAGCATCATCCTCTTTGCCATGGTTGATGCAGACTACAAGTTCATGTACATCGATGCTTCAGGCAGCGGCTCATGCCCAGGTATACTTCAGATGCTTCAGATGCCCAGGTATACAACGCCAGTGACCTCAAGGAGGGGCTGGAAGGCAACCTCATCATGGGCTTCCCAGATCCAGAACCCCTGCCCAACGACACGCAACATGCGCCCTACTTCATCGTAGGGGATGACGCCTTCTCCCTCAGAACCTACCTCATGAAGCCCTACACGTCCAAATACCTCACCCGTGAAGAGAGGATCTTCAACTACAGGCTGTCCAGGGCAAGGCAGGTGGTGGAGAATGCCTTTGGCATCCTGGCCAACAGGTTCCAGGTACTTCTCACCACCATGCAGCATTGCCCAGAGACCGTGAGGAACATTGTGGAAGCTTGCTGCATCCTGCACAATCTCATGCGCACCCGCTACTCAGTGTTGCAGAACAGGCTCATGGACCACCGACAAGGCAATGGGGACATGGAGCCTGGTGAACGAAGGCAAGGGCAAAACCTGACAGACACTGTGGATGTGCAAGGCCCCAACAGAGCTTCACGTGAAGGGAAGAAGGAGTGCAACTTCCTGAAACACTGGTGCAACTCCCCAGCTGGAGCAGTGGAGTGGCAAGACAGGATGATAGATGCTTAATGGATCCTTCCTTCAGCCTGTCTCATCACACGGATGAAATTGGGCCATGTATGTTGAGTGGCCCTACAATGAACAGGGCATTTAATGAAGTGTTGTGTTTATGTTGAAATGTGTTGATCAATGATTAAATTGTTGTTGATAATAAAGGACCAAAGGTGTGGCACCTGGGAGGGTGGACCATACAGTCCCACTATGCTTGCACTGGAGGTTTATCTATCCCACAGCTATTACCCATCCCACAGGTATTCCTGCCCATCCCACAGGTATCCCTGCCCATCCCACTGCTATCCTTACCCATCCCACAAGCATGCAAAGGCTTAAACCATTTCTAAAATTTTCCATCAAGACTTTATTTAATAAAATAAATGAAGCAAGGGTGTGAAGCAAAGATAATCTTTATTAATAACAAGCTGTAAAAGAAAAATGACCCAAGTATCCCAAGAAAGATAAAGTCATCAGGTAGGAACCCAGTCTCTGGCACTCTTCTCAGTCACTCTGAGGCGTGCCCATAGTCTCAGGGGTGAAGGGTCCAGGTGCTGTGGAGGTGGCTGCTGCTGGAGTGCTGGTCTGAGGTGCCATTGGGGTGCCTGGCCCCGAGAGGACAACAGGGGATGGTGTGTGGAGGAAGCTCTCAGAGAGCTGGCTCAGTCCTGTGATGTTGAGCGTCCCTTCCTCCAGGACCTGGGGTGTCAGCCCCAATACTAATGACAGATGTTCTGAGGCCGGGCTTGGCTGTGGCGTGGAGAAAGTAGGAGTGTAATGGGGATGTCTGGTCTGCAGGTGAGCGAGGTGAGGCATGGGTGGCATCTGTGGCGTCGGTGGCATTGGTGGCGTGGGTGGCATCGGTGGCATCGGTGGCACCGGTGGCGTTCGATGTACCTGTGCCTGGACTGTGAAGGGCTGCTTGTGCTGCTGGAGCTCCTGGTAGCCGTAGCCTTGGTAGGTCAGGGCCTGTGGAAAGCCTTGGAAGGGCAGTGGCATCACCTGGGGTGGAGGAGCAGACCTGGACTGGGTGGGAGCAGGTTCAGCTGGGTCTGGAGGGTTGTGAAAAAGACCGGTGATCCTGTCCTTGATCCCCTGGTACTATGATTCAGACATGTTCATGAGGGTCTCTTTGACGTAGTTGAGGAAGGGCTTGCAGTTGGAGGATGGTATGTTGGTGTGTACCAGCTGAGAGAGGAGATCTACGCTGCTTTTGATGGTGTCCCTGATCTCCAGCAGGACAGTGTGGCTCTGCCCGTCCAGTCTGACTCTCTGCCTGCTTTCTGTGGAGGTGGAGCTGGGGGTGGGTGTGGATTGGTCTCTGGTGGAAGTGCCCTCTCCTTGCTCCCACTGCATCAGGGGGTCCTCTACGTGCTCCACCATGGGTAGTGCAGCTGTCAGGGGGGTCTCCATCGTGGCACGCTCCACAGATACCTGCCTGGACACAGGAGTGACTCTTGGCCAGAAGAGGACTGGCTCTCTGCGGGCTGCCTGAGAGAGAGGGTTGTCAGAGGGGCTGCTCCTCGGTGGCGGATCTCACCCTCCAAGAAGCTGCACTTGGCCATCACGTAGGACTCTCAGTCTGTCAGCTTGACCGTGGCCTGGCCAGATTTCTTGAGGTGCAGCTTCCCGTACCAGATGTGCATGTGCTTCCACCAGCCGAGGAGCACCTCCGAAGTGTAGCCCAGGCTCTCCACCTTCTCTCTCCAAGGAGCCTGCTTCCTTTTGGTGTCTTGATAGAGCCTGTGTCCCTTCCGCCAAAGATACTCGTTCTCCCTCAGCCATTCCAGCACCTCATCCTCATGTTCCTCTTCGATGGAGTATTACCTCCTCTCCCATTCACACGTATGCCTCTTCTTCCCTCTGGCAGGGCCATCTGGGCCCTCATCAGAGGGGCTTCGAGGTTGTAGGGGCTGCTCCACCACACCACCACTACCAGCAGCAGCAACAGCAACAGTAGCAGCAAAAGCAGCACCAGCAGCACTGGCAGCACCAGCAGCACCAGCAGGACCAGGATCAGCAGCATCAGAGTAAGCACCAGCAGCGCCAGCAAGGCCAGCAGGACCAGGATCAGCAGCAGCAGAGTAAGCACCAGCAGCACCAGCAGGACCAGCAAGACCAGGATCATCAGCAGCACCAGCAGGACCAGGAGCACCAGCAGCACCAGCAGAGTAAGCCCCAGCAGAAGCCCCAGCACCAAGAACAGCACCAGCAGAGTAAGCACCAGCAGGAGCCCCAGCACCAGCAGAGTCAGTCCGAGCAGCAGAAGCCCCAGCAGAAGCAGAGTCAGCACCAAGGGGTGGGATGGTGGCCCTGTCCCTCTTGCCAGGGCTGGCAGCAGATGCCACAGGCTTTCTCTTCTTCCCCATGGTTGTTGGCTGGCTGGCTGGCTGGCTGAAGATGTGTCTGGCAGCAGGTCTTTCCTCTGAATGGTGACCTGCTTGCGAGCTGCTTCCCTTTATGTTTGCGGGGCTGACGCAATGCATCCTCCCTGCATGTGCAGTGAATGCTTTGCATCCGCTAGGCATCCACTAGGCATCCGCTCGGCTTCTGCTCTGCATCCGCTTCATCCGCTCGGCATCCGCTCTGCATCCGCTCCTTCTGCTGTGCGTCCACTTCGCTGTGCTCTCCCGGAAGCCCTGCGGATATGCCATCTGCTTCCATCCACTTCCATCTGCTAGACTTCCGTGGAGCTTCTGTTTTACATCCTGGCTACATCCTCCCCCCGTCCGTTCCTTTCCGTTGTTGTCCGCTCTGCTTATGCAAATTCAGGGCACTTTTGAGAGCGGATAACTATGGATGGAACATTTTCTCGTCCACTGTGTCCTTTTTACAAATGTTTTGCATCCGTCGGCCAATGTGACAGGCCCTTTAGTTCACTGTAACTACATAGCCAAAAAGGCATAAAGAGTTGCTAACCTGATCCTTGCCGTAACTTGGTGTAAATAGTGTTACCATGAGCCAGGGTGGTGCAGTGGTTAGAATACAATATTGGAGGCTAATTTTGTTGACTACCAGGGGTTCAATCCTCACCAGCTCAAGGTTGACTCAGCCTTCAATCTTTCCAAGGGTGGTAAAATGAGGATCCACATTGTTGGGGACAATACATTGTATCTGTAAAACTGCTTAGAGAGGGCTTAAAACACCATGAAGTAGCATAAAAGTCTAAGTGCTTTTGCAAATTCTAATCTATGATTTCCTTCATTTGTGCTTTTTTGCCCACTCAAACCAGCATGCTATTATGTTAGGAAAGCAAGAGGCTGAATTTGATCAAAGTGGGATTCTCCTCCAATGAAAGCTCAGACTGAATCTCCTGATACAAAGATTGTAGAAATGGAAAACCTTATAAAAGATTTCATTTATAAACCACTTTTAGCATGTCATTTGAAATGCCCTATCATTTTGACATGCCACGTGGAAATGCTGAAAGAATAGAAATTCATTATTGAAGTTGAGATACACACTTCTGACAAGAATAGAGTCCATTTCCCAAATTATGCTCCAGGATCCAGAATGATTTGAGAAAGACCCTCCCTGGACCAACTTTGGTTGAGATATGCTATTTCTGGCATAGCAGTCCAATCTTTGAAGTGGGCTGTTCTCTGCACATTCATATATTCTTCTAAGCTTCTCTGCAAAAAGATTAGGCTTTGGAGGAAGGCCAACTTTAATATTGCTGTAATATCGTTATATACTTAATTTAATTGTACATGATCCCCCCCCCCCAGGTTCATACTGAATTTTGTAGTTTATTCCTATGTAGCAGATAAAATGATAAAATGAAATGATAGCAGATGCCTCACAAAGCTATTTCATGATGTTAATATAATACAATATAGAGACAAATAGAGAGAATGAGAAAATGAAATTGATCATTTGACTTTGACGAAAATGCTTCCTGAGGTTCAGAATCAGTAGCTTTAATATTTAATCTTCAATTGATTGTGTTACACGTTATTTGGTTAAAATGCTACTGAGTTTCTCTACCATCACAGAAGTTGCAAAATTTTAATACATATCAGATGCATTAAAGATTATGAAAAAGAAATAATCCCCTGTGGTTTTTTTATGCAATTGCAATGATAATATGGACTATCTGTATACCTGCATGAGATTGGTAAATACTGCAATTACTCAAAATTAGCTGGTTGATATCCATTCAAAGAGAGGCTAAAAGGTATGGCTTTGAGAAATTAGGTCAGCTATAAGGAAAGATATCATACCAAAGCAGATCCTGTGAAATTGCAGAAACTAATATGCTGATGAACCATCAAATTTCAACAATTTAGAAGGAAGAAGCCCTATTTCCAAGCCATAAGTTGAGCTTCCAGATAGCCATTTTAGCTCTTATCCCTCAGACATATTTCTGATGTATTTTAATTTTGCTGAATTTCATTTGTCAAAGCATGAAGGTGAACTTTCATGAAAAGCAGCTTTATCACTATCCTGTTGACCAGGAAAAAACTTTTAAAACATTACGCAAGTTATTTTATGGAAGAGATGCTTTGTGATGCATCTAATGGTGGGTTTCTCCCTTAGAGTGTTGTTTCCTATCTGTATATATGGCATTGGGAGATGGATCAGAAATAGATTGAATGGGTTTTAGTAACACTTTCAGTCCTCAGCTTGGATGGGAGAATTCCCTTGGTGGGAATGTCCTGCACATTTCCAGTGAGCAATATAAACAACAAAAGAATGATTGAATGAAAGGTGTAACAAAAACGCAAATGTATCCCACAAATTGTAATGCATATCTTTGTAACAGGATACATGCTGAGTAGACAATGTGTTTAGGAAATTAGACTTATCTCTCTTCAAACTTCCACAGTTCATCTTCTTTCTGTTCTGTTACATCTATTTGTGTTACACCTGGGGTACCCCAAGGCTCTGACTTAGCTCAATGCTTGTCAATATCTTCATCAATGTTTTAGATGAGGGGATAGAAGGGGTACTCATCAAATTTGCAGATGACATCAAGCTGGCAGGAATAGTCTCAAGGTAGGCTCAAGATACAGAAGCCCCTTGACAAACTTGAACACCGGGCCTGTTATCTAACAAAATGAATTTAGGCCAGAAAAATTCACAGGTATAGAATGGCTGGAACTTGGCTCAATACTAGTAACTATAACTTAGAGTCCTCACTGACAATCACTTAAATATGAGCCAGCAATGTGCCACAGCTGCCCAAAAAAACCCCAATGCAATTCTAAGCTGCATTAACAGAGGGATAGAATCAAGATCACATGATGTGTTAGTCCCACTTTATAATGCTTCAGTAAGACCATACTTGCAGTATTGCATCCAATTTTGGTCACCTTACGGTTCCTCAAAATATGTTGAGACTCTGTAAAGACTACAGAGAAGACCAACAAAAATGACTAGGAGACTGGAGACTAAAACTCATGAAAAACAGTTGCAGGAATTGGGTATGTCCAGTTTAATGAAAAGAAAGACTAGGGGTAACATGATAGCAGTGTTCCAACAACTGAGGTGCTGCCACAAGAAAGAGGAAGTGGTGGTCAACCTATTCTCCAAAGCTCTAGAAAGCAGGACAAGAAGCAATGGATGGAAACTAATCAAGGAGAGAACCAACCTAGGACTAAGGAGAAATTTTCTGACATTTAAAACAATTCATCAATGGAAATGCCTTGCCTCCAGAAGTTGCAGGGGTTCCATCACTGGAGGTTTTTAAGAAGAGATTGAATTGGACAACCATTTGTCTGAAATGGCATTATTCTGTTATTCTATTTGGAAAAAATAGAACGTGGATGAATTTGTGCAGAATATAATGCATTTTATTTATATTCTGCCTTTATTATTTTTACTAATAACTCAAAGTCATGAGAACATTTTATTTATTTATTTATTTATTTTGTCAAGTGGTTATAAGATAACAGGTATAAGTATGAACATAGTTATGAATACATGAAATTGATACATATAAGAAAAATAAAAAGAAACAATAGGACAGGAACAGTAGGCATGTTGGTGCACTTATGCACGACCCCTACAGACCTTTTAGGAAAGGGTCAGTAGTAGACAGTCTAAGGTTAAAGTTTTTGGGGTTTGGGGAAAAAACCACAGAGTCAAATAGAGTATTCAGACATTGACCACTCTGTTGCTGAAGTTGTATTTCCTGCAATCAAATTTGGTGTAGTTTACCTTGAGTTTGTATCTATTGTGTGGTCTTGTATTGTTGTGGTTGAAGCTGAAGTATTCATTGACAGGTAGGACATTGCAGTGTATGATTTCATATGCTGTACTTAGATCGGACCAAAGGCGGCATAGTTCTAGGTTTTCTAGGTCTAGAATTTTGAGTCTGGTGGCATAAGGTATTCTGCTACAAATAGAGGAGTGGAGAACTCTTCTTGTGAAATATTTCTGGACTTTCTCAACTGTGTAAATATCAGATACGTAATGTGGGTTCCAGACTGATGAGCTGTATTCAAATATTGGTCTAGCAAATGTTTTGTATGTTCTAGTTAGTAGTGTGATATTACCAGAGAAAAAGCTACATAGGATTAGGTTAACAACTCTTAATGCCTTTTTGGCTATGTAGTTACAGTGGGCTCCAGCAATTAAATCATTAGAGATGAGTACTCCAAGATCTTTGACAGAGTTTGGATCATCAGCAAAGTCTTGACTATTCAGCTTGTATTTTATTTTCTGATTTTTTTTTTGCCAATATGTAAGACAGAGCATTTATTTGTTGAGATTTGAAGCTGCCATTTATTTGACCATTCTGACACATAGTCAAGGTCTTTTTGAAGGTTAGCAGTATCGTCAGTGGTGTTGAATAGCTTTACGTTGTCAGCAAAAAGAATGCAGTTGCTCTTAATATAATCACAGAGGTCACTTATTTAGAGTATGAAGAGAGTTGATCCTAGAAAACTGCTTTGGAGGATACCACTATTGACAGGTACAGAATTTGATAGGACACTCCCAATTTTGACCATTTGTTGTCCGTTTGACAGGAATGTTTCTATCCAATTATGAAGGTGTCCAGAGATAGCATAAGATTTTAGTCTTAGGAGTAGTTTGTTGTCTACCACTGAATCAAACTTTTTACAGAAGTCTATGTAGATTGTGTCTATTGCTTTGCCCTGATTGACTTGTGTATATACAACACACTGTCCTCTTACTTTCTCCACCACCACTATGAATTTAGGTCATTTTTTTGGATGTTCATAAAGAGGCAAATAATGAAATGAATCAGTGGTGGGACTCAAAATTTTTTATTTCTGGTTCTCTGGGCATGCTTGTTGGGAATGGTGGGTATGGTGTGGCTTGGTGGGCATAGCAGGGGAAGATTACTGCAAAATCCCCATTCCCTTCCCAGCCCACTAACCTACTTTCCACCTCCGTTCTCCTGGGCAGGGCAATAAAAGACAACACAGCCAAACAGCTGGGACTTTGGAGGCAGAGAATAGAGGGGGCGGGGCCAGTCAGAGGTGGCATTTGCTGGTTCTCCAAACTACTCAAAGTTTCTGATACAGATTCTCCAGAACTGGTCAGAACTTGCTGAATACCACCTCCTACCCACATGCACTCCTACCCACAAAAATGTGAAGAACAGATGGCTTATGTTGTGATGTCAAAATGGAAATATGATATTTTGGCTTAGTGGGGATACCCTGAGGTGTAGCACTTGCAGGCTGGCAAGGGTTCCCCTTCCTATTGGCAGGATTTCTGAGTTCTGGCTTCTGGCATAGTCATATAGGTAATGGTGGCAGCCTGGCACAAGTAAAAGATAATGCTCTGGCATTAGACAGACCACAGAGAAAAAGGCTGGAAATCAGAATCCCCTTGCTGCATTCTTCGTGGCTGCACATCTTTGTACCAATCGGGTACTTACATGTGTGCTGTTTAGCTTCCTTCGGGTATTATCCCACGTCATTGTAGTTCTGTTAAAGTTGTAGCAACGTTTCAGCAGAATCTCATCTGCTGAATCCTCAGGCTTCTGTGTAGAGTTAGTTCCTGGTTTCAAATTTGAGGCTGGTCCATTCTGATTGGCTGGGAGCCTGGATCTGTGTTCACTGGACTTGGAGTTTGATTGATTGGTGTTTCTGGTTTCTTCTGTCTGTTTTGTGGCTTTGATTGGCTGGCAACACTCTGTTCTTGTGTTGGAGGCTTTCAGTGCAGCTTGGCTCTGTGTGAAGGGACGGCTGCTCTTCATTAGCAAGCTGCTATTCATTAGCAAGCTGGGTTTCACCTGGGTGCCTGGTGGGGGGGTGTTTGGGTTGGAGCTATCAGAGGGAGTCTGTTTCTGCCCAGGTGTTTGCCTGGCTTGTGGCATGGAGATCTTTCTATTTGAGAGTGCAGGCTTCCAAATGATTGACAGTCTGGTGGAATCATCTCTTCTATTCATGCTGTCAGGTCTTTTTTCAATCTCTATGGCTTCTCTAATGATTCTGTGGTTGGGGTTTTCTATAGTGGCTAGGGTTTTAGTGCCATTGAAGTTGATGTTGTGACCTGTGGTTTTCATGTGTTGGACTAGTGAGGAGGTGTGTTCCAGCTTTTTTACTGCATTTTTGTGTTCATCTAGGCGGGTACTTATTCTTCTATTGGTCTGTCCAATGTA
>BLBF01000020.1:8199283-8218338 GCA_015471245.1 Laticauda colubrina | reverse complement strand
AAGAGATCCTGAGTGTATCATTCAACTGCATGTATCACCAGGTGCTGGGACATGGACATTGGTTGGCAAGGTTGTGATGACAAAATCTGTTCAGGTCCATTTTCTTCCAAGCCGGGAGAATATGGTGAAGCAGAACAAGAGGTGAGGCTGCTTTGGAAAGGAGGTATATTTTCCCAACAGCAACAACCACAATGTGCTTTCCAAGGGGCACCTGGCAAAATGGGCTGTTGAACTATTAGGTTTTTATGTATTTCTAGGCCTTTGTTTCAAGGTGTTGGTATTAGTATAACAATGAATTCCTTCCTCATTTTCTGGACTGGAGGCAATAGTTGAACAGTTGTTATGGGTTTTTCTTTTGTTGTGTTTAGTGTAGTGACTGGTCCTTGAGGGCAAAGAGAAGGGTAGAGATGAGTCTTTTGTTTTCCTAATTTAGCCCTAGCGATCAGCTTCCGCATTTTGTGTCATCAGCTCTAGGTCTTTCGGAGACTGCTTTGCTACTTAAGGCCCTGTCACACTGGCCGACGGATGCAAAACGTTTGTAAAAAGGACACAGCGGATGAGAAAAATGTTCCATCCGTTGTTATCCGCTCTCAAAAGGGGCAAAAATTTGCATAACCAGAGCGGATAACACGGAAAGGAACGGACGGGGGGAGGATGCAGGACAGATGGAAAGCGGATGCGGAACGGAAGCCTAGCGGATGGAAGCGGATGAGAGCGGATAGGTCCCCTCTGCAAACGTTTTTTCCGTTTTTATGCTTTGTTTGCGAGCTGCATCTTCTTTCATCCTTTCTCCATCCGTGCTACTAACGCTGCGCGTCTGTTCCACGTCCGTTCTGCTTCCTCCCTGCATCCGTTTACCGCTGGAGTGGATTTGAGTTGCGCGGATGCCTAGCGGATATAGCGGATGCATAACAGATGACAACGGATGCAGAACAGATGTCCCCCGTATGCCTAGTGGATGCAGAACGGACGCGTTGGATACATTTTCCGCTCAAAAGTTTTGAGCAACTCAAAACTTTTGGAGCGGATGAAATGTCAATAGATGGATGCTGGATGGATAGAGAGGATGAAAAACGGAGGCAGTGAGTACAAAACGGATGCATCACGTTAACTAACGGATGGCAAGTGTTTCTCTCCGTTTTACATCCTCTTTCCATCCATTGGTGCTGTGTGACAGGGGCTTTAGTATTTTCTGAATCTGGTTTTATGAATGGGCAACATAACATCTTATGAATGAAACTTAGTTTCCCTAGGCTAAACCAGTTTTAGCAGAGAAAAGATGGGAAAGGCTTTCTGTTTAATTCTTCTGGGGATTTTCTTTTCTTTTCCTTGGAAGATCAGCCTTGGGGAAATATTCTATTCTATTGGGGAAATATTCTCTAGATATTCTAATAAGAATAAACATCCACCTGCTTGGAGGTTTGTAGTCAAAACATGCTAAAACTGAGAGGGATAGTCCTTACTATTTTCAAAGAATGTTGTATGTGGCACAGGTATGAATAATAGTAGTAACTTAATCTATTCCTTCTTTATCTTACTACAAAGCATTGTGTAGTTGACCAAAATCAAAACAGGAATAAAAACAGGAATAAAACCAAAACAGAATAGATGTAAATATTTATGGGCTTATCTGGTGATCCATGGAAGATTAAACTTGAAATGTAAGAACAAGAAATGGTGAAGAACATCAATTAACATGTCAGAAGTGCATCTTTTTTCTTTTGTAAAAAAGAACTGTCATGGAATAGAAGGTAAAGAGTGAAAGGAGAATGGCTTTGGAAAGTGAAAGGGTAAGCCCTATTATGAAATAGTGTTAGATTAGTCTCCCAAGAGAATGAATGGAAAATGGATCTAAAAAATATGTGCTTAGAACAGAGATAAAGAATGTGTGAATTATGATAAGAGAAAGCTAAAATTAGATGCATGATGAAAAACTGAAGTGAAAAACTAAATAAAGAAATGATGGTGAAACAAGACATGCAAGAGAATAATTGCTGTAAAAATCAGCCTCATCACTCCTCAATTTTTGGATACCTGTCAGCAGGCCTGGGGACTCCAGGAGATGAGTGAAGTTGCAAAATAGCTAAATTATTATTAGCATTTCTCCATTTCTTACTTTATTTTTCTGTTTAATTCTGTCTCTATAGTTTTCAATATGCTTTAAATAATGATGTTATAATGGTTGTAGGTAATGGTAATTTTATATATCAGTTGTTTTACTGGATTGCTGTATACCACCCAGAATCACTTTCTTTAAGATGGGTGGCCATAAAAAAAAATTGGTTGAATAAAAAAACAAGCAAATAAATAAATAAATATGCTGCAAAAATAAAAATCACTCATTTTGTATCACATAAAAATAGTTTCTTTCAGAATTGATGACACAAAAGTGAGTGTTCAGTTGAAAGAGAACACATCTTGAGGATTTGACCAGATAAACACAAAGAATGAGAATCAAATTGCACAAGAAATGCACAGTGGAAGAGTATATGGATTGAGGGGAAAAGGAAGACCCCAAAAAGTCATGATTGATTGGAATTCATAAGAACTTCAAAAAGAGACCCTTAAAGAACAAAAGGTGATGGACAAAGCAATTTATGGATGTGATAGAAGCAAGTATATTATGGGTAGATAGAAAAGTATGGAGAGAAATTGTATGGTAAATGATTTTAAGTTGGTTTCTTTTCTTACCTCATTGTGTGATATCTATGTTTGGGATATACTCAGGTTGGATGAAAGCTTTGCACAATACCTTATGTGATTTATGGGCTTGTTTAGAGGGGAATCCAGTCCTTTCTAGCCTACAAATTCACCATGTCACAATATTTTTGACCGCTTCAGCTTGGTTGCATCTGATATCAAGCTAGAAGGGGGAGTTGTTGTCATCCAATTCAACGAAGTTCCCTTGCAACTTTAATTAGTAGCTTTCTCCTTGCAATTTGTTGTCTTTAAAGTCCATTGTTTTGCTCAACAGAAACATGAGTTAATGGATCTTAATTTCTGTTTCTCTTCCCCATGGCAGCAGACTTTTAATTCCTGCATGATTTTTGTCTTATTTTTCCTTTTCAAAATAATGAAATAATGCTGCTTGCTGTGAAAAAATATTTTAAGATTAATAATTTCAAGTCTTTTTTTTTTACTTTAGAAGCAATGACTGCATAATTTGTAAATTATTCATTAGAAATTCTTCTATCATGCTGAACAGAGAACAATAATAGGTGAGAAGTTATCAAGAAAGAAAGTGTTAAGCAAAGGGACAATAGCACCCAAATGTTTTAATCATGCCTTGCCAGCTTATAATGGAAAGACTGCTGGTGTAGTTGGATTTAGAAAAGAAAAATAAAAAAGATAAAGAATTAACATATAAAAACACTAGATTGCAGCAAACATGTCATCACCCTGCTTTTTTTTATTAAAAAAAATCCACACTTCTTAAGAAATAGCAAGTCTATCTAAACATAGCTCATTTTATTCCTTGGAAGTTGTTCAACTCCTTCTACTAATTCAGCTTTAACATAGCACATTAAAGGAGCATAATTGTCATACATTTGTATGCTAATTATTTGTTCCTTATTTTTTTTTCTGTCACTTTTTATGTACATGTTGGAGGATATTCTCTTGTTGAATACCTGCCCATCAGACAGTAAATAAAGACATGGGAACAGAACCAGTAACACAGCTGGCAGTCCTACTTTAGAATTAAAAAAATGGATTTTTAGAATTGTGAATAAAGTCACAGCCAATTCTTCCCTGCAGACCCACTGCAGATATTTAAAGCCTTTGCCTTTCTAGTCACTAACCAGAAAAGAATGTAACTTCCTGTTTAAGAGACAAGTGGCTTGTTTGCTGCACTAAATGTTTGCAATCATGATACACACCATGCCTGTAAATAAGAGAGTTAGTGACAGGAGGGAAGTCAGCCTTTAATTATCCCAAGTAGGTTATTTGGTTGAGAATTTCAAAAGCTTAATCACAAATAACTTATGTGGCAAGGCCAAATGGAGAGAAAGTGATTAACTATTGAAATCTTATCCTTGTAATCAAAATGACAGAGCATAAAATAAACATGTGCCTTGAATTGGGATTGCCTGGTGTGTGTGTGTGTGTGTGTGTGTGTGTGTGTGTGTGTGTGTGTGTGTGTATGAAACTGTTGAAAGGCTGTCAAAGTGCCTTTCTTCCGAGGATTTGAATTTTCCTGCTGGGAGAGCTCTGGTGCAAGGATACGGACAACTGCTTGAAAGCTGGATCTTTTTATTTTTCAGGAAGGCGAGAGATAGCGAGGCTGTGTTCCTGGGCTAGCTAGCTAACTTCGTATGGTAAATCCCTGTTTTTTATACCTTTTTCTCCTTTTGTGTGTGAATGTTCATTATTTGTGTTTAGTGTTTAAAAATCCTGTCAGAGTTTATTTCCGCCGAAGGGCAAACTTCGCGAGGTGCAGAAGACAAACTCTACGGGGTGGCTTGATTGTATTCTCGGTTGTTTCCTTATCTCTTTTAGCTTTATAATGGTTTTTTCTATTTGTTTTGTGGCAATCTCCTGTCTGTCTCCTTTGTAATTTATTTTGTGTCTTTTGTCTGTTTGTTTTTGCTGATTTGGCATGTCTTGTGTTTGTAAGGGTTTTCTTTTCTTGTTTCCCTAGTTTTCTTAATTATTTGGCTTTTGTCTAAGGGGCTTCTTTAATACCTTTTATTTGATTCCTTTTCCTATGCAAGTTTGTTTTATGGCTGGCCTGATGTTCCCTTCGGGCTTTTCCTGCTTGGGTGACCCCACTGTCCTCGTGAAGTTCCCTTTCCACAAAACAATAAGTGGTACTTTGGGGAAAGTCCCATAAACATAACATTAACTATCATAAGAGTCTCTCTCCCTCCCTCCTTCTCTCTCTCTCTCCCTCCCTCCCTCCCTCCCTCCCTCCCCCCCCCTCTCTCTCTCTCTCTCTCTCTCTCTCTCTCTCTCTCTCTCTCTCTCTGATAAACAGAGAAGAGGTCATAGGGATTTCATGTTATTCTCTGGGGCTCTGCTTCTTCTTTTGTTCTTTTAAAGAAGGAGTGGGCAATTAAATTTCCCAACTGGCCATATGAGAAACTGAGACTGTTGTGGAGGGTCGAAGCAGTAAGACTGCCAAGGGGTGTAGACATGTATGCACATATGTAAATTGAAAAAAAACAGTCACCTTAAAAATAAATGCAATGCAGTTGCATTGTAGTCAAGTGCATATAATGGTGTACACTTATTTACATTTGATTTTTAATGCCCAATTGAAACTCTAGCTCTAGTTTATGTGGGCTAGGTAGGGATAGTCAAAGGTCTGGATGTGGCCCAAGGGCCATAAAATTCCTGAATCTGTTTTAAAGACTGGGAGGAAGAATAATGGAAATAGGAAAAACAATGAACGATTAGTTTACAACAACTGCATGACAATCTGTGGCTTGCTATAATTCTATTGTTGAAGTATGGATGGTCTTCTTTGGGATGAAATCTAGAACTCTGCTTTACTCATTTTCTCAAAATGCTTTGTCTAATACCCTTAAAACTTGACAGTATATTAAATATATAAGAATCATAGAACTGATGTTTATTGTTTGGCCCAAAGAAAGAAGAGTCTTAATATCTCTTGGCAGGTGATTTTAGAAAGATTTCTCCCCCTCCCCCCCCCAATTCCTTTATGTTCTTTCTGAAAGAAAACTAGAAAAAACAAACAATATTGATATCAGTAGATATTTCAAGTGGGTTTTCCCCCTCTATCTCTATTTTTATTCTTCCAAACAAAAAATGTTGGGAAACAAACAGCTGGTGAGACTGTTGAAAACAATACAATAAAAAAAAATCAATCTTTTGATTAAAGGAGCAGAAGTGTTTAAAAAGTTATCTAGTGCTTCATGCCACCTGCACAAATCAGACCAAATGCCATGATATTCTGGATTTTATACAATGTAAAAGACATGGCGAGCATACAATTTAGAAATTTCCCTCTCCCCATTCCTTTTGAAGTTTTTATTGTTCCAGCTGCACCCTGTGGTGCATCCAGAACAATCTTGAACTAAACACACTCAAAACTGTAGAGATGATAGTAGATTTTAGGGGATTAAGTAGGTTCTGACCAGTTCTGGAGAACCAGGAGAAGAAATTTTGAGTAGATTGGAGAACTGGCAAATCCCACCTCTGACTGGCCCTGCCCTCATCTGTTCTCTGCCTCCTAAGTCCCAGCTGATCGGCTGGGTCTTCTTTGGTTGCCCTGCCCAGGAGAACAGAGCTGGAAAGCAGGTTAGTGGGATGGGGAGGGAATGGGGATTTTGCAGTATCCTTCCCCTGCCATGCCCACCAAGCCACGTCCACCAAGCCATGCCACACCCACTAAGCCACACCCACAGCACCGGTAGTAAAAAAAATGAATCCCCACCACAGAAGCCCTCCTATTCTACCACCTCTTACAATACTAAACAACACACTATCAACAGCAGAGTTTCTAAGTTCTATAATATCTCAAGACTTAAAATAGACACTTAACATCAAAACGTCATAAAAAAATCACAACAAAGAATATTCTTCCTGAACCAACTCAGAAGGCTCAGACTGCCCAAAGAGCTGCTGATGCAGTTCTACAGAGGAATTATTGAATCTGTCATTCGTACCTCTGTAACAGTCTGGTTTGGCACAGCAACCAAATATGACAGACACAGACTTCAATGGATAATTAGAACTGCAGAAAAAACAATTGCAATTAGCCTGCCTTCCATTGAGGACCTGTATATTGCATGAGACAGAAAGAAGGCTGTGAAAATATCTTCAGACCTCTCACATCCTGGACATAAACTGTTTCAACTTCTTCCCTCAAGAGGACTTTATTGGGCATTGCACATCAAAACAACCAGACACAGTTTCCCCCTCCCCCCACAATGCTATCACTCTGCTATAACTAATTTCCATAACACTGTTTATGCCCTAGGATGTCCAACCACCTGTATTATCTGTATTATCTGGGCTGTATTATCTATTATCCTTCTTTCATATTATGTATTACCTTAGCTTCTTATGACTATAACTTTGTTGTTGTTTTTTGAATGATTTATGTTGATCACCTTTATTTAGTATCCTATGTTATGTATGCAACTTGGTAGGCTCCAAGTTCCCTATTCTGATTGGCCGAAAAGCCGTTCTCGGATTGGCCATTAGAGAACCAATCCGATTGGCCTGCCGGACAGCGGGAACACTTAAAGTGGTGTCATTGGCCACAAGCCGTGAGCAAGCTGCTATATAAAGGGCTGCTGTGACTTGGGCTCTTGTTCCGTTACCATTGCTTTACTGAATTAAATAAAGAGTTTGTTGTTGGAACCTGGTCTCGCGCAACTTATTTCCGGATGGAACCCTGGTGACGAAGGTGGGATCGTCGTAGAAGAGTGAAATGGAAGCACGTGGTGATCTGAACCAAGCGAGAGAGATGGCAGGTAACAATGCGCCGCCCGCACCATTCAATCCTGATGAGGAGGATTGGGAGTCATATATCGATCGCTTTCTTATGTTTATGTTTCTTTCGGAAAGCAACGAACTGCAGGAAATATCTGACCAAAGGAAGAGGGCTGTCTTCCTTACACACTGTGGACCAGCCATCTTTAAAATGGTGAAGGTGCTGGCTAAACCAAGAGATGTCAAACAGATGACTTGGCCTGAGCTGAACAGAATGCTCAGAGCACATTATGCACCTGTGGTTTCCAACTTGATAAAAAGACGCGAATTCTACAAGAGAGACCAGAAAGAATATGAAACCATCTGAGATTTTGTAGCAGCCCTGAGACACATCGGAAGAGCCTGCAAGTTCCAGAACATGGACGAGGCCATGAGGGACCATGTGGTCCTTGGTTTGAAGGACACTACACTTCAGAGTAAGCTGCTGAATAGACCAAACATAACCGTGGCCGAGGCTATTGCAGAAGCAACCACCACCGAAGCAGCAAAGAAATCCACAGCCATCATGCGCCAATTGAATGCGATTCCAGATCCGTCAAACCAAGCCAAAAAGAAGGCAGAGGGAAGCAAGAAACAGCCCACAGCGACTGCCCAGTATGAAGATCTCGAATCCCAGAGTGACACCGATGACAAAAATGAAGATGTCTATAGACTTCAATCAGACAAGAAATGGCGGGAAAAAAGAAGAAACAGGCGAGAGTTTCAGTGTGCAGGATGCGGGGGCAACCACCCACAAGCTGAATGCAGGTTCCTAGATGCAATCTGTAGGGCTTGTAACAAACGGGGGCACATCGAAAGGGTCTGCTGAAAGAAAAAGAGCTATAGTCCTAAAAGACGTGGCAGCCCCCCCCCCCCACAGACATGAAGAGAGACAAGCCAGAAGCAGATGGAACCAAAGCAAAAGAACCAGTGATAGAGAGGAAATGCACTAGATGGTAACCATCGGAAATGCCAGGGCAGAAAACGGGAAAAAGGTCCGGATAGAGGTGAACATCGAAGTGAAGCCTTGTGAGATGGAAGTCGACTCTGGGTCTTTTCTATCTATGGTATCCTGGAATACCATCTGGCGCCTGATACCGGACATTAAACAAAAAGAACTACAAAAACAAAGACTGATTTTAAAAGACTCCCAGGGACATCGAATCCCAATAGTGGGCCTTGGACATTTCCTCATCGAATTTAAAAATCATGCTGAAATCTTGCCTCTGACCATCGTACACCGTGATTGCCCAAGCCTGCTAGGGATCGAATGGTTCGCGCCCCTGGGAATCGGGATGACTGGGATAAACCACATTGCTGCAGCCAACTGGGAGGAGAGGCTGCTACAAGAATTCCAAGATGTTTTCGACGGGACTCTAGGCAAGTACAAGGGGACCCCAATTTCATTTAGCCTAGACCCGAAAATAGCCCCCATCTGGTTAAAAGCCAGATGCGTCCCATTTCCTTAAAACCAAAAATTGATGAACAATTAAACAAATTAATAGCACAAGGGGTGTTAGAGCCAATCGACCATGCCAGGTGGGAAACACCCATCGTGACTCCTGTAAAACCAGATGGGTCAGTGTGCATCTGTGGAGACTATAAGGCAACCCTAAACCATGTGCTCCAACAAAGCACATACCCAGTACTGGTAGTGCAACACTTATTGCACTCCCTAGGGGGAGGAAAAATTTTTGTGAAGCTTGATCTTGCACAGGCGTACCAACAGCTACCCGTTGACCCCACTACCACAGGGGCACAGACTATTGTGACACATAGAGGGGCATTCAAGTGTAACTGTCTCCAGTTTGGCATTAGCGTTGCCCCAGGCGTATTCCAAAACCTCATGGAGCATCTGTTAAATGGAATCAAGGGAGTCGTCCCTTATTTTGACGACGTTCTGGTGTCAGCAAAAAACGCCAACCAACCAGAGAGCAGATGAAGGGAAGTTTTAAGAAGATTTAGAGATGCAGGCCTTAAGGTAAAGTGAGAGAAATGTAATCTAGCCACCAACCAGGTCAAGTTTCTGGGCTACCTAATAGATGAACAAGGAATACATTCCTCTGAAAAAAAGATAAAGGCAATCAAAGACGCATCTAGACCTAGGAACAAAACTGACCTTCAAGCAATCCTAGGTCTCATAAATTTCTACAATGTGTTCCTGCCCCATCAGGCAACCATAGCAGAACCTTTACATCGGTTGTTAGACAAAAAAATTACCTGGAAATGGGGCCACCGGGAACAAGCAGCATTTCAGGGTATCAAAGACCTATTAACGTCTAACACCGTTTTAATCCAGTCTAGCAATACCCTGCCTTTGACAGTCACCTGTGATGCATCGCCTTTTGGAATCGGCACCATCCTGAGCCACAGACTACCAGATGGCAGAGAGGCACCGGTCGCTTTCTATTCAAAAACGCTTTCCAAGTCAGAACACAATTACAGCCAACTCGACCGAGAAGCCCTCGCAATCATCGCCGGAGTCAAAAGATTCCATGAGTACCTTTACGGCAGAACTTTTTCGATCATCACTGATCACAAACCCCTGTTAGGAATCCTAGCAGGAAACAAGCCAACCCCGAACATTCTGTCACCGAGAATGATGAGGTGGTCTGAATTCCTTGCTGCCTACACCTACACACTGATTCACCACCCAGGAAAGACCATTACCCATGTCGACGCCCTGAGCTGTTCCCCATTGCCCATCACAGAAGAGGACCCAGCTCCCACTGTCTCCACACTTCAACTCGAGACTTGCCCGAACTTGCCGCTAACCGCAGTGGACGTCGTGAGAGCCACCACGAAAGACCCTTTGACAGCTCGCATTCTGAATTGGGTAGGTGAGGGCTGGCCGAAAGAGAACAAAACTGAGACTTTTAAGCCATTTCGCACCCGACAGACTGAGCTATCTATCAATAAGGGCTGTATTTTGTGGGGTCACAGGGTGGTGATACCAAACAGACTCCAGGAAGATATTTTGTGCATGTTGCATGAGGGACACCTGGGCATCGTCAAAATGAAAGCCCTGGCCAGGAATTATGTCTGGTGGCCAGGGCTAGACAAGGACATTGAACGTTGGGTGGCAATATGCCATGACTGTCAAAAATTGAGGCCTACCCCCCCCACAGGCACCAGTTAGGGAATGGGAAACTCCCCGGGGTCCATGGTCTAGACCAGTGGTCCCCAACTTTTTTTGTACCAGGGACCAGTTTAACGCAAAAACACTTTTTCAAGGACCGGCAAAATCAATTCTTCCCCATTAGTAAAGGGTTTCTTTCCTATTTCTTTACTAAAAACATATTTATATATATATTTTAATCACGATTATTCATTCTTTGCAGACCGGTGCAAAATGATCCATGGACCAGTACCGGTCCGGGGCCCGATGGTTGGGGACCCCTGGTCTAGACTACATATTGACTTTGCTGGGCCAACAAAAGGCAACACATTTTTAACAGTTGTGGATGCCTACTCGAACTGGTTAGAAGTCATCCTCATGGCTTCCACAACCACCGAGGCAGTAATGAAACAGCTAGACAAACTTTTCGCCATGCATGGACTGCTTGATGTACTGGTGTCAGACAATGGGCCCCAGTTTACCGCGTTAGCATTCGAGCAGTATTTAGCTGCCCAAGGCATCCGACATGCTTTAACAGTGCCAGCCCATCCGGCTGCAAATGGCAGGACTGAACGCATGGTTCGGTACACTAAGGAGGGCCTGGATAGAATGGACAAGAGGGACGTGCAAGAAAAACTAAACCGTTTACTAACCCTTCAGCATATTATCCCTAGCAGCACAACCAACAAAAGCCCAGCAGAACTCCTAAGGGGTAGGAAATTGTGTTCCTACCTCGACAGACTGCACCCCACTTACACCTGGGATAAATCCCCCAACTCCTCCAGAAAATACCGTGCATTTGAAATAGATGACCTGGTCTATGCGAAAAACCTCACCGGGGACCCGTTATGGCTTCCAGCCACGATCACCCAGATCACAGGCCCCCGGTCTTACCGACTACTCTTAGACGACGGAAGAGAATGGAAGCGGCACATCGACCAGCTTCATACTCGCACTCTCGAACGCAAAAACACATCAGCGCCAAAAATAAATACTGACCAAAAAACAACCATGGAGGGGGGGGATATACAAAATAATAAAAAAGGGAGAGACGAACTTCCCATAACAAGACAACAAACACTACACAAAGACTATCAAACAAATCAAAAAGAGCACTCATCGTTAGATGAACCCCAAATGAGAAGTCCAGGAGCAGGAGAATGAAGCGAGGCCTTCCTGGAAGGAGACAGCCAGGCCAACTCAACCAACCCGGACAAACCAGGAGGGAGCAGCGGAGCCATCTCAACCGACCCAAGAGACTCAGGCAGGAGCGGCAAGGCTGACTCACCCTTCCAGGAGGTTCCATGGAGAAGGAACAGAGAGACAGCGATCCTGTCTGAACTGCTTGAAGACCACACCGAGACTGAGCTGCGCAGGTCAACCAGGACTCAAAAACACCTCACCTACCTGCATGACTATGTGACGCACATTGGACTGAACCAAGGAGGGAGGGGTGTTATGTGAACTTGGTAGGCTCCAAGTTCCCTATTCTGATTGGCCGAAAAGCCGTTCTCAGATTGGTCATTAGAGAACCAATCCGATTGGCCCGCCAGATGGCAGGAACACTTAAAGTGGTGTCATTGGCCACAAGCTGAGAGCAAGCCGCTATATAAAGGGCTGCGGCGGCTTGGGCTCTTGTTCCATTACCATTGCTTTGCTGAATTAAATAAAGAGTTTGTTGTTGGAACCCGGTCTTGTGCAACTTATTTCCAGACGGAATATCCTATTATGATTTATGTTGTTTGCTTATTTAGTATCCTATGACCATCACTGAGTTTGTATCCTTTTATGATGATTGTATTTATGATTACGATCATGATTTATCACTTGTTGCTTGTATGTACATTGAGAGCTTATGCACTGGAGACAAATTCCTTGTGTGTCCAATCACACTTGATCAATAAAGAATCTTAACCTACCCTATCCTATCCTATCCTAGTGAGGAAATTAATCCTGTAAAATAAGATCTTTTAAAAGTGATGTTTAAAGTACAACAGTTAAAATGCAGGGGTATCTTTTACATAGTGTTTGTGTGTGAGTGTGAGTGTGGGTGTGTTTATAAAACTACATATTTTGCGTCTTCTTTTTTTATTTTGAAGTAAGAGAAGTGGTTTTGGTGATGTGCTTTATTCTCTGAAGATCATTGCTTTTGTTTCCTGCTAAATGAGTATTTTCTTTTGCAATTTGTAGTCTCAACCATGTGATTTGGCATTTAAGTTCCTAGAATCCGTTTCAGCTTCCTACTTCATTTCAGGATCAAGTTGTTGTTTTTAACTGAACCTTATCATTCTACTTTTTGTGAAATTTGTGCAGGGAGGAAGGTTTTTTTTTAACTAAACAATGCAGGAAAGCTTCTTTCAGCTTCTGTGGGCGTACAACCTATAATCTTTGGTTTCATTTAGCTTTTTTACTCCAGATTGCCTTTTTTTCTTGGTCTTTGGTGATAACAGTCATTTTGTTCATAGGCATAACTTGCTATCAATTTTGTGGAATTTGGCATCTCAACTTCCTTTATTCATGACTGTCTCATTAGAATCCACTAGTTGTTTTTCTTGGAAGTAGAATACCTTGATTTACTAGGGAATAAAGCCCTTGTTCCAATCACCAGCCAGGAAACCTAAAAGGAGTCTCTCTGCTGGCAACAATCCTAAGCAGGCAAGCCAGTCTCTCAGATTGCTCTGAATATATGTAAATGTATGCTAATTGAAATGAGTTATTTGGCAGGCCACAGGAATACCAGTTTAGCAGCAAATGAGCGAGGAATCCTCTGAGAATACAAACTAGGATGAAACTATGCAATTGCCTTCTTTATTTATTTATTTGTTGTCAGTTTGATGTGGCCATTTGCTCATTTATCAGGATTGTGACTATGATTCATGACCTTGTTTCCCAACCTCATAATCTACTGGCATGATAGACAGCAAGCCACTTAAGTCTCCATCATGATGAAACAGCCCTTAGTGCATCAGTGATGGAGAAAAAGAACAGGTTCATTGCACACAATTATCCTCTCAAGCAGGGAGTAACTACATGACTATATATTACTTCATCTTATATAAGATAATTTTGGGGGGGTGTGTGGGTGTGTGCTTCCATTCATTCTTGACCCCTGACAATTGCCTGGACAAGACCCTGCAGTTTTCTTGAGAAGATTTCCGAAGTGGTTTGCCATTGCTTACTTTCTAGAGCTCAGCAAGAGTGATTGGCTCATGATCACACAGTTGGCTTTGTATCTAAGGTGGATGTACAACTCACAAGTTCATGGTTTCTGGTCTGGTGTCTTAACCATCACACCAAATTGCTTTCATGTAACAGACATAAGATTACTATATTGAAACACAGACATCATCTATAGTATAGTTTCCCAAAGAGTAGGGAAAAATTGAACCCATAAATTGAGAAAAGTAATTTATTGAGTTGAAGCTTGCACAGTGATATTAGGATCAAATTCTTTTCTTTGTTAAAAGTTCCACACTAGAGTTTTTTTTTTAAACTGTTATTATTATCTAGGGTTATGGCTGAGAACTGAGATTTACTTTTGAACATTTTCTTCTCGTGGTTCATTTTGCTAAAAATGTATTCCTGACAAGAGTGATTATTTGTCTTTAATGATAGGTTGGTTGACTGGGATAGATTTTTTTCAGAAGATGATCCATTTTCTTAGAGTTTGCAGGAAGAAGGGTGTGGAATATTTGCTGATTGGGAATTTGAAAATCTTTGAATAGTTACTGAAATGTGAGTTGACCTCTTGACAACATTGATCCTGAACAGCATTTCTATTCACTGATCCTAGATGACTCCTTGTTTTACTCAAGACCTCTGGCAGATGAAGCATGAGAAGTGACACCAAGAACACCAGTGAAAAAAAGGCAAAAATGACTTTGAGCACTTTTAGGCCTACTCTAGGACTGTAAGAGAGAGGTGAAGCTTGTTACTTTTCCTTTCTTGTTACTCAATTGGGTTGTGGTTCAGCATCTGTGTTTTGGGCTACAAACTTGTGTTGAGGAACATAAATCACCAAGAGCTTTCACCTGTTGTTGTGATTGTGAATGGAATGTTTTGCTATTAGCACTGCCCAGATTTGCTTGAGTTTTGATTATGCACGGGCAGGATCTAATATGACGGCTGCAGCATTTTTAAATCTGGTTATTTGGGATTATTTTTGTCCTATGGTCTCCAAAGGAGTGTACCGGGTGTTGTCTAAGATGTCATTCAGCTAAAAGGAAAGAAGTTTCTTGAATCTCAGAGAATATTAATGTCTCACCAGGGAAGGAATTCTGGTGGTAATCTTCTAGGAGGTCCTGGATCCTTGGACCCAAGTGTGTTAGATAAGAATTGTCTAGTCTTCAATCTTCGCTTCTTAGGTATGATTGTTAAGAAGATGGTAGGAATCAACTGTGGAACATCCTAGAAGAAGCAGATTATCTGGACCTTCTATAATTAGGCTTCAATCTTTGACAAGAGAAAGTGATAACATTGGTGACATTAGGGACATGGAAGGGGAAATATATCCATCCTTGTCCCACCTCTCAGTGGCCCTTGATACCATCAACTAGAGTATTTTTCTGGGTCATCTGCAGAGGTTGTATTTGGAAGCACTGTTTTGTAGTCATTCTGCTTCTTTCTTAGTGGTTAATCCCAGTCAGGGTGGTGGTGGTAAGGAGAGATTGACTGTTGATTGGCTATTCCCTTGTGATGTATCACAGAGGTCATTTCCCTTCTCCCTTCTATTTAATATCTACATGAAGTCATCAATAGAGATATTTTGATAGTTTGGAGCCTGATATCATCCATTTGCTACATCACTAGACCAGTTGTGTTGAAGTCCAGCAATGGTGCCTGCGGGCTGTGAAGACGTAAAAGAATTAATTTCTGCCTTTGTCAGTCTTCCTGTTTTCAACCTTTGAGATGAGCTGAAATGGTGGCTCAGCCCTGGAGATATGGAAACTGTGGGACAGAGTCTTAAAATAGCCCTTCCTTGATCTTGTCCTTAAATTGGAACAATGGAGATTTTGGACAGTCCTTCAATTCTTTTAATAACTAAAATAAAGTAATATGCCTGATGTCTTTGTGGTATCTCTTTCTTGACCTGGCCCATCTCAAAAGACTGACAGAGGGTATGGGAAAGATCAGGATTGAATTCTAACAAGGCAGTTTAAATCTCAATTATCTGCCACAATTATCGAGGGTGCCCCTCGATAGAGAAAAAAAGTCTATGATTTACTGCTTCTGTACTTCTGGCTCCTAATTGAACAGCAGCTAAAGATTAAGGTTGGGGAGGTCTTGTTTAGTTTTTAGTCTTTCTTTTATTTCATTGACTAAATGTAAGTTATATTGGACTAACATTGCTGGACTTCCTTTTGATTCTTGGCTGAGAGATGACTCAAAATTGTGCTGTTTATCTTGCCATTCTAGACAAGTCTTGACTAAAGCCCCTGTCACACTGCACCAACAGATGGAAAGAGGATGTAAAATGGAGAAAAACACTTGCCATCCGTTGGTTAACGCGATGCTTCCGTTCTGTACTCACTGCCTCCGTTTTGCTTCCTCTCTATCTGTCCAGCATCCATCTATTGACATTTCATCTGCTCAAAAGGTTTTGAGCTGCACAAAACTTTTGAGCGGAAAATGTATCCAATGCATCTGTTCGGCATCCGCTAGGCATATGGGGGACATCCGTTCTGCATCCGTTATGCATCTGCTATATCCGTTAGGCATCCGCTGCGCATCCACGCAACTCAAATCCGTTCCAGCAGTAAACGGACACAGGGAGGAAGTGGAACGGACGCGCAGCGTTAGTAGTACGGACGGAGAAAGGATGAAAGTGGATGCAGCTACGCATCCGCGTCATCCGCTACACATCCACTCTGCATCCGCTCTGCATCCTCTACGCATCCACTCTGCATCCTCTACGCATCCTCTACGCATCCTCTATGCATCCTCTACGCATCCGCTCTGCATCCTCTACGCATCCTCTACGCATCCTCTACGCATCCTCTACACATCCTCTACGCATCCTCTCTGCATCCTCTACGCATCCTCTACGCATCCTCTACGCATCCGCTCTGCATCTGCTTCTATCCGCTAGGCTTCCATTCTGCATCCGCTTTCCATCCGCTCTGCGTCCTCCCCCCGTCCGTTCCTTTCCGTGTTATCCACTCTGCTTATGCAAATTTTTGCCCCTTTTGAGAGCGGATAACAACGGATGGAACATTTTTCTCATCCGCTGTGTCCTTTTTACAAACGTTTTGCATCCGTTGGGCAGTGTGACAGGGCCTTAAGAGAAGATAAAAGGAATGGTGTAGGCATTTTATTTCATGAAGTCTGCTATTAGACATTTAACAAGGTAGGTCAGAAAACGAATTTGAGAATCCATTTCCTTGTCCTCCTTTAAAGAGGTGTTATATTTGAGTGTCTTTAAATTGGGATCCAGGTGAATTACATCAGAAGAATAATATATGGACATTAGTTTAAAATGTTTTTAAAATAATTGTTATCAAAAGGTTTTACATCAATAATAATAATACACTGAAAGAAAGAGAAAAAGAAAGAGTATAGTAAAGTAAACATTAGAAAAAAAGAAAAGAATAGGAAAAAACAGGGAAAGAAGATAGAAACAATTAAAATTATTATCTATCTATCTACTATCTATCTACTATCTATCTATATCATCTTTTGATCTTTCTCTCAGCATTCTAATCAAACCACTTTCTCCAAATGTTATCATAAGTCCCTCCTTTCTATAACTTATTCTTTCTAACAATCAGAATTCATTTTCTTTCTACACAAAGAGTCCATAAGCAGTTTCTAGTCATTGATAAATATCAATAATGTCCTTTTCCTAGCAAAGAAGTCAATTTGGTCATCTCAGCATGTTCTGTTAAATTCACCAATCCTTTTCTTATGGTGGATAATGCTAAATCTTTCTATCTTTGTGCATATAATAATCTTGCTGCAGCAATCATATATTCAAAAGATCAGTGATTCTTTTTAAATTGTTTATCCATCAACCCTACAAAGAAAAGTTCTGACTGCACTTGAATATTATAGGTTTAAAATGTTGATAATAGATTCAATATCATAACTTGAATGAATCATTTTCTTAGAATATAAGGATTATCTCAAGCTCCTGGAAGCTATCAATAATCCTGTCATTGATCCTCATGTGTTTTTTGTGTTCCCTGTTCCAAATTGTCTGAGATATAGATTTTCCCAGTTCAGCAATGACAGTGCTGAAACGACAGGTGTTAAATCATTGATTATTATTTTTTTGCAAAATCTTCATTCAGAGTGCATATCAAGTGTTCTTGACCATAAAATGAATTGGTCATGCTGAAATAAGCTTCCTCTACATATGGATTGATCTTTAAGGTAACAGTTTTTACTTCTTGCTTCATAACATGGAGTTTAATAATGCTTGTCACTAGATTCACACATCTCACTAAGATATAATAAGGGCTTGTTTCCAATGAATCCACTCACAGTGGTGTGTAAAACAGTATGTGTGGCAGTGGTGGGATTCAATTTTTTTTACTCCTGGTTCTGTGGGCATGGCTTGGTGGGCATGAAAGGGGAAGGATACTGTAGAATCTCCAGTCAGAGATGGTATTTACTGGTTCTCCAAACTACTCAAAATTTCCGATACTGGTTCTTCAGAACTAGTCAGACCTTGCTGAATGCCACCTCTGATGTGTGGGTAATTTTAGTTTGTACAACTGCGGCTTGTCAGTATGATGGGTGACTCATGCCTGTTTGCTTAAGTTATAGGTGATATAACTTAATGTAACTTAGTACAATAACCTAGATGAGTCCTACCATTGTCTATAGGCCTTGATGATTAACTGTCCGTGTTAGGTGAAGTTGGAAATCATTTGCTGCAAAAAGTAATCTTACTGAAAATGTGGCACACACAATATATAGTAAAAGATTATGAAAAGTGAGGGTTACCACCAGGGGTTGAATTCAAATTTTTTTTAACAACTGGTTCTGTAGGCATGGCTTAGTTGGTGGGCATGGCTTGGTGGGCATGTTAAGCCCATGTCACACTGAACCAACGGATGCAAAGAGGATGTAAAATGGACAAAAAAGCTTGCCATCTGTTAGGGATAACATTGTTCACCTTAACTGTTTTAGGTGAAAATACTAACTATGAATCATAGTTAGTGTATGCAGCTTTAAATGTAAAATAGCAATTGTGGGTGTGGTTATGAAAACCATATAAAAGTAGCAAGGCTACAGCTTGCTCTCTCTCTCTCTGGCTTTGATTATCCCTGATTACTGCTTGGAAGCAAGACTGCATTGCTCGAACGGGAGAGACAACAACGGACTGATTTATTGAACTGACAATAGGATATTCTACATGGACTTTGCTAACTGAATATCCCTGAATGGACTGACTACATGGTAAATGAATATTGGACTGTTTTTGACTATGCTATAAACTTATACTAGAATAAAATATATTCTTGATAGCACAAGCGTATCTGTTATTTTTACT
>BLBF01000020.1:8175585-8187409 GCA_015471245.1 Laticauda colubrina | reverse complement strand
GATAGCTGTGGGATGGGTAAGGATAGCTGTGGGATGGGTAAGGATAGTTGTGGGATAGGTAAGGATAGCTGTGGGATAGATAAACCTCCAGTGCAAGTATAGTGGAACTGTATGGTCCACCCTCCCAGCTGCCACACATGTGGCCCTTTTTTATCAATTACAATTTATTCATTGATCAACACATTTCAAAATCAACAAAGCTCTTTATTAATGCTCTATTCATTGTAGGGCCACTCAACATACATGGCACAATCTCATCAGTGTTATGAGACAGGTTCAAGGAAGCATCCATTAAGCATCTACCATCCTGTCTTGCCACTGCACTGCTCCAGCTGGGGAGTTGCACCAGTGTTTCAGGAGGTTGAGCTGCTTCTTCCCTTCACGTGAAGCTCTGTTGGGGCCTTGTACATCCACAGTGTCTATCAGGTTTCATCCTTGCCTACATTCACCAGGCTCCATGTCCCCATTGCCTTGTTGATGGTCCACAAGCCTGTTCTGCAACACTGGGTAGCGGATGTGCATAAGATTGTGCAGGATGCAGCAAGCTTCCACGATGCTCCTCACAATCCTTAGGTGATGCTGCATGGTGGTGAGAAGTACCTGGAACCTGTTGGCCAAGATGCCAAAGGCGTTCTCCGCCACCCGTGTTGTCCTTGACAGCCTGTAGTTGAAGATCCTCTCTTCACGGGTGAGGCATCTGGAGGTGTATGGCTTCATGAGGTAGGTTCTGAGGGAGAAGGCATCATCCCCCATGATGAAGTAGGGCACATCTTGTGTGTCATTGGGTAGGGGGTCTGGATCTGGAAAACCCATGATGAGGTTGCGTTCCAGCCCATCCTTGAGGACACTGGAGTTGTATACCTGGCTATCTGAAGCTGACCCACTGCCTGAAGCATCGATGTAAATGAACTTGTGGTCAGCATCAACCATGGCAAAGAGGATGATACTGAAGAAGCCCTTGTAGTTGTGATAAGAGGACCTTGAGTTGGCTGGAGCTTTGCAGGCCACGTGCTTCCCATCTATGGCTCCAACAGTGTGGGGAGAGTTCCACCTCTGATACCACTGTTCTGCAACTTTCCTCCAGCCTTGTTCAGTGGTGGGACACTGGAGGAGCTCCTGCACGTATTCTTCGATGATGGCCTGCACCACTTCTCTGACCACAATGCGGATGGTGTTGTGTGGCACCCTCCAGGCATACTGCATGTTTCTTATTTGGTTCCAGAGGCCAGGTGGCACAGAGTCAGAGCACCTTCAGTCCAGGGTCCAGGCTGGGACAGAAGTTGGTGCTCGGCTTGGTCAACCTGGGTCTCAGACGCTCAACAAGTTCGTCAAACATGGCTGGTGGCATCCTCATGAAGTGCTGGAATGCACAAGTGTCTTCATTCCTCAGCTCCACCATCAGCTTGTCATAGAATCCAAACTCCACTCTTCTCCCGATCCATCGTTGGACCCACACAGCTCTTGGACATCTCCTTCTTCTCCTTGCATAGAAAAGGTGAAACAGTCTGAAGAGGGCTTGGTTCTGCTGTTGAATGATGCCAGCTACCATAAGGAGTGTGTGATGATCCATGGTGGAGATTGATGGATGATGTGGAAGAGCAAGAGCAAGGCTGAAGAGGTCTGTACACCATGGCTGCTGGACTGATAGTGAGATCCAGGTGATTTCCTCCCCCTTTTTATAGGAAATATTGGTTTTCCACTAGGTGTCCTTCCACATACTCTAGGCATACTCCAGATGTTCTAAATATCCGAGATACATCCTATATACAAATGTTTTGTCCGTTTTAATGCTTTATATACGAGATGCATCCGCTTACATCCTTTCTATGTCTGTGCTACTAACACTGTGTGGACGTTCCGTGTACCTTTTGCTTCCTTCCTCTTTCTGCTTTCAGCTGCAGCAGATGTGAATTGAGGGGATGTCCAGAGGATGCTGATTGGATACAGTGGACGTGTAATGGATGACAACGGACATAGAACGTTTGTTGCCCGTATGTGTCACGGATGTACATCGTACGCGGCAGAAAGTTCATCCGCTCAAAAAGCAGTAGACGGATAGAGCGTATGAAACACGTACGTAATGAGTACACAATGGATGCATTGCGCTTTCAAATGGATGGCAAGCTTTTTTGTCCATTTTACATCCTCTTTGCATCCATTGGTGCAGTGGGACATGGGCTTAACCCCCTATTTTAATTGGAAATCCCACCATATATGAAGTTCATGGTGTTCTCTGAGTTTGGTTATTTTCTTGCAGGTGTTTCTTTACTAGGATAAATAACATTGGTGTGAGGGAGAATGGAGTTGCTTGTAGTTGTCAACTCTGAAGTGAACCTGGCTGATGCCATCTTTTATTGCATCATAGTTGCCATGAACTTTGAGAGGGGAAGGGAGGGGGAAGTAGATAGATCGGCAAACAGTCAAAACAAAATGTTGTCTTGTGGGAACCAAGGTCATCCGAACAGGTGGGAGTGGAAGGAGGAGAGGAGTGACCAAGCAGCCTGCCAGCTATATTCATTGGACAATGTGGCCAGTGACATTTGGGAAGGAAATATTTATCTTTTAATTAGGGAAAAACCCATGGGGACTTTTAGAGTTGATTTTCATTGGCTGTACCAATATGATGAATTCAATAAACATGTTCTTTCAGGAATTTACTTGCCTCAGAGTTTTGATTTTGGTGGATGTGTTACTTGGAATGCTGACAGTAGTTTATCTACTGTAGTTTGCCCTGCCAGTCTTAATGGGAGTCTGATTTCTTCATTGATGGTAACTTAATTAGAGTATTGCTTCTTTCTTGACTTGCTTATCTGGTGTTGTCTTCTGCTTAACTAGGTACCAACTGCAGAGTGGATGTGCTCTGAGCCAGATAAGTTCAAATAGTGCAAGGTTTAAAACTAAGAAAAAGATTATTCATAAGTAAGACATAAAGAAGAAAAGTCAAGAGGCTTTAGTAGTTTGGCACATGTGGACTACAAGAGCTGGACATTTTGAAAAAGCACCTTGGGGACAACCTGGATGATCGAGAATCTCCAAAGACAAGGAGCTGGACATTTTAATTGCGAGAATATGTATCATTTGAAAGAAGATTGTGGCAGATGAAGTTGATGAGGAAGAAGAAAAGCAGACAAAATTTGCCTATGTAAGCAAGGAGAAGGTCAAAGAAGGATCTAGCAGCCAAGAATGGGTGTGTGAGTTGGGCAGCCATATATATTTGTTAAATAAATAAATGACATGCGACATATTGCTGCATGAGATTTTTGGAAGCTAGCTAGGCTCCCAATGGGAGGGCAAAGAGTTGACTTGTTGAAATACACACTATGTTTTCATGCTCCTTTAAGGATATTTTCCAGTTCTTGGGTGGAAGAGAAGGAGTTATCCCTATTGAGATTTCCACTGAGTTCAACAATTGCTACTATTTATTCTTGTATATATCTAATTCTGTGTGGGTGTCTGTCTGTATGGCTCTTGGTTCTGAATGCAAGTAAAGAATGTTGCCTCTTTGTAATTGGAGGTTTATTTATTTTATTGGAGCTGTAGAGGAAGATTATATATTAAATACAGCTCTGCCTTTTACAGTGTAGTCACTTTGTGGAATGACTCAGATTCACTTCAAGGAAGTGCTTAGAGCTATTAGAGATGAACTGCTTTGCTTTGTTGAAGTGAGGGAGCCGCTTGATTGGACTCAGTCAAGTGATTTGGGTAGCCTTAAGCCTCTTCAACCAGCTGCTTGAAAAAAAAGGTCCATTCAGCGTTTCCACCCTGGACTGGCTGGGTGGTTTTGGGACTGCACATTGCAAGAAGTACTTGAGGTGGCTGCCTCATACTGCAAGATGGAATTTGTTCAAAATGGCCAGTCTGGAAATTCTTTGGATAGTGCTGTAAGAGAAACCTTTCCATGGATCATGGGTGCCAGAGGAAGCCACATAGGAGTTGAAGATGAGTGGATCATGTGTGTTGTGCTTTCCCAGTCTAAATTTGGGATTGCTGAGGAGGCTTCAGGTTGGCTATCTCTGATGATTGCTGCAGGATTCCCCAAAACCCATATTGCAGGCTCTTTAACTTTGGAGATTCCTCAGCCTATGTTGTAGGAGAAGGGTCTTTTCATGGCCTTTATCAAAACAGGCTCCTTTTAGTTGCCTTACATTGAGATGTGTAAGTCGAGTGAAGTCAAGAGGGGATCCAACATAGTTCTTAGAACTAAGATGGTCTTTTCTGTTTAATAAACCTGTTTTAGAGAAGGGCTTTGATTAAAAATTCCTCAAAGCAAATTGCCGCTTTGACCTTTCCTACCTTGCCCTAGTTCTTCTTACCTCCTTTATGAGTTGTGCTCTAGTCCTGCCAAGAATATAATAAGGGTTAATGGAGAGGCAGTTTCTGCAAGCAACACCAGAATGTTTCCTTCCTGCCTTCCTTACAGGATTAGGCCAGTAATTTATTTAAACAACTAGTTCTCCAAACTGCTTAGAATGTTAACAACTGGTTCTAGCAAATAGGTGCGAACTAGTAGAATCCCACTCCTGTTAATAACTGACATGTCTGTGTGGCACGATAAAGAACCACAAATGAAAAAGAGAGAAAGACCTTCAACTGGGTAGCCAACCTTTATCCAACAAAAATTAATTGTGGCAGACAAATGACGGATTGAGGATGAAAATTCCTGGGTAATCCTCTCAAGTAAATCCCATTGCCTTCTGTGAGGCTTATTTTGAAGCTCACAAGAGTTGGTTGTAGCTTGACTTTCTTGGAAGACCTAATGGAACACAAACAGAGCATTCCATGGGAATGCTGCCCGGGTGTGGCGCAGATCATGAATACAGGGCTTGATACAGTGGATAAATTCAGAAGATGCTACTGACACTCAAAATGGGTGAGAAATTCTCATTCCAACACAGCTGCCCTGAAGACACATATGGTTCCAAAAATGCCAATTCCACAGAATGATTTCCGCCATGCCTTCTGCCCTCCCCAAGGATGCCTTCAAGGGCTCTTTGCTTGTTTTTATGCTTTTTCTGGACTCACTTCTGTAGCACTGGGCTACAGCCCCTGTACTGATTGATTTGTTTTTTAAAAAGAAGGTTTCTGGGCTTCTTTCGCAAAACATTTAGAAATACAGATGATATGGGAGGTTGGTAGTTTGCAGCATGCCCACTTCCTGGATGTGACTCAGTTTGCATAACATTTATTTAGGCAAGCTGGCTTGCTTTTGTGGGAAAATGTGCTTTTTGATCAATTATATACAATTGAAAATGTGTATCTGCAGGACGCTCGACGTTGCTGTAGTTGAACTGATATATGGATTTCAGTAAGACATGGATCTTACATTGTCCAACAGTCTTTCTTGGTCTGGTCTGTTTCCAGATATGTGGACTTCATGTTCCAGAATTCATCATCTGGCATGACTATGGTTGGGAATTCTAGTAACTGAAACCCAACTGGGAAAAAACAACCCCTTAGTTTCACAGCTGAAACCTGCTATCCCTGCTTACTAAGATGCAAGCTGATTGAATCAGTGAACATAGGTCCAAGCAACTTTTCCACCAACCTTTGCCACACAGAAATTGTCACTTATTCAAGTCAGGGGTAGGATTCTACTGGTTTGATTGGTTCAGGTTAACCGGTAGTTCCAGTGATCGTTTTCCTGTTCTTTATTTCCTTGTTTTGAGCACAGCTGATTCGTGTGGCAAAGCAGTTTGCTGTGCACCGGGGATGCAGCAAAAGGAAAGTATTATAGCTAAAAATGGTCTTTTCTAAATGCTGTGCATGTGTAACCGTTCTTACACTAGTTGAATCGCACCACTGGTTGATGAGGAATGAGGAATGAGGAAAGAACATACACAAATCTTTCCTTGTTGCTGCAAAGGAGGAAGGATTCTAGAAGTAATTGTGTGAAGCAGTTTAAGTGAAAGATGATCCTAATTCTAGTTTCATGTTGCCAGCGGAACAAAATCTTTCCTTTAAAAAAATAAATAAATAAATAAAAGAAGAGTGGAAAAGAGACCTCCCAAATCCAGCTTAAATCATTCCTATAGACCGGGTAGTAAAAAACATCCATTGTTGCTTTCAGGCAGTTTTACAAGCACAGGCTAGAGCTAAATTTTACATAACTGGGAAAATAAATTAAGTCCTTCTCCAAGGGATATTCCCTTTTGGTATAAATCTCCTTTGTGGTTTTTAATTTTATCCTGAGAAAGTCCCACATTAAAATTCATTTGGCAAGACAGGTTGGGCAGGAGCAGATCAGGAAAATTAATAGCAAAAAAAGAAAAAAAAAGAAAAGAATAAAAAAGAGGGGGAAAAAAATCCTGGAGGCGAGGGGAGAGATCAAAAGAGTGAAAATCAGAAGGAAATCTGGATGCCTGTTTGCAGAAGACATCAGGTAGGAGAAAGTGGTTCCATAGTTTATTTCAAGTATCTTTCAACCAGAAAGAATGACCAAAGCACTGATTATACCAGGGGTCTCCAACCTTGGCCACTTTAAGACCGATGGACTTCAACTCCCAGAATTCTGGGAGCTGAAGTCCACCGGTTTTAAAGTGACCAAGGTTGGAGACCCCTGGATTTTACGGTATGGTTATTTGGATTTCAGGACGATTTTTGTAGCATTCCTGATGATCATGTGATCAAAATTCAGATGCTTGGCAAATGACTCGTACTTATGACCATTGCTGTATCCCAAGGTCAAGTGATCACTTTTTGCAACCTTTTGATAAGCAAAATCAAAGTGGAAGCCAGATTCACTTAACAACCAGGTTACTAACTTATCAACTGCTGAGATTCACTTAACAACTGTGGCAACAAAGATCATAAAATGGGGCAAAACTCAACAAATGTCTTGCTTAATAACAGAAATACTGGGCTTAATTGTGGCCATAAGTCGAGACTACCTATAATCGAACACAGATGTGGTGGGACTTTCCACATGAAGGGCCACTAATAATTCTGACCTGGATGAGGAAGAAATTGACATTCCACTTCAGATAAATGAATATCATGTTCGGTGGCATCTTTTATTTTTCCTCATTTTGAACAGCACAACTTCATCTCACCCATAAACTTAAATGGACTCAATATCATAAATGGCTTATTACATACATGACAGGAATGAGCAGCAAATATTAATACATCCATGTTGGAAGGACCGAAGTGCTTCGGTGGTGAGAGGATTTGCTGCTGACATCACTATAGCCCATGGGATATCCAATTGGGGGCTCCTTTTACCCACCAAAATACTTTTTTTTTTCTACTTTCTGTCACCTGCTTTTGAACCACTGGGTTGGCGGGACCTGGATCATGTGACGGGAACTCACCCCATTCCTTGGCAGTAAGAGGTCTCATACATGAGAATGCCGATCATCAGCCCAGCATTCTAACCTTGTGAGCCACTGCACTAATGAGCAGCTATTTTTTCAAGGGACTTTATATATGTACTTATGTATTTCTTTCTATATGCCCTCTAAAGCAGGGGTCACCAACCTTTTGGACTTTAGGGGCCACCAAAGTGATAATTTTAAATTCTGCGTACCAGAGACCCTGGGAAAATCCCCAAAAAAGTCTGCAGGAAAATTCCCCCACCTGTTTTCCTTCCAAATGATCATTCTTTATTTGGGATCGCAGGATACCATCTCCAGCTCCATTCTCAGGGAGAGAGAGAGAGAGAGAGAGAGAGAGAGAGAGAGAGAGAGAGAGAGAGAGAGAGAGAGAGAGAGAGAGAGAGAGAGAGAGAGAGAGAGAGAGAGAGACTTTTGGCTTCATGCAAGGAAAGCAACAGAAGCAGCAGAGGTCTTTCTTTCTCTCCCCCAAAACTCGGCCAGAAATAAGTCTTTGTGAGACTTGTCATACCGGCATAGCCTCTTGGAACAGGATGCCTTGCAGGATCCCAAAGACTCATTTCTGGCCGAGCTTGGGGGAGAGAAAGACTTTTGCTACTTTCCTTGCGGGCAGCCAAAGGTAGAAGAAGAAAGAAGCGGAAAGAAGCAGCCGGGTGGCCAGGCCAGGCAGGTGGGGTGAGTGGGGCAAGTTTCCCCCCTCCACCCTTCATCCCTCCCCTCACTACCTAGTGTTGTTCGCAATGCAAGCGACACAAACCTTATTTCCCAAGGGCCAGCCTTGTTTTCCCACACAGCCTGGGTGACATTTCTCTGCGGACCACCAAAATTTTCTTGTGGACCACCAGTGGTCCCCGGTCCACTGGTTGGTGACCACTGCTCTAAAGTATCCAAGTGTCCTAGTTAATGCTGCTGCTAAAGTGGCTGGAATGAAACTTGTTTTTATTATAATTGGGAGACAGAGGTTCAAGCAGGCATTTTTTAGAAGCAGTTGTCTTAAGCTTCCCAAAGATGGTTTACACACCATCCTCATGCATTAGAGTTAAAAAAGTGAAACAATTGCTTCTAGCTACTGAATGTTGGCAATGCAACTGAGGCTGAAATATCCCAACCTTTTCAGCTGCAGGGTTTTTGTAGTCTTTATTGTATCAGTCCCAGCTATGGCTTTACTCTGTTCTTAGTATTTGATATTTAGAAAAAAAAAACCCCAACAATAAATCACTACCTATTGTCTTATTTCCCCAGATAAGTTTGGAATTTTCTCTCCCTTTAGGAACAATTCAATTCCTAAAAGGAATGATTCTAATTTATGATGGCATAATTAGTTGATGAAAAATTCAGGTGATATTATAAATTAATTGAATAGTTGAAGTTAATGAATGATTCTATCATACTCATTAAGAAAGTTACAATTGCTGTAGAGGAACACCTGATCAGACATTAATTGGAACTGTTTATTATGAAGGCATGCTCTTCAATGACTCTAAACAGTTTAATTCAATTGAAAGCAATTCAATTCATTAATTCAAGTTGCTAATAAATCATTTAATTAAATTAAAGCTATTCATTGGAGAATGATCACTGTTCAAGCAAGGTATGCCTATTTCTCTGGAAACTACAATAATTGTGTTCCTCATGGAGGGATTTAATGATTAATAATTATGGATCAAAATACAAAATATATTCTCAGGAAAATATGCCTTTAGTCCAGTTTGAAGATTCCAGAATGAGTCTTAATTGGAACAGTCTCATTAAAAACAAGGAACTTGTGTGGGTCCTGGGGTGGAACCAAATGTGATGCACGAAACTTAAACACTGTTTTCACAATTGGATGGCACCGTAGGGAGCTTTTCTTGTATTCACACGGGACAAAATGAGTATTTCTACTCTGAAGAGCTGAGAATAGTTAAAAAAAAAAGATTGGCAGTTGTGAGTTAGAAAGCTGAGAGAGAGCAGAACTACGTCTATAGCAAGTGTTCTGTATAAAATGGTTTACTCCAAATGTCTCAAATGTGATTGGCCAGAAAAGCCTGCATGGGATTGGTTCACTAAGAACCAATCCAGGAGAACCGCCGAAAGGCGGTAAAATCAAGTAAATGTCATTGGCTACAAGCCGGCAGGCAAGCCGTATATAAAGGCTGCTGCGGCTTGAGCCAAACCATTCCATTTGCTGTTACGATTGAAATAAATACATTTGCTGTTGGAACCCGGTCTACCTCGCGTTTTTCCGGACGGAATACTGGCAACGAGGATGGGATTGTCCTAAAACGTGAGACTGTGCACGCGGCGAATTGAAATCCAGACTAGAAGCGATGGCTGGAAATAATGCACCGCCCGCACCCTTCAATCCCAATGAAGAGGATTAGGAATCCTATGTAGACCGTTTTCAAATGTATTTAGAAAGCAACGAGATGGAGGAGATCTCAGACCAGCGTAAGAGGGCTGTCTTCCGAACGCATTGTGGACCAACTGTGTTCAAGATGGCCAAAGCATTGGCGAAGGCCAGAGATGTAAAACAAATGACCTGGCCTGAAGTCCAGCGGATGCTAAAGGCCCACTACGCACCAGTAGTGTCAAATCTCATCAAACGGCACGAGTTCTACTGAAGGGACCAAAAAGAAGGCGAGACCATCGCTGACTTTGTGGCAGCCCTCCGACAACTGGGGGGAGCATGCAAGTTCCTGAACTTAGATGAAGCCATGCAAGATCGAGTGGTACTAGGCCTAAAAGACTCTAATTTACAAAGTAAATTGCTAAATAAACCCAATATAACAGTGGCTGAAGCAATCACAGAAGCCACAGCCGCAGAAGCCGTGAAAAAGTCAGTGGCCACTATGAAGCAAATGAATGCGAATAACGACGAAATGATCCTAACCAGAGGAAGGAAGCAAGTTCCCGCCACCACACATCACAAAGATTTTGCCGAAACATCAGAATCCGAAGATGATGACGATGAGGTCCACCGCCTGTACGCCAACAAAAAAAGGCGCAAAAAAAAGAAACTGGCAGGAATGTGCAGGCTGTGGAGGAAACCACCCTTGAGCCGATTGCAGATTCCTTGATGCCATCCGCCGAGCTTGCAAGAAAAGGTGACACATCGAGAAAGTCTGTAGGAATCGCAAAAAAAACCAGCCCTAACAGACGCAGTAACTCTCCTCCACAAGCTGAATCGAAGCAAGCCGAGAGAAAGTGGGAGCGCAACAAACGAACCAATAACCGAGAAAAGATCCATCAAACTGTCACTATCGGAAGTGCTCAGACGGAAAGCGGGAGAAAAGTTAATCCCTGAAGTTTTCTTGAAAAGGCTTTTCAGATGTGGTTTGCCATTGCCTTCTTCCTAGGGCAGTGGTAGAGTGACTGGCCCAAGGTCATCCAGGTGGCTTTGTGCCTAAAGCAGGACTAGAACCAAAGGTGGTATTCAGCAGGTTCTGACCAGTTCTGGAGAACTGGTAGCAGAAATTTTGGGTAGTTCAGAGAACCAGCAGATACCACCTCTGACTGCCCCTGTCCTCATCTGTTCTCTGCCTTCTGAGTCCCAACTGATCGGATGGGTCTTCTTTTGCTGCCCAGCACAGGAGAATGGAGCTGGAAAGCTGGTTAGTGGAATGGGGAGGGAATGGGGATTTTACAGTATCCTTCTCCTGCCACACCCACCAAGCCACACCCAAGCCATGCCTACAGATCCAGCAGTAAAATTTTTTGAATCCCATCACTGACTAGAACTCCTGTACTCTGCCTGATGTACCAAATTGGTTCCCTGTTCTAAATATCTATTGTAAAAAGCTTCAGTATATATATATAATAAAAAAAGATAAGGCTTCCTAACATCTTGGTTTCTATCTGTCATCCTTGCCAAAATATCCAAATACCTCTGTTCTGAAAGAACCCAACCACACTGTCATACATTGATATCAAAAAAGAGAGAAAACAGATGTCTTTATAGATGTGTTTCCATCTGCAGTTTTCCACTGTTGGGTAGAATGTGTTTAAAGCTGTTTGATTATTAAACCACCAACCTGTAAATAAGGATTCTCCAATGAAATATTCATTGGCTGCTTGTTTGTATCTTCCTTTTCTGAAGCCATTCCAATTTGTCTAGTTTTGTTATGAAGGGGCAAAACATGATTATACTTGTGGATCTGGCCTCCTGAGGCAGATGGCATTGAGCATCACAAGACTAATCTAAGAATATTCCCTGAGAGAAGCAATCAAGGATTGAAACATTTTATCCTGCTGTGCAAGCAGCTCTTTGGGGAATTTCTTTGGCTTGGGATAAGGTGACTGCCAAGAAGACTCATCGGAAGCAGATTTTTCCATGATTGGCTTGGTGTATTGTGACAGATGCCATCTGTGGAGCAGCAATCATAATCTTGAGCGACTCCAGAAAGAACTGCCAAAAGACATACGCCGAGAGCCAGAACAGGGAAAAACAAAAGCATTTCCAATTCACCAGCAGAATTTGTAGATGTAGGTATTCCTTTTAAAGAGTTCTGGCT
>BLBF01000020.1:8083294-8175575 GCA_015471245.1 Laticauda colubrina | reverse complement strand
TAGATCAACAGGACAGGTAGCCATTCGCATACAGATAATCCTCGATTTATGACTATGTGCTTAATGACTGTTTGAAGTTACTATGGACTCCAAAAAAGGTACTGATGAGCCCTCCCCCAGCGGTCACGTGATTACATTTTGGACGCTCAGCTACCATCCATATTTAGGCTGTTTGCAACAACCCAGAGCCTCATGATTGCAACTTATGATTTTTTTTTTTTGCCAGAAATCAGCATTTATTTCCAATTTCCAGCAAAACAAATGTCCACTATGAACAATAATGATTATGGCATTTGCTTAATGTTTGTGGTATTTGCCTTATAACTGCTGCATTTGCTTAAGAGCCACAAATAACCCCCAATAAAACTAGCCCATCACAAGATGACTTGCTTTATGACTGGCATGAATTACGACTGTAATTCCCATCTCAGTTCTGGTTGTAATTCAAGGACTACTTGTATCTGAATGACTGCTAGTAAGCTGGGGGAGAAGTCTCAAATAAGGTCAAAAATTCTTGCAGAGTTTTGTCTGGGAAATAGTATCTAAGGAAAAGAGATTTCATGCAATGGAGACCTGAAGCCAAGGAAAGTCTGCGAGAACTGGGATCTGTGCAGGAAAGTTGGCAAGGGATGGTTAATTTTTTTTAATTGTTCAGGGTTGCATCCTCAAATTTGGGTGATTTTATATCTTTCCAGTACAAATTCCATCTCTCTGTTTGTTCAGCTTATTGGCAGATGGAGTGTTAGATTTGGAATGCTGATCCCACCTCATTAACTGGTGGCAGTGACACAGTATTTTTTTATGTTTTTTTTTTTAAATAAATAGCCTTTTCTCTTGATAACTCCAGTGTTGCTTTTGTAATTTAGCACACCATGCACTCCTAAATTACTTGAAGTTACTTGGAAACTGTGATTAAAAAGCAAAATGTGGGAGTCGTGATTTAAAAAAATTAATTTCTAATTTTCTGCTTTGTCTGAGAATCCAGGTGAGTAGAGGACATCTCATTTAAGAACAAATGCTGGCTGTAACTGAATTGAATTCTTTTATCTGGGCAGCTGACCATAAGCAAAGACTCTGGAACTCAGGTAGAGTAGATATCAAAATGGAGATTCCAAAGAGAGATCTATTTCCTAGCATCAGGTCAGACCTCTTATTAAATGGACTGCTGATCTATGTAGCCTCTTTAGCCATTGTACTTGTTTGTAAACCGAATAAAGTAAAGTAAATTATGGGGTCATTAGTACTATATACAGAATCCAAACCCCATAGTTTATTTTCAAAATGCTTTTTTTTTGCTTTAGAGACCTAAACCCAATCTGAACTCAAAACATTATTAAGAATGCAAATGCTAGAACTTTCTTTGAGGATTTTAAAAGACCATCTGCAAAAAGAAGAGAGAATACAAACTTAATCTATTTGTCCAATGTTAAAATAATGGACTGTTATTTGGAGGAATATTTGATGGTTTCTTGATTAGGACTGGATGACAATAGTTGTTTTATTTCAGGTGTTGTTTCTTTCTTTTTTGGTGGGACTAGATTTTGATAATTTCAAGAGGAACTGGGCTGAGGGATTTTTTTTATTTTGTTAAAAGGAAAGAGTGGGTTGAGATTGGGTAGTCAATGTAACTTGTAATACATTGTCATTTCTGATAACTCTGTACTTTTGCTGTTTAATAGGCAGTGAGAAAGTTTTAGAGAGGGATTCATAAAAAAACATGGTAACATGTGGAATGAAGAGATATTTTATTTTGTATTAAGAGACTGTGATAAATTCTTAATGTTGATTATATTTTCTGGAGATGAAAAGGGAAGTTTTCTCAGAATGTCTTTGAAATTTACAACAGGCTCAGGGCTATTCCTAGACTAATGCAATGCTTTGCAGATTCCCACTTAACACATGTTTAAATTAAAACAAAAACAAGTACCCATTCCCACCCCAAAATAATATGGGGCAGGAAGCATGGAAGATGTCGTGAGAAGCGTCTTTGGAGCTCATAGGGGATGTATTGCTATAGCACCATTGAACAAGAATACCATTTACCATTTTCCTAGACTAATCCATCTAGATCTATGTTAAAATGACAAAATATAACTAACTTCAATATCAGAAATCTTTGTTTCGGGGCTTTTTACTCAGGCAGATCAAGAAGATGAATAGCTATTGAATACAAGTTCTAAGTCTGCTTTTGCTAGGCTGTAACTCTTGGGTTTTTCAAATGAATGTAGTCAACAATTCGTCCTATGCTGCAAGATGCAAAATTGGAGCCAGATATATCACTTTTCTCATGGCTGAGAGTCAGCCAGTTTCCCTTCCAGAAACATCCTGTTATGTTCAACCAAATGACTTTATTCCTAAATTGGTGCCATATTTTTGAAAGTTGGTGCCATATCCCGTATGAAATGCTGGCAGGTCAATACCCTTTTATGACACATGAAGCAGGCATTTTAAAATGAAATACTGCTCATAGGACCTCTACTTGTGTTGAGAGTGGCACTGGATGCACACAAGCAATACACTGTTTGAATTAGATATAAAACCAATTGTGCCAGGTTGGCCCAGAATTTATAAAAACTTTCATAGCAGCTTGGACACAAATATTGTTGGCATAGGGAAAGGTTCCCCTCGCACATACATGTTAGTTGTTTCCAGCTCTAGGGGACAGTGCTCATTTCCATTACAAAGCCAAAGAGCCAGAGCTATCTGAAGACATCTCCGTGGTCATGTGGCCATTGTTGACATACCAGGCAAGAAATCCTGATAATCAAGTTTTTTGAGTCAAGTTAGCTTTGGGAAATGCTAGGACCACAACTGGCACAAGGCACAATCAACGTTTTTGATTCTGAAATTGAAGACTGAATTCTCTGAACTACAGCATTAAAAGAATGGGCCATAATCAGGTTTTATGATTAAATTTCAATTGTATTTTATAAAAAATAATTAACTTTCACAGAAGTGAAGAGATACAGGTACACAATGGTGGACACAAAATAAATACAGATCATTGAGAAACTGCTTGCAAGAGATTAAAAACAGACTGTACAGCACCGCATCTGAAATTGTGTGATAGCCAATGGGATTTTTATTTTTTCTACCCATGAAGTAATCCAATCCATACACAGTTAAATTTGGAACACTGCTTTAAAAGTTCACACCCTTGCCCCAAATAATCCTTCTCAATTTTCCTTTAGATGATTGCCCAGATATACTTTTACGTTGAGCGAATTATTTTTTTAAAAAAATGATGATGGTAGAAAAAGACATTCATGCAGTTTTACACCACCATTAGTCTCTGATTCTAATATAAGGCAGATCATTAATTTTGATTGTTTTTTTCTTAAAACAATGTCTTTCCCACTGAAATAAGCATTTAGTACTTTCCATGACAAAGTCACAGTAGGCTTTGTATACTGCTTAGAAAGATACCTGTACAATGAACTAGGTCATTTTTAAAAGAAAGACTTTGCCATATTCAGAATACATTACATTGTAGAAAAAAATCCTCCTCCATTAATTTTTACTGAGAAAGAAAAAAAAGAATTGAAAAGAAACCCAGCAGGATGCTTTTGAGTTCGGCACAATGACACTCTTTCTTGGTGGCCAAAAGTCATGTTGATATCTATGTGTCATCCTCTGTTTTAATAATATGGAAAAGAGTGACATTGAATAGGACCTGGTGCCCATTATTCCAGGCATAGAGAGCTCTATCTCTGGCATTGTAGTCAAGCATTGATATATGGAAATACTGATTGTGAAAAGGTATGTCTGTGTATTCATATGTGGAGGTTTTTGTCGAGTATGAATAGTAAACCTTGGCTCCGGTTAAGTGGGAATTGGTGACATACAAGATGCCACAGATCATGAAAGACTCCCCGGCACTTCGTTTGGGGTACCCGGTGCTCCAGGTTTTCATCACTTCTAAGGTATCCTGATTCAGCTGACTGATGACAATGTTGCCTGCATTCTGATTGGTTGCGTAGACAGCCCACAAACCTATCTCGTCAGCCATCAGATCAATATCAGAGAAGCCACCCCAGGTGTAGGGATAGACATTGTGAAAGCCAGCATACTCCAGGCTACGCTGAGCAAGCACCTGCCCAGTATCAAAACTATATTTGATGATGATGTTGCTCTGATATTTGTTGAAATAGAGAGACCCATTGTAGACGACATGATTAGTTCCTGCCCATTTGAAAGGGAGGTTGTATGTCCTGGACTCTGCACCGCTGACAAAATCTGCTATGGATTTGTATTCACGGACAATTTTGTTGTTGGTATAACTGTCCATATACCAGACCTGAAAGTGAGAAGAAAACACATTCTTTGGCAAATCAAATCAATACACTATTTTAAAATACATATATTACCCATCTCTCTGCCATCCATATTTTGATTTACTTCCAATAGCAAAAGAAACCACATGTTCAAGAATGGATGCAAAAAGTTACCAGACGTTGTTCAAGAAGGGTTGCAAAAAAGAAGAGATTTGCCCCTCCATAAATATGAAAACAATGGGTTAACATTCAGGATTTTAATGCTGCAACATCATCTAGGCTACAACTCCATTTGCTTTATTCATTTTACGGTAAGCCTGACCTTTTGTTTAAATAATATGAAAGTTGTAAATTTCTCTCTATGTGTTATGTAAACCTACCAAGAAGATACCTTACACCAGGACTGTCAAACTCCCAGCCTGCAGGCTGGATGTGCCACATATTGGACACATCGACGCCCAGTTTAGCAAAGAAGGGAAAAGTCCCAATAGGTCACGTGATGCTGCTATGACAATGTGAGTTTGACACCCCTGCCTTACACAAGTCATTTAGCTGTTTAGTAGCAATAATGGTAGGCACGGTGTTTTAAATAAACAGGCTGAACTAGAAGAATACTTCCCTTCCATAGTGAATTTGAGTTGTGAGTGCCAAAAAAAGTAGAATAATGTATACATACATCATCACCATCACCATTTTATTTTGTTTATCCACTGCAGGATGAAGTCCTCTTCTGCATGTTTCCAACCAGTCTTGAGCTTTCTTTTGCCAATTGGACCCCCAATACACACACACACACACACACACACACACAAATCATCCATCCATCCTCAAACATTTGCGGGAGTTCTAAGTTTTAGAGCAGTGAAAAAAAAAAGTAAAATGCTAAAGTAAGTTCTCTGCTGAAAATGAGGTACCATGTTTCTCCAACAATACGCGCCCCCCAATAGGAAGACCCAGCATGTTTTCTCAGCATAAAATGAAATTAAGCCCCTCCCCCCAAATTTAGGCCTATTTTAAAACATGCAAAATTGGGGGGGGAAATGTGGAACTTGCCATTAGGAGCACCCCGCAGGCAGCTACGCCTTACCATCAGCCGCTCCTAACAGCTGATCAGGACGGAGCGTGGAGGGCTCCTTACCCCCACCAAGCGCCTTTCCTGCAGATCTGGGTCAGCAGGTGGTCGGCGTGGGCGTGGATGTCTGTCGGCAGCATTTCAGCCATTTCGCAGGCCTCTGTAGCTTCAGCCCCAGTCCCACTGCACTTACGGATGCAAAGAGGATGTAAAACATTAAAAAAAAGCTTGCCATCCGTTGGAAAATGCTATGCATCCGTTGTGTACTCACTGCATACGTGTTTCGTACGCTCTATCCCTCGAGCATCCGTCCACTGAGATTTCATCCGCGCAAGAAGTTTTGAGCTGCACAAAACTTTGTGAGCGGATCAACTTTCCACCGCGTACGATGTACATCCACGACATATACAGGCAACAAACGTTCTAAGTCCGTTATCATCCGTTAAATGTCTGTTGTATCTTCTCTGCATCCTCTGGGCATCCCCTCAACTCACATCCACTGCAACTTAAAACGGAAAGAGGGAGGAAACAAAAGGTACACGGAACGTCTACACAGCGTTAGTATCATGGAAATAGAAAGGATGTAAGCGTATGCATTTCGTATATAAAGGATTAAAACGGACAAAACATTTGTATCTGGGATGTATCTCGTATATTTAGGATTTCTGGAGTATGTCTAGAGTATGTAGAAGGACACCTAGCGGACTACTGATATTTTCTATGAAAAGGGGGAGAAAATCATCTGGATCTCAGTATGAGTCCAGCAGCTGTGGTGAACAGACCTCTTCACCCTTGCTCTTGGTCTTCCACATCATCAATTGTTCTCCACCATGGATCATGACACAGTCCATATGATAGCTGCGCTCATTCATCACCAGAACCAAAACCTGTTCAGACTGTTTCACCTTTTATACAGAAGGAGAAGAAGGAGACGTCCAAGAGCTGTGTGGGTCCGAGGATGGTTGTGAGAAGACTGGAGTTTGGACTGTATAACCAGTTGATGGTGGAGCTGAGGAATGAAAACCCTCGTGCATTCCATCACTTCATGAGGATGCCACCAGCCACGCTTGACGAACTCGTACAGCGTCTGAGACCCAGGTTGACCAAGCCTAGCACCAACCTCCGTCCCAACCTGGACCCCGGACTGAAGGTGGCACTGACTCTGCGGCACCTGGCCTCTGGAACCACATACAGAAACATGCAGTATGCTTGGAGGGTGCCACACAACAGCATCAGCAAAGTGGTCAGAGAAATGGTGCAGGCCATCATCGAAGAATACGTGGAGGAGCTCCTCAAGTGCCCCACCATTGAACAAGGCTGGAGAAAACTTGCAGAAGAGTGGTATCAGAGGTGGAACTTTCCCCACACCGTTGGAGCCACAGATGGGAAGCACGTGGCCTGCAAAGCTCCAGCCAACTCAGGGTCCACTTATTTCAACAACAAGGGCTTCCTCAGTATCATCCTCTTTGCCATGATTGATGCTGACTACAAGTTCATGGACATCGATACTTCAGGCAACAGGTCAGCTTCAGATGCCCAGGTATACAACACAAGTGACCTCAAGAATGGGCTGCAATGCAACCTCATCATGGGTTTTCCAGATCCAGACCCCCTACCCAATGACACACAAGATGTGCCCTACTTCATCATTGGTGATGACGCCTTCTCCCTCAGAACCTACCTCATGAAGCCGTACACTTCAAGATACCTCACCCATGAAGAGAGGATCTTCAACTACAGGCTGTCCAGGGCAAGACGGTTTGGTGGAGAACGCCTTTGGCATCCTGGCCAACAGGTTCCAGGTACTTCTCACCACCATGCAGCATGAGCCACAGACTGTGAGGAGCATTGTGGAAGCTTGCTGCATCCTGCACAATCTCATGCACACCCGCTACCCAGTGTTGCAGAACAGGCTCATGGACCGTCAACAAGGGAATGGGGACTTGCAGCCTGGTGAATGGAGGCAAGGACGAAACCTGATAGACACTGTGGATGTACAAGGCCCCAACAGAGCTTCACGTGAAGGGAAGAAAGAGCGCAACCTACTGAGACACTGGTGCAACTCCCCAGCTGGAGCAGTGGAGTGGCAAGACAGGATGATAGATGATTAATGGATGCTTCCTTGAGCCTGTCGCATAACACTGATGAGATTGTGCCATGTATGTTGATGGTCCTACAATGAATAGGGCATTAATAAAGAGCTTTGTTTATTTTAAAATGTGTTGATCAATGAATAAATTGTTATTAATAAAAAAGGTCCATATGTGTGGCAGCTGGGATGGTGGACCATACAGTCCCACTATGCTTGCACTGGAGGTTTATCTATCACACAACTATTCTTATCTATCCCACAAGCATGCAAAGGCTTAACCATTTTTTCAAAGTTTTTACTTTATTAAGTAAAAAAAATGAACCAAGTGTCTTAAGCAAAGATAACCTTTATTAACTTTCTTTGGTAAACTTTATGACTTTATTAAAAAAGCAAAATGAACCAAGTAAAGTGTCTTAAGCAAAGATAAACTTAACAAGTAAACAACTCAGTCTCTGACACTATTCTGAGTCACTCTGAGTCATGTCCATGGTCCCAGCTGTTAAGCGGGCAGGGACTGTGGAGGTGGCTGTGGCTTGAGTGCTGGTCTGAGGCACCATTGGGGTGCTTGGCCCCGAGTGTACAACAGGGGATAGTGTGTTCAGGAAGCTGTCCGAGAGCTGACTCAGTCCCATGAGGTTGAGAGGCCCCTCATCAAGGACTTGAGATGTCAGGCCCAATACTGATGACAGATTGTCTGTTGACGGGCTTGGCTGTGGGGTGGAGGAAGGAGGAGTGTAGTAGGGCTGTCTGGTGTGCAACTGGGTGAGGACTGGTGTCTGTGGCATGCGATGAACCTGGGCCTGGACTAGGAAGGTCTGTTTTTGCTGTGGGAAGTGCTGGTAGTCGTAGCCTTGGTAGGTGAGGGGCTGTTGAAAGCCATGGAAGGGCTGTGACATTGTCTGGGGTGGAGGAGCAGACCTGGACTGGGTAGCAGCAGCTTCAGCTGGGCCTGGAGGGTTGTGCAGAAGTGCTGTGATCTTCTGCTTCATCACCTGGTACTGGGCCTCGGGCAGGTCCCTCAGGGTCTGGCTCACGTAGGTGATGAAGGTGTTCCAGCCCGAGGATGCTCTGTCCAAGTTGACCAGCCGAGAGAGAAGTTCTGTGCTGGTTTTCATTGTGTCCCTGATCTCCAACAGCACACTGTGGTTCTGGCCCTCCAGTCTGCCTCTCTGCCTGCATCCTCTGGAGCTGGGGGTGGGTTGGCCTCTGGTGGCTGCTGCTTCTTTCTCCATTTGTGACAGGAGGGCTTCATCCTCCATGGGATCCTCCAAGTCTGCCAGCATGGGGAGTGCAGCTATCGGGGGGGTCTCTGCCGTGGGGCCCTCTGAAGACACCTGCCTGGACATGGTAGCTGTCTCCTGGCTGGAAGAGGACTGGCTGTCTGTGGGCTGTCTGAGGGAGAGGGGTGTCAAAAGGGCTGCTCCTTGGTGGCAGATCTCACCCTTCAGGAAACTGCACTTGGCCATGACGTACATCTCCCGGTCAGTGAGCTTGACAGCGGCCTGCCCGGATTTCTTGAGGTGTAGCTTGCCATACCAGGTGTGCATGTGCTTCCACCATCCAAGGAGTACTTCTGCAGTGTATCCCAGGCTCTCTGCCTTGTCTCTTCAAGCTGTCTGCTTCTTCTTGGTGTCCCGATACAGTCTGTGGCCCTTTCTCCAGAGGTACTTGTTCTCCCTCAGCCATTCCAGCACCTCATCCTCATGCTCCTCGGAAACGGTGTACTGTTTCCTCTCTCCCTTCTTGCCTTGCCTCTTCCTCCCTCTAGCAGGGGCTTTAGCAGGGCCTTCGGGGGCTTGAGCAGCAGGGCCTTCAGCAGCAGGGCTTTGAGGGCCTTGGGGCTGGTCCACCACAGCAGCAGCAGGTTCAGAGTCAGTGCCAGGGGGTGGGATGCTGGTTCTGGCCTTCTTGCCAGGGCTGGAACGAGTAGGCACCGGCTTCCTCTTCTTGCCTGACTGACGAACCATGGTGTTCCTGCTTGATGTATGTGGCAGCATGTCTTTCCCCTATATGCTGACTGCATGCGTGCTGCATTCTTTTATATCCTCGGAGCTGATGCAATTCATACTCCCCGCATGCGCAGTGAGCGCTTTGCATCCGATATACATCCGTGCAGCATCCGCTTTTGTTTCCTAGAGGCGTCTGTGATGCATCCGCTTCATCCACTATGCATCCGCCCCTTCCGCTATGCGTCCGCTTCGCAATTCTCCCCCAGAACCCCTGCGGATGTGTCATCCACTTCCATGTGCTGTCATCCGCTAGGCTTCCTATAAACATCCGCTTAACATCCCCACTATATACTACCCACGTCCGTTCTTTTCCGCTCTGTTTATGCAAATTTTCACCACTTTTTGGAGCAGATGACAACGGATGGAACCACCCCTGAAATTTTGCTCGTCCACTGTGTCCTTTATGCATAAGTTTTGCGTCCATTGGCCAGTGGGACCTAGCCTTTCCACGGTTCCCACCGGTGCTGGCACATCTCTTCCCAGCACTGTCTCCAACAACAGCATCTGAGTCACTCCCGCTTTCCCCCCATCCCCGTAACAACAGAAAAAAAAACATTTTGAGGTAGCTGGGAGCACTGTGTGCTTTGCTTTGGTTTAATACTGAGCGGCTGGCTGGGTGTGAGAAGAGCCGAGCGAGCATCTCTGCTGCTGCTACCCTTGGTGCTCCAGCCTCAGGCTCTGCAAGTTTCCAAAAGTCCTGGTGCGCAGCCTGTTCCTGCATTCCAAGTGCACCCAGGCCAAGCTGCAGCTGTCCCTCTCTCGCCAGAGCTGTCTCCAACAACAGCGGCAGCAGCGGTGGGAACTGTGGAAGTTACGGAGGTGGTTCCCCCACCTGAGAAATGGCTGAAACACTTCCATGGTTCCCGCTGCTGCTGCCACTGTTGTTGCACCAAAGATAGCAGCAGCAGAGATACTCGCTTGGCTCTTCTCACGCCCACCCAGCCGCTCGGGATTAAACCAAAACACAGCATGTGGCGCTCCCAGGTATCTCAAAATGTTTTTTATCCCTGTTGTTACGGGGACAGGGGAAAAGTGGGAGCGACTCAGATGCTGTTGTTGGAGATGGTGCTGGCGAGAGAGGTGCCAGCACTGGCGGGAACTGTGGAAGCTATGGAGGCCTGAGAAGCAGCTGAAACGCTGCCAGTGGACATCCCCACCGCCTGCCCGCTGACCCGGGTTTGTAGTAAAGGTGCTTGGCGGGGATAGGGAGCCCTCCACGCTCCACCATGATTGGCCATTAGGAGTGGCTGGTGGCGATGCGTAGCTGCCTGTGGGGCTCCTTAGGTGAGGGTGTGAAGGGGTTTAAGAAATTAATTCATCCCCGAAAAGAAGTCCTAGCTGTTTTTTGGGGACTCAAAAAAAAAAGAAGACCTGGCCTTATTATATGAGAAACACGGTAGTAAGGACTGAACATCACAGGACGTCCATAAATATTAGCTGGAACAGAAAATGAAGAGACAGAAACAGGTGGGCTTCAAAAACTTTAGCAACAGGTTCTCTGCCCAGTTGCTGGTTGGCATGGCCATGGTGGGTGTAGTCTAGTCTGCCTCCTGAACTATGGGGGGATTTTCCTTCCCCTGGGTCCGAAGGCTTTTCTCGAACCTCCAGGAGAGTTCCGGAGGCTCTCTGGAAGCCGGAGACTGGCCCATTTCCAGCCTTCCCGAACTTCCGGCAGACCTGTTTTTCACCCTCCTTGAGCCTTCACTTGCGCCCTGCACTTACCTGGATCCAAAACAGGCTGCGTGGGGACTCCTGGGAGGGGTGGGGTGAGAAAGCCCTGCCAGGGGTGGGTTCTCCAAACTGCACAGAATCTTAACTAGGGGCTCTCCCGAACCCCTGCGAATCCCCAGCAGCCCACTCCTGGACAGGAGAGGTGGACTAATTGAATTCATTATGTATCATAGAGGACGTCATGACTGGCTTTTCTACTGAACAGGTCCACATCGATGAGAAGGTGAGAATATAGTGCAATGTTTTCCTGACGATCCTACTTTAGCATTCCAAAGTTAAAATGAGAAGCCCCTCTCATCTGTCCCCCTCAATCAAGATTTCCATTTCCATTTGGCATGATGATTATGGATGTGAGAACTGCACCCCATTTGCTAGACTTACAGATACCGAAAAAGATTTATTTATTTCTGGCAATCAAGCTGCACTGGGAAGGAAAACGGGATTAGATGTACAAAGCATGCTTTGCATGCAGATGGTCCAAGTTCATCTCCAATCAAACGGATTTCTGTAACTAGCATTTGCTGGAGCCTTTGGGGAATCATCGCTAGTCAGAATAAACTTTAAGTATAGCAGACATTAAAGTTTAAGACAAGCTTATTTGCCTATTTATTTAAAACACTTTCATGCTGCCATTCATTCTATTTAAAATTTCAGGGATAATATATCAACCAGAAAAATTCCTTCATGGCTTCCAGCAAGAGAGAATATAAGCCACCTACTCTGTTGTTTTTCTCAGATGCTAATGGATCTGTCATCCAAGCTCCAAACCGGGTTCCAGATGTCTTGACTGTAATAGGACCAGTGATTTTCATCAATTTGCCGCAGGCTGAAAATAAGAAGAAAAAAAATCACAACATATCCATCTTCCTGGTGGAAGTGGGGATGGATAAGAAATCAGTTTTCCTTTAAAGGATCTTCCACTCACATTTTGCCCCATACAAAGCAACAGCTTGTTCAGCTTCTCTAAGAAAGCAAAGGACTGTTTACAGGTAGTCCTTGACTTAAGACTACAATTGAGCCCCAGATTTCCATTGCTAAGTGAGGCAGTTGGTAAACACATTGTGCCTCATTTTGTGACATTTTCTATGGTTTTTATTGAGAGTTTCGCAGCGATAACTCAGGGCCAGAAAAATAAACACAGATGGCTGTTGTTTCATTTAACATCTTTATAAACATAAGTAGATTTTGCAAACCAGTCGTAGATTTCTCCAACATGGAGCAAACTCAAACAGAAACATGTTGCAAGTTCAGAGCAGTGCTCCAGTCTTCAGCAAGCAAGTTTGTTTCATCTTCAACAGACAGACTCAGAGCTCAACATAGCTTCAGGGCTGCAGAATTTAACATATAGAGCCACGCCTAGGCTACTTTTAGTTTCAGTTTCCAACATAGGCTACTTCTGGTTTCAGTTTCCAAGCTATCCTCAATGACTGACTTAGTTGCTATGCCTATTCATTGGCTGACCTTGTTACCAAGCTCTATTCCAGTTCATGAATATATGGACAGTTTTTAAGCAAATCGCTGCTGTTGTTAAGTGAATGATGCAGTCATTAAGTAGGTCTGGTGTCCCCAGGGGTGGGATTCAGCTGGTTTGGGCCAGTTCAGGTGAACTGGATGTTAAATTTACATCTGGTTTCCTGAACTGGTAGTTGAATCGACAGGCTCGCCTGCCCACCCCTCCCTTCCCTCCCCGGAGTCTTCACATGGCCCATTTTGGATTCAGATAAGTGCAGGGTCTGCGCAGAGGCTTTGGGAGGGTGAAAAACAGCCCTTTTGGAAGTTCTGGAAGTCCAGAAATGGGCCTGTTTCCAGCTTCTGGAGAGCCTCTGGAGCCTGGGAGAGACCATTTTCACCCTCCCAGAGGCCCGAAGGAGGCCTCTGGACTTCAGGGAAGGAAAAAAAAATGGCCCTCCACAAAGTTCCAGTAGGCCACTCCCACTATGGCCACCCCCACCCAGCAACTGGGCAGAGAACCAGTTGTTGGGATTTTTGAATTCTACCCTTGGGTATTTCCCATTGACTTTGCTTGTCGGAAGCCAGCTGGGAAGGTTACAAATGGTGATCACATGACCCTAGGACTGTGCAACTATCATAAATATATGCTAGTTGCAAAGCGCCTGGATTTTGATCATGTATGGAGTTTATAAGTGTGAAAACCAATTGTAAGTCACTGTTTACAGTTCTGTTGTAGCTTTGAATGGTTACTAACAAATGGTTATACAATGAAGACTACCCGTATTTAAAGAACATAGGTAAACTGTGGTCTCTTTATCATCCCTTCCAGCCTACTACAATAAACTGTAAAAAAAAAATCAGAGAGGTGTTTTGTTTTCCATTTTGAGCAGGAAACAAAAAATTATAATGTAAACCCTACAAAAAGCAGGTTTTTTTTTTTTTAAAAAAAATGACTTTCCTGCAACAAAGATGCAAAGAAAATAGCAGGACCCCTCAAATTCCTGGGCCATGGTCCACTACTGGGCCATGAACTGTTCAAAACTGGGTTTCCCAAAGTGGTGGGTGAGTGCTTGTGCATCCCCACTTGTGCAAGCAATGGGCGAGCGTGTGCGCTCCATTTGCATGAGTTGCGGTTGTCTGCCACTTGTGCAAATGGAGCTGCGCTTGCCTACTTGCCTGCCACTTGCATGTAACCATCCCCTCTGCCCCTCCTGCTGGTCCACAAAGGCGGAAAGGTTGGAGTATTCTGACCTAAAGTCTTCTGCTGCTCTGCTTCTACACATTATGCAAAGAGGAATGGAGCAGGAGGGGGAGATTTATTACGATTAGTTTTTTTTAAAAAGAGGAATACATGTAAAAAGAAGGGAGCTTTGATCTTGGAATTGCAGCTGCTGTCTTGAGTTTTTTTGACTCCTCCCTTGATTGCATAATCCTTTAGAATCATCCCCTGCCCCCCTGCCTTTCCTGTGTTGAATTTAGTTGTCAGTCACCAAAGGCTGTTCCAGCCTACTTTATTCACTCCTGGTTGTTTATAGGCATGCTAAATATATGTAAAATGCTGCTTTTCCAGGATTCCTGTGGTGTGATGTATTGCTAGAGATTTTATTTATTTATTTATTTATGTCAATTGTTCACAAGATAATAGGTATAAGTAAAAACATAGTATATAACATAGTATGAATACATGGATACATATAAGAAAAATAAAGGAAACAATAGGACAGGGACGGTAGGCACGTTGGTGCACTTATGCACGGCCCCTACAGACCTCTTAGGAAAGGGGTGAGTTCAATTGTAGACAGTCTAAGGTTAAAGTTTTTGAGGTTTGGGGAAAAAACCACAGAGTCAGGTAGAGTATTCCAGACATTGATCACTCTGTTGCTGAAGTCATATTTCCTGCAATCAAGTTTGGTGTGATTAACCTTGAGTTTGTATCTATTGTTTGCTTTTGTGTTGTTATGGTAGATCATGCTGTACAAGAGCTGTTGGTCCTTTCCTATTATACTGAAACTTGGTAATGTGTTGCCTTGTTTACTGCAGTTTAATCATGTATAATAGTTTTCCCTTGCTGTTGGAAACCTTGAGCATCCTTACAAGATATAAATATTTTAAAAAAAGAAAAGAAAATGTAGGTTTATGCTGTTGTGTGGCTTTATCACACCCGAATGCATGGATTCTGCAAGCGGAAGGCTTGTATAGCAATCTTAATTTTTTGGCTTTATTTCCTCCCTCTTTAATTGGACACTTTAAAGATGATATACAAATAAATGTAAAAAGACAAGAAAAGGGATAAACACAAATGAATAAATAAGGAATTTCAAAATATTAAGATTATGGTTTTCTATTACACCATTATTTAATAACAATAACCCAATGTATTATTTAATTTTAAAAGATTAGAAATGTCTATTGAGCTCTAAGCCAAATATGAAATCAAGAACCGTGGTCAACGCACCAAAAATCATGGAATAAGATGATGTGCCACATTAAATTCAATTCTTCTTATTAAAAAGTCTGTTCTAATTTAGATATGCTGTAAAATTGAAAAATGGATGCTATGCATACTGAAACATACATTTGGGGTGTGGAATGAAGGAATGGTTTCTAGTTTGAATTGCATTCTATAGCAGATTTACTTTCAAGACATAAAGTTATGCTAAATATAGAAGATATCCTGCAATTTAGCATTTGTCTTAATGAGTGGATCAAATAATGTTTCCAGGAGAAAGTATATAATATCCTTCCAAGTCCAACAGTTAGTATTTATAAAGCAAATTCTGTATACAGTATCAGAGGGAATACTGAGAGAATAGAGGTACAGTCCTCGACTTATAACCAATTGCACAGTGACTATTTGAAATTACAGTGGACCATGCAAAAGATACTTAGGACCTTATTCTGAAGTTCTGATGCGCCCACCCGTCACGTGATTTTATTTTGGATGCTCAGCAATTGGCCTGAATTTCCGACCATTTCCAATGGTCATGTGACCAAGATCAGTGAAGTTTTTGGCAAAAATTGACTTTTACTTTCAGTTTTTGGCAAAAATGCCCCATAGTGACCAGATAATATTTATTTTTTGTTAATTTAATATTCAGAATAAATGTAATGTCCTTCTTCAACTGACTTTCCCACTGTTGCCTTTCTATTACTGCATTCCAAATCCTCATTCATTGTTCAACAAGTCTTGTAGTCTGTCACTTGTGAGAGATCTATAACTAAAGGCCCTGTCACACTGCCCAACGGATGCAAAACATTTGTAAAAAGGACACAGCGGACGAGAAAAATGTTCCATCTGTTGTTATCCGCTCTCAAAAGGGGCAAAAATTTACATAACCAGAGCGGATAACACGGAAAGGAACAGACGGGGGGAGGACGCAGGGCGGATGGAAAGCGGATGCTTCACAGAAGCCTAGTGGATGGAAGCGGATGGGAGCGGATGGCACATCCGCAAGGCTTTTGGGGGACCGCAGCAAAGCGGACGCGGAATGGATACAGCGGAGGCAGAGCAGACGCGGAACGGATGAAGCGGATGCACAGCGGATGCACAGCAGATTAAGCGGATGCAGAGCGGAAGCCTAGCGGATGCCTTGCGTTAATTGCACATGCAGGGGGGATTTATTGCGTCAGCCCCGCAGATATAAAGGGAAGCAGCTCGGAAGCAGGTCACCATTCAGAGGAAAGACCTGCTGCCAGATGCATTGAGTGCCTTGCCTGCCTGCCTTGCTGCCTGCCATCCTGCCATCCTTGCTGCCTGCCATCCTGCCATCCTTGCTGCCTGCCTCCCTGCCATCCTTGCTGCCTGCAAGCCTTGGTGCCTACCTGCCTACCAGCCTTGCTGCCTGCCAGCCTCCCTGCCAGCCAGCAACCCCACAACCATTGGCAAAAAGAGGAAGCCTCAGCCATCTGCTGCCAGACCTTGCAAGAGGGACAGGGCCACCATCCCACCCCCTGGCCCTCACTCTGCTTCTGCTGGGGCTTCTTTAGCACGGGCTCACTCTTCTGTGGCTGGGGCTTCTGCTGCTTCTGCTTCTGGAGGAGCTGATGATGCTGCTTCTGGCGGTGATGCTTCTGCTCCTGCTTACTCTGCTGATGCTGCTCCTGGCGGTGGTGCTTCTGCTGGTGCTTACTCTGCTGAAGCTGCTCCTGGTCTTGCTGGTCCTGCTCATGCTCCTGGACTTGCTCATACTGCTCATACTGCTCGTGCTCCTGGTCTTGCTTGTCCTGCTCGTCCTGCTCATGCTCCTAATCCTGCTTGTGCTCCTGGTCCTGCTCGTGCTGCTGCTGCTGTTGATGATGCTGATGCTGATTATGATCCTGCTGCTGATGCTGCTGCTGCTGCTAATGATGATGATCCTGCTGCTGGTGGTGGTGGTGTGGAGGAGCAGCCCCTACAAACTGGAAGCCCCACTGATGAGGGCCCATCTGGTCCAGCCAAATGGAGGAAGAGGCATATGCGGGAACGGGAGAGGAGGCAATACTCCATTGAGGAGGAACACGAGGATGAGGTGCTGGAGTGGCTGAGAGAGAATGACTATCTGTGGCGGAAGGGACACCGGCTCTACAGGGACACCAAAAGGAAGCAGGCTGCTTGGAGAGAGAAGGCGGAGAGTCTGGGCTACACATCGGATGTGCTCCTCAGTTGGTGGAAGAACATGCACACCTGGTACGGGAAGCTGCACCTCAAGAAATCTGGCCAGGCCACGTTTAAGCTGACGGACAGAGAGACCTATGTCATGGCCAGGTGCAGCTTCCTGGAGGGTGAGATCCGCCACTGAGGAGCAGCAGCAGTCCCTCTCACGACCCTCTCTCTCCGGCAGCCTGCTGAGAGCCAGTCCTCTTCTGGCTGAGAGTCAGCTCCTGTTTCCAGGCAGGTTTCTGTGGAGCGTGCCATGGCGGAGAACCCGCGGACAGGTGTTTTAACCGTGGTGAAGTGAATGGGGGACTCCCCAGTGCAGTGGGAGAAAGGAGACGGCACTTCCACCATAGCCCTACCCACATCCACCCACAGCTCCACCTCCACAGAAAGGCAGAGAGCCAGACAGGAGGGGCAGGGCCACACTGTCCTGCTGGAGATCAGGGACACCATCCGGAGCAGCATAGATCTCCTCTCTCAGCTGGTCCACACCGACTCCTCATCCTCCAACCGCAAGCCCTTCCTCACCTATGTCAACCAGACCCTCACGGACATGGCGGAACCCCAGTACCAGGTGGTGAAGGACCGGATCACCGAGCTGCTTCACAACCCTCCAGATCCAGAGGAACCTGCTCCCACCCAGTCCAGGTCTGCTCCTCCACCCCAGGTGATGTCCCTCCCATTCCAAGGCTTTCCACAGGCCCTCACCTACCAGGGCTACGGCTACCAGGAGGTCCAGCAGCACAGGCAGCAGCCCTTCCCAGTCCAGGCACAGAGTCATCGGACCACACCGTTGCCACTGGTTCCACTGATGCCACCGATGCCACCCACGCCAATGATGCCATCGACGACACCGATGCCACCCACGCCACAGATGCCACCAGCCTCATTCCTCACCCAGCTGCAGACCAGACAGCCCCACTACACTGCTCCTTCCTCCACCCCACAGCCAAGCCCGACCTCAGTACATCTGTCCTCGGTACTGGGGCTGACACCACATTGCATGGAGGAAGGAGCTCTCAACATCACGGGGCTGAGCCAGCTGTCTGAGAGCTTCCTCAACACACCGTCACCTGTTGTCCTCTCGGGGCCGGGCACCCCAGTGGCGCTTCAGACCACCACTCCAGCAGCAGCCACCTCTACAGCACCTGGACCCTTCACCCCTGAGACTGGGCACACCTCCGAGTGACCAAGAGGAGTGCCAGAGACTGGGTCTTTATTTGGACACTTGACTTGGATCATTTTTCTTTTACAGCTTGTGATTAATAAAGTTTATCTTTGCTTCACACACTTGCTTCATTTATTTATGTCAATAAAGTCTTGGTGGAAACTTTTAGAAATGGATTAAGCCTTTGCATGCTTGTGGGATGGGTTAAGATAGCAGTGGGATGGGCAGGGATCCCTGTGGGATGGGTTAGGATACCTGTGGGATGGATTAAGATAGCTGTGGGATAGATAAACCTCCAGTGCAAGCATAGTGGGACTCTATGGTCCACCCTCCCGGGTGCCACACCTATGGCCCTTCATTATCAATAACAATGTAAGCATTGATCCACACATGTCAACATAAACACAACTCTTTATTAAATGCCCTGCTCATTGTAGGGTCACTCAACATACATGGCCCAATCTCATCAGTGTGATGAGACAGGCTCAAGGAAGCATCCATTAATCATCTATCATCCTGTCTTGCCACTCCAATGCTCCAGCTGGGGAGTTGCACCAGTGTTTCAGGAAGTTGCGCTGCTTCTTCCCTTCACATGAGGCTCTGTTGGGGCCTTGCACATCCTCAGTGTCTATCAGGTTTCGCCCTTGCCTCCATTCCCCAGGCTCCATGTCCCCATTGCCTTGCTGGAGGTCCATGAGCCTGTTCTGCAACACTGGGTAGCGGGTGCACATGAGATTGTGCAGGATGCAGCAAGCTTCCACGATCCTCCTCACAGTCTCTGGGCGATGCTGCATGGTGGTGAGAAGTACCTGGAACTTGTTGGCCAGGATGCCAAAGGCATTCTCCACCACCCGCCTTGCCCTGGACAGCCTGTAGTTGAAGATCCTCTCTTCACGGGTGAGGAGTCTGGAAGTGTAGGGTTTCATGAGGTAGGTTCTGAGGGAGAAGGCATCATCCCCCACGATGAAGTAGGGCACATCTTGCGTGTCGTTGGGCAGGAGGTCTGGATCTGGGAAGCCCACGATGAGGTTGCATTCCAGCCCATCCTTGAGGTCACTGGTGTTGTATACCTGGGCATCTGAAGATGAGCCATTGCCTGAAGCATCGATGTACATGAACTTGTAGTCAGCATAGACCATGGCGAAGAGGACGATGCTGAAGAAGCCCTTGTAGTTGAAATAAGTGGACCACGACTTGGCTGGCACTTTGCAGGCTACGTGCTTCCCATCTATGGCTCCAACGGTGTGGGGGAAGTTCCACTTCTGATACCACTGCTCTGCAACTTTCTTCCAGCCTTCTTCAGTGGAGGGGCACTGGAGGAGCTCCTCCATGTATTCTTCGATGATGGCCTGCACCACTTCTCTGACCACAATGCTGATGGTGTTGTGTGGCACCCTCCAGCCGTACTGCATGCTCCTGTAGGTGGTCCCTGAGGCCAGGTGGCGCAGAGTCAGTGCCACCTTGAGGCCAGGGTCCAGGCTGAGCCGGAAGTTGGTGCTCTGCTTGGTCAACCTGGGTGTCAGCCGCTGCACAACTTCATCAAACATGGCTGGAGGCATCCTCATGAAGTTCTGGAATGCACGAGGGTCTTCCTTCCTGAGCTCCACCATCAGCTTGTTGTACAGTCCGTACTCTGCTCTTTTCCCGATCCATCTTTGGACCCAGATGCTTCTTGGCTGCCTTTTTTTCTTCCCGTAGTAGAGTTCATAGAGCCTGTAGATGGTTTCGCACTGTTGTAGAAGGATGGTGGCTACCAAAAGGAGTTTGTTACGATCCATGGTGGAGATGACTGGATGCCGTGGAAGAGGAAGAGCCAGATGAAGGTTGCAGAGGTCTGCACAGCAGGGCTGCTGGTCTGAAAGTGAGATCCAGGTGAGTTGCTCCCCCTTTTTATAGGCAATATAGGTTTTCCCCTGTCTGTCCCTTTGTATCCTCTAGGCACCCTCTATACATCCTTAATATCCGAGATAGGTCCCCTCTGCGAATGTTTTTTCCGTTTTAAATGCTTTCTTTGCGTGCTGCATCTGCTTTCATCCTTTCTCCGTCTGTGCTACAAACGCTGCGCATCCGTTCTGTGTCCGTTCCGCTTCCTCCCTGTGTCCATTTACCGCTGGAGCGGATTGAGTTGCGCGGATGCGCAGTGGATGCCTAGCGGATATAGTGGATGCGTAACGGATGCAGAACAGATGTCCTCCGTATGCCTAGCGGATGCAGAACGGATGCATTGGATACATTTTCCGCTCAAAAGTTTTGAGCAGCTCAAAACCCTCTGAGCGGATGAAACGTCAATAGACGGATGCTGGACGGATAGAGAGGAAGCAAAACGGAGACAGTGAGTACAGAACGGAAGCATCGCGTTAACCAACGGATGGCAAGTGTTTTTCTCTGTTTTACATCCTCTTTCCATCCATTGGTGCAGTGTGACAAGGGCTTAAAGTGAGATGACCTCTGGGCAAGCAGTTGGAAAACAGAGTTATCCCTATCAGAAACATAGCCAACCTATTGGATGTAAATGAAAATATAACACAAGTGTTACAGTTGTAGAAGCATAAGAACAGAATACAGCATTAAAAATTGATTTGTCTTCATCTGAGATCTCTCAAATTAATTACGGAGATCTGGATTTTGAATCTTTTTTTGAAATGAATGCTATGTTTCTTGTTAATAATGTGTGACTAGTGAAATCAGTGGTGGGATTCAAAATTTTTTATTACTGGTTCTGTGGGTGTGGTTTGGTGGGCGTGGCAGGGGAAGGATACTGTAAAATATCCACTCCTTCCCCACTCTTGGGGGAAGGTTACTGCAAAATCCCCATTCCCTCCCCAGCCCACTAACCTGCTTTCCAGCTCTGTTCTCTTGTGCAGGGCAGCAAAAGCTGTGACTCTGGAGGCAGTGAATAGATGGGGGTGGGGCCAGCTAGAGGTGGTATTTGCCGGTTCTCTGAACTACTCAAAATTTCCACTACTGGTTCTCCAGAACTGGTCAGAACCTGCTGAATACCACCTCTGAGTGAAATGTGAAAGGCCTTGTCGGCTAACAATGGTTTGGCATGAAGTTGCCTGCTTTGGGTATTAAATAAGGCAATATTCTTCTGTTTTTCTATTTTAATTTAAATTATTGTGTGATGTTTGCTGGTAGTTATAGAAATTGAATTAAAATAATTAAACAAATATTTCCCCATTCTGCTTTACATTATTGCTTTTCCCTTATTTACTCCACACATTTGACAAATTCCATTCAAAGGGAATAAAATTTCCAGCTTAATTGGATTTATTTAGCAGTGAGAAATATATACATTTAGATTCATGTCCAGGATTCATTTCTGACAGCACTTTTTGTTACATTCAAATTGGATTTTTAAGAATTTCCATACAGATTGAACAAAAATAGGGCCAATTTGCCAATTGTAAATTGCCAATTTATTGCCAATTAATTTTTAAATCTTCTGCATGTACTGCATGTGTGTGTATATAATTATTGTTTAAAAGACACCTTTAAAATGCATTAAACTACTTTTCAAATGAATATCTTGACATAAATACAGAGGTCTTGCTTTTACATTGCAGATGGAAGTGAAATCGCGAGACAATGAACTTTTTAAAAAATGTTTACAAACATGGCATAGTCCTGAAACACGATAAATGGATGTGTTCTTGGAAATTTGCTGCATATTTTTTAAAGCAAGGGATAGGTTGTGATTATTTTTTCATTTGCTTATACCTCATTATTTTTAGGCTTTCATGCCTAAGGCAGGACTAGAACTCATAGTCCCCTGGTTTCTAAGTTGGCGTCTTAACCACTGAACCAAACTGAACAGACTCTCAATCAGCCATTTACTTACAATGAGAGAAATGCTCCAATAATTTGCCTTAAGACATCCCATTCGTTGCCAGACCATATAGGTAGGAAATAAGTTGGAACTAAATATACCTTGAAATTAAAAATGATGTAGGCAGGAAGCAAATGTCATGGAACTGTAAGTATCTTTGCATTTCTTTTCAGAAATGTGTAGCATTGCAAAAGGGGCCCTGAGATAAGTTTGTTCTAAAAGTTTCCCTTCAAATGGCAGCCAGTGAAGCAATGACAAACTTCTAGCATCCTGGCCTTATATCCTTGCCCTTTGAGGTCCCAAATGAGGTGGGGTAGGCAGAGGAAGAGAGTGAGCTATTAACTTCGGCATTAACTCCATTCCCAGAGTGTGCAGTTTCAGCTACAGATTCTGAGGAATTAAATGGACTAATTGGATGACATGTCAGCTTTCAGTAAAGATATGACTGTACCTGGGATGACCACAGAATAAAGTTCATCACGGCTCCTGGTTCAGTTTTTCAGCTTTGCTTTAAATCCAATGATTCTGGTTTCTAAATAAGGTTCTGTTTAATTAATATAGTGGGGGCCATAGAAGGAACGTTCACGTCGCGGCCCCTGTCAGGTATCTGTCTACCTGCAAATCCTTCTACCATGCTACACCAACCTGGGAAAAGTGTAGCGACACGAGAGAAGAAGATTAATATAGTTACATTTCTCTCTTGGGCTTAGCATTAGGGTGTCTAAACCAAATTGCACAACTGGCTAGAATCACTTTATAAAGTGAGGCGGGGAGCATAATACATTGAACAACAACAACAACAACAACAACAACAATCTGCATGCAACCTTTCCAAATTTGTGGAATTCAATCCCAAATCCAAAAGTGCCATCCACTTGTCATTTAAAGTTGGAAAGAGGAATAAGGGAGATCAGCAATAGGAACCTCCATTTTGATTTTTATTATTTTTATTTTATAATTTTATTTTATAATATTTTATTTTATTTTACATCAAATACTTCTTTGTCCTGGTTCAGCCTACTTACTAGAGTACGGACTTCTATATACCATTGAAAGCCCAACTGTGATCTCAGTCCCTCATGTAGCACAATCTTGGTGATTTTGAGGACTACGTGAGGCCTAATCAAGGTTGGAAATCAGGCACACAACAACATTTTTTTCTTTTTTACTCCTGTGTCCCAAAAATCTTCATATCTAAAAACAATAACAACAATGGGTTCTTGTGTGCATTAATTTAGGGAACATATACCACCAAATGAAAATAATGGAATATTTTGGACAAATAGGCCGTCTTTTTTGTCAACTATAACGAGAGCAATATGCAGTATACACCATGCTACAAACTGAGAACTTAAATTATTTGTAGAAATATATATAAATGATTAAAAAACTAGAACAGAGAAAAAAAATTAGTACTTGTTATTATTAAAAATGGGAAAAATGAATTGAACAATTTCAATACATCCAAATGAGGGTAGAAATGTAGAGTAGTTCTATATGGTCTGCTTCAAGGAACACATGTTTTCCAAAGAAGCACTCTGCCTACTTTGCTATGGAAATAAGTGCTGTGTATGTCCAAAGAAATAAAAGAAACAATTTGAAGACAGTAGGAGTGGGATTCTGGAAAAGTATGCATTGCAAAAAAAGAAAAAATATGTTCAAAATAAATGAGTACTGGACAGATATTGACTGACTGCAGAAATGAACAATCTGTTATCAAAGCAGTTAAATGATATTGGTTGTTTAAGGCTAGGTCACACTGGCCGACGGATGCAAAACGTATGCAAAAAGGACAAAGCGGACGAGCAAAATTTCGGGGGTGGCTCCATCCGTTGTTATCTGCTGTCAAAAGTGGCGAAAATTTGTATAAACAGAACGGACAACAACGGAAAGGAACGGACAGGGGTAGTACGTAGCGAGGATGGGAAGCGGATGTTCGTAGGAAGCCTAGCGGATGGAAGCAGATGACACATCTGCAGAGCTTCTGGGGGAGAATAGCGAAGCGGACACGTAGCGGAAGGAGCGGATGACGTGGATGCATCACGAACGCCTATAGGATGTATAGTGGATGTATAGCGGATGCAAAGCGGTCACTGCGCATGCGGGGAGGATGAATTGCGTCAGCTCCGCAGATAGAAAAGGATGCAGCTCGCAAGTAGTCAGCATTAAGAGGAAAGACCTGCTGCCAGAGACATCTTGAAGGAACACCATGGTTCGTCAGTCAGAGAAGAGAAAGCCTGTGCCTACTCCTGCCAGCCCTGGCAAGAAGGACAGAACCACCATCCCACCCCCCTGGTGCTGACTCTGAAGCTGCTGGTGCTTCTGCTGCTGCTGCTGCTGGTGCTTCTCCTGCTGCTGCTGGTGGTACTGTTGGTGCTGGTGCTTCTCCTGCTACTGCTATTGGTGCTGCTGTGGTGGACCAGCCCCAAGGCCCTCAAAGCCCTGCTGTTGAAGGCCCTGAAGCCTCTGCCAGAGGGAGGAAGAGGCAAGGCAAGGAGAAAGGAGAGAGGAAACAGTACTCCATTTCCGAGGACCATGAGGAGGAGGTGCTGGAATGGCTGAGGGAGAATGAGTACCTGTGGAGAAAGGGCCACAGGCTCTATCGTGACACCAAGAGGAAGCAGGCAGCATGGAGAGACAAAGCAGAGATCCTGGGCTACACTTCAGATGTACTCCAGGGATGGTGGAAGCACATGCACACCTGGTATGGCAAGCTACACCTGAAGAAATCTGGCCAGGCTGCTGTCAAGCTCATTGACCGGGAGATGTATGTCATGGCCAAGTGCAGCTTCCTGGAGGGTGAGGTCCGCCACCAAGGAGCAGCCCCTCTATCAACGCTCTCCCTCAGACAGCCCACAGACAGCCACTCCTCTTCCAGCCAGGAGACAACTACCATGCCCAGGCAGGTGTTTTGGAGGGCCCCATGGCAGAGACCTCCCCGACAGCTGCACTCCCCATGCCAGAGGACGTGAAGGATCCCCTGTCTCAAATGGAGCAAGAAGAAGCAGCAGCCAGAGACCAACCCACACCTACCCCCAGCTCCACCTCCACAGAAAGCAGGCAGAGAGGCAGACTGGAGGGCCAGAGCCACACTGTCCTGCTGGAGATCAGGAACACAATCAAGACCAGCACAGATCTTCTCTCTCAGCTGGTCCACAGCGATATACCATCCTCGAACCGCAAGCCCTTTATCACGTACGTGAGCCAGACCCCCGAGGCCCAGTACCAGGTGATGAAGGAGAAAATCACAGCACTGCTGCACTACCCTCCAGGCCCAGCTGAACCTGCTCCGACCCAGTCCAGGATTGCTCCTCCACCCCAGGCGATGTCACAGCCCTTCCACGGCTTTCAACAGCCCCTCACCTACCAAGGCTATGAGTACCAGGACTTCTCACAGCAGAGGCAGCCCTTCCCAGTCCAGGCCCAGGTACATCGCACGCCACAGATGCCTCACCTGACCCAGCTGCAGACCAGACAGCCCCACTACACTCCTCCTTCCTCCACCCCACAGCCAAGTCCCTCAACAGAAAATATGTCTTCAGTACTGTGCCTGACATCTGGGTCCTTAAGGAAGGGCCTCTCAACCTCACGGGACTGAGTCAGCTCTCCGAGAGCTTCCTGAACACACCATCCCCTGTTGTACTCTCGGGGCCAGGCACCCCAATGGTGCCTCAGACCAGCACTCAAGCCATAGCCACCTCCACAGTTCCTGGCCGCTTGACAGCTGAGACCATGGACATGCCTCAGAGTGACTGAGAATAGTGCCAGAGACTGTTCACCTTATCTTTGCTTAAAGACAATTTACTTGGTTCATTTTGCTTTTTTAATAAAGTCATACAGTTTACTTAAGACAGTTGTTAATAAAGGTTAATAAAGGTTATCTTAGCTTCACACACTTGCTTCATTTTATTTACTTAATAAAGTGTTGAAAACTTTGAAAAAAGGGTTAATCTTTTACATGCTTATGGGATAGGTAAAGATAGTTGTGGGATGGGTAAGGATAGCTGTGGGATTGATAAACCTCCAGTGCAAGCATAGTGGGACTGTATGGTCCACCCTCCCAGCTGCCACACATATGGCCCTTTTTTTATCAATAACAATTTATTTATTGATCAACACATTTCAAAATAAACAAATCTCTTTATTAATGCCCTATTCATTGTAGGGCCACTCAACATACATGGCACAATCTCATCAGTGTTATGAGACAGGCTCAAGGAAGCATCCATGAAGCATCTACCATCCTGTCTTGCCACTCCACTGCTCCAGCTGGGGAGTTGCACCAGTGTTTCAGGAGGTTGCGCTGCTTCTTCCCTTCATGTGAAGGTCTGTTGGGGCCTTGTACATCCACAGTGTCTATCAGGTATAGTCCTTGCCCCCATTCACCAGGCTCCATGACCCCATTCCCTTGTTGACGGTCCACAAGCCTGTTCTGCAACACTGGGTAGTGGGTGCGCATGAGATTGTGCAGGATGCAGCAAGCTTCCACGATGCTCCTCACAGTCCCTGGGTGATGCTGCATGGTGGTGAGAAGTACCTGGAACGTGTTGGCCAGGATGCCAAAGGCGTTCTCCACCACCCGTCTTGCCCTGGACAGCCTGTAGTTGAAGATCCTCTCTTCACGGGTGAGGTATCTGAAACTGTAGGGCTTCATGAGGTAGGTTCTGAGGGAGAAGGCGTCATCATCCACGATGAAGTAGGGCACATCTTGTGTATCATTGGGTACATCATCATTGGATGATGCTGAAGAAGCCCTTGTAATTGTTAATAATTGGACCCTGGGTTGGCTGGAGCTTTGCAGGCCACGTGCTTCCCATCTATGGCTCCAACAGTGTGGGGAAAGTTCCACCTCTGATACCACTGCTCTGCAACTTTCCTCCAGCCTTCTTCAGTGGTGGGGCACTGGAGGAGCTCCTCCACGTATTCTTCGATGATGGCCTGACCACAATGCTGATGATGTTGTGTGGCATCCTCCAGGCACACTGCATGTTTCTGTATGTGGTTCCAGAAGCAGGTGATGCAGAGTCAGTGTCACCTTCAGTCCAGGGTCCAGGCTGGGATGGAAGTTGATGCTCGGCTTGGTCAACCTGGTTCTCAGACGCTCCACAATTTCGTCAAACATGGCTGGTGGCATCCTCATGAAGTGCTGGAATGCACGAGTGTTTTCATTCCTCAGCTCCACCATCAGCTTGTCATAGAGTCCGAACTCCACTCTTCTCCCAATCCATCGTTGGACCCACACAGCTCTTGGACGTCTCCTTCTTCTCCTTGCGTAGAAAAGGTGAAACAGTCTGAAGAGGGCTTGGTTCTGCTGTTGAATGATGGCAGCTACCATAAGGAGTGTGTGATGATCCATGGTGGAGATCAATGGATGATGTGGAAGAGCAAGAGCAAGGGTGAAGAGGTCTGTACACCATGGCTGCTGGACTGATAGTGAGATCCAGGTGATTTCCTCCCCCTTTTTATCGGAAATGTCAGTTTTCCGCTAGGTGTCCTTCCACATACTCTAGGCATACTCCAGACATCCTAAATATCCAAGATACGTCCCATATACAAACGTTTTGTCCATTTTAATGCTTTATATACAAGATGCATCCGCTTACATTCTTTCTATTTTCGTACTACTAACGCTATGTGGACGTTCCGCTTCCTCCCTCTTTCCACTTTCAGCTGCAGCGGATGTGAGTTGAGGGGGTGTCCAGAGGATGCCGAGAGGATACAGCGGATGTGTAACGGATGACAACGGACGTAGAATGTTTGTTGCCCGTATGTGTCATGGATGTACATCGTACGCGGTGGAAAGTTCATCCGCTCAAAAAGTTTTGTGCAGCTCAAAACTTTTTGAGCAGATGAAATAGCAGTAGATGGATGTTTGACGGATAGACTGTATGAAATATGTATGCAGTGAATACACAACGGATGCATCGCGTTTTCAAACGGATGGCAAGCTTTTTTGTCTATTTTACATCCTCTTTACATCCATTGGTGCAGTGGGACATGGGCTTCACATAAAATGAATGAAACTGAAACTGAAACTCAACTGCATGAATGAAAAAGTGAAGAAGTTAAGAATGTTAATTTAAACTACTTTGACCTATCGTTATTCTTTTTTTCTTATCAAGACTTGAGATAAGAATTTTTTCAAACTCTTTTTCTGCACTCTGAATAATGTGGCATATTTCAAGTAGAACAATGCACTTGTGCCTGTGAAAAATGATGATCATTAGCATCACATTAGAAAGCCAACTTCAAAAATCCATTCAGCAAACCTAAAGGAAGATCCTTTAAAATGGCCTTATTAGAGTGCCAGTTTTCATGGAGCAAGCTCAGGATAATCAGGTTTGGCATACTGTCTAAGTTGACAGTATGTGCTTAGGTAACCCGTGAATCTGATGAATGGATGTGGACAGGCTTGCTGTGATTATGGTTTGTTTGGGTCCCTGTCTGATATCCATCTGATAGATCTTTCTAAGCAAGTCTGAGTTTGTACTGATGTTTGGTTAAAAAAGAAAGAGGCTGTAGCAGTCACAGTTCAGCACATAAGAGAAGAATAAGCTTCATTAAACCAACAAAGGAGTCAACAGGGTCTGACAGAAGAAGTATCTCACCACAAGGAAAAGACTCAGGAATAAACCCAGAGGAAGACAATAATAATGAAAAACAAGACATATGCGAGACATTATTTTTCATGTCTCACAGAAGAAACCGTCTCTGAATCTCCAGAACAGTTCCATCAATAAACCTTAACCTCAAGCAAGAAATTGACACGATATGTCATTAAAGTCTGATTACTAAGTTAATTAAAATATGAGCTGGATGGTGTGGTAATGAACTAGTTAGATAGCCAGCTTAAAAACCAGGCTAGAAAAACTGTAATTTATTAAATTTATTGGCTGTCATCTTACCATAGGGTAACTCTGATCAATAACTAGAGGTAAGAATCAGTGAGGCATCAAAAGATTGAGTCCTGTAGCCTTCAATATTTTTTATAACAACCTGGATGAAAAGCTGAAAGGAATGCTGAGTAGATTTGAGGTGACATAAATAGGGATAGCTAATCACCTAAAATAAAGCAATTAAAAGAAGCTTTGCTTGACTGGAAAGCACTTCCCTATAAACTCACCCAAGTTGGACAGGACTAAATGGTTAAAAAGAAACAAACAAAATTATCTAAAATGCAGAAATAAAATTCAAAACAATTTGTGGTGGATTAGAAAATAACAGTCTGAAGTTTTACAAAAAATACTTTGAAAAATATAACTGTGCTCAAATCCACTTAGGGTTAGAGTTAATCTCCATGAATTCAGAGAGTAAAATGGACACATTGCGATTTGGAGCACCTGGGTATGCTTAGCAGGGCACTGACTTTTCTAGCCTGCCTTAACTACATTTCCTGCTAAAATACCTTGGAAAATCCATTGGTGAACAAATCCATTTAGGGTTAAAGTTAGGTCTCGATGAATTTGGAGAGCAAAATGGACACCACCAATCAATTTGGAGTGCACTGGTATGCTTAGGACTGCAGGACTTTTCGAGCCTGCCTAATGTTTTGTGGTAAAATACATGGGAAAATCCCATTGGGGGGCAAATGCATTTAGAGTTCAGGTTAGGTCTCCATAAATTCAGACTGCAACATGGAGATCTCCAACGGATTCCCAGCGCATGGGTATGCTTAGGATGGTGATGACTTTTCAAGTCTCCCTGGCTGCGGAACATCATCCCAGCATAAATAAGATTGATCCTTCTTTGACACTCTTTCAAAAAGCCCTGAAGGGATGGTCCTGGAGACCCCAGGGTGATTTGCAGGGGTGGGATCTGACAGGGTTAACTACCGGTTAGGTGATTTATGAGGTTTGGTGATTTACGATGTGTTTCCCTGCACGCTGCGCTCGCGCGCCTGTAAATCATCATCAGCATGCTGCATGCAGGGAAGCAGTCTTTCAAAAAGCACTTTTTTCCTGCTTTTTAAATTGCAGCTGTGCCTCGCACAGCAGCTGAAGTTGAAAAAACAGAAAATAAAGGTCAGGTAAGAGCCCGGGCAGGTGGGAAAAAAACATCAGCAGACATAAAACCGGTTCTATGTCTGCTGCTCTTCAGAGCTACCGGTTGTACAGAGGTGGACAGAACTGGTAGAACCCCCCCCCACCCCCCGGTGATATGGAACCCATCAAATGGTTGGTTTTACTGTTGTTGCTAGGGAGGATGTGGGTTTCTGGTATTTTGTATTGTGGTTTTATTTCTGTATGTCACCTGGAATAACTGGGAGTAGTTGGGTGGCCTTATAATTCTTAAATAATGAATGAATAAATAATACAAAATTTATAAGCAAGTACAATAAATTTGCCTTTATCTGAAATAGCCTGTCTTTTTGAATTACTGTATTGAGGAAATGCCACTGAGGAGAGATCTGGTCTCACTAAGGATGACAATGATGTCTCAGTTCTTCTAGAAGACTGCAAAATTGCTGTCTCTAGTGCTTCCAGAAGTAATGTACAACAAAACCATCACCTTCTGAAATGAACTGCAAACGTTAGAAACTAAGAATGTGTTCTGGCATTTACTGATAATGCACCTTTGCAGTTTCTAATAAGTGCCTCTTGCCACTATTTTTATAGTCAAGGATTGTCAGTGAGACAAATGTCTCCACTGCCTCTGTCCATTAGGGATATAATTTGGGATGTGAAGTGCCTGATTGCCAAATACATTTCCTGCAGCAGTGGAGATGGTTGGCAGGCGTTCACAGAGGCTGTGTCTGAGCTTTGGGATCAGTTTAAGTACTAACTTAGTCTCAAAGCACATAGCAGATCTGTGTTTTATTCTCCAGCTAAAGAAGGAAAAGTCCTGCACACATTTCTACCAGACAGTGCAAGAATATCGAAGGAAGTAACTGATCCCATCTGTTGTTCCTGTCGCATTGCGATCTATCTAGATATGAGTGGCTATCTGACCATCACAAAGAAGAGCATCAGAAGAATGAACTTCGATGCTTAATTTTTCAAAGGCTCATATAGCATTGTCAGGTTTCAATTTCTGGATGCAAAATTTTTACCCTGAATAACTAGCACATGCTGGCCATTACACACCCAGAGACAAATCCTGCTTGCATCTTTTTAAAAATATGTAGACATGCCTTAGATCACATACATCTTATTCCATCAATTCTGTGTAATTTATACCCTATAATTTCCTTCAGGGAAGGTTTCACCATTCCTAATAAAATGCCATGAACGTTTCCTCTTAAACCTCAGTCACTTTTGTATATTTTTCATCAATGAAATGGCAAGCAATTAAGTATTTCTAGTGACGACAAGAGATTCTCAAAAGGAAATACCACATGCATAGATTATTACCCTTCCCGTTCATTTAGCTATAATCCTTAATCTACATCTGGTTTCAGATATGTTAAGGGTGTATTATTGAAAAAATACTAAGACTAAAGGTCCTACTCAATATATTTACAATTTACTACCTTATCTTTAGGAAAAAAACATGAAGGGGAAAATATTATAGTATAAAGTTTCTGTATTGCTATCCAGAGTTTACGGTTCAGTTTAACATTCAGAAGTCTGTAAAGGATTGGTATGGCTAACGCTGCTAGTTTCCCTTATTGATTAAAGGTACTGTTCATGATTTTGTTGCCAGAACTGAAGGATGATGGTTTTTGAGTTCCCCTTTGTCCAACTGTTTTCCATCCAGTTACTTAAGATTATTTGCATTTGCCTTTTTGGATGAATATAATTTAAGTAATATTTTCATCCATTATTTTTTTTCATTCCTTATTTAACACAATCTGTGGTAATCAACTACATTCTCTAGTGTACCGGATATATTCTGTGTTCAGAAATGGGCAACCCCTGTAAATAAGAAAAAAAAAAAGCCACTGTTTCAAAGCTAATATTGGGCAAATGAGAATGAGGATGGTTTTGGGGGATGCCCTTAATGCATGCTTATTTGGAAATAGTTCAGGGATACTTGTTTATAGTTAAAGATGTCTGACATTAGAAAAATGATCAATACAATGAATACTGTGTGCATTTGGAGGAGATATTTTGTGGTCCATAGTACTGTAGACAATTGTCACTGATAAAATTTATTTTGTGTCAAAATAAATCAACAAAATAACTAGTTTGTCTTCTCAGAAGGGCAATTTGATCTGGAATTACGTTGGGAGTGTGGAACGGAAAGAACTGCTGGCAAAGCATCACTGAATCTATCATCTAGCTGCTTGATTATATCAAGTGCAATCTATTTGTTTGGGGTTATACTAGAATGGTGTTAACTAAGTCAAGCTGTTGCATGTGTCCTTCTGATCTCATGTATGTGTTTGTGGAACAGAGGGTGGTATAAAGCTATGGATGTATTGCATAGACTTCTGTATTAAAGACAGATTTTTTTTGCACAAATGTGGAAAGGACCTAATATCCCCCAGACGAGTTAATTATACACAAAATACTGGAATGTGTGGAAATGGATATGCTTACATTAGAAATGAAAGAGAACTCCGAATATTATGCAATATCGCATAAATGGTATGAACAGTTAGAGAATAGATAGAAAAAGTAAGAAGATTAGATTAATGTAACTCATTTAAGAGGCCTTAAGAGAGATAGACACATAGAATATAAGGTTAGAAATACAGATAGATATAATAGATATGTGTTGATGTATATAAAGAAAATATTTATATGATAAGATTTATACTATATATATATTTGTCGATGCCAATGCACTGTTAAAAATATGAATGAGATTTGTATTTGTGAAAAATATAATAAAAATCTATTTAAAAAAATAAAGACAGATGTTTCTCTTTCATGGTAGGTGGGCTATCTGAACCAATGGAATGATTCACTAGTATCTTGAAGATCTGGTAGAGCATGAATGCCACCCGTCTGGCAGACATTCATCTCTGACAAAATTGATCACTTTCAAAGAGCTTCCAATGTTTCAGTCATTTTTTTTAATATTTATAGTTCACTTGTTTAACTAGATCGTATAGGAAGCCATACATTCACTGACCCTTTGTTTAATTTCTTCCATGCCTATACCATCTTGTCATTCTCTCTCACTCCTCCATTCAAAATAAATCTTCCCTAAAGGCAACTGTTTTTTTTTTTTTTAAATCAGTCTAATTTAAAGCCCTGGGATTTTCCTAATAAAATTAACCAGATCTGACCCTGCTTAATTTTTTTCTCCCAAGTCATTTAGATGTAGCAATCTGTAGCTTTGGAATCCAAGCTTGGTATCTTTGAACATATAAAACAAAATCAGAAAAAGACAGAGTTTAAATAATCTAGTGCTCTTTAGTGGCCATGGTCAGCAACTTTGGAAGAGCTTCAAGGCTCTTCCAAAGTTCCTGGTGATACTGTATCCCAATTGTAAAAAGAAAAAATTAAACGGACAATAAGCAATCACATTAACTGTATTTAGGTAATTAAAACCTAATTACATTCCAATTATAGTTTTTGGCTCAGCCCTGTCTGTAGCCTGTCATTCAAACACCAAGAGTAGCTCTGTTCAGAAAAGATAGTGCATGCCCAATCTAGTTTATGCATTCTGAAGCATCACTGTCTAAAGCCACAGTGAACTGCAATAGTCTACAGTTTCCAAAATTACCTTTGTAGATTTATTGCTTAACTGATATTGGTCAGAAGAGATAGCTCTAATTAGTTTTACTAAATCCAGCATTAGATATAGCTCCTCACATAGTAACTAACACAACTATGATTTGTGGAAAGCCAACATAATTTGACATATGTTTACAGAGGTCAAATGGAATGTAACTCAGATTAGTGAGATGGTCCACTGATTGCCAATTTGATTCAATCTCATAGTTGCCAGAGGATAGAGGTTTCAGAACAAAGTCAAAAAAAGAAGGAATATCATTGTTACAGGTCCCGTCTATGAAGGAGTGATATCTGATATGCCACAGAAAGAAGCCTTTCTACTGTGGCACCCACTCTTCAGAACATCATTCTCTCAGAGCTTAGATTGGCCTCAACTAGCCTTTAGGGAAGTCCTCAATATATGGCTTTGGCATTGTGCTTGGAGGTCAGACTGTAGTGGAGATCTTCTTCAGAAGTTATATACTGAATTTGATGTCGTGACCTATTGGGCTGCTTATTTTTTTTTAAAATGTGGTTTTTATTGATAGTTTTGCAGGTCGATTTAGCTTGTTTTCATTATTTTTAAATTGACATGATCTGCTCAAAATGACTTCGATAAGATGGGTGGCCATACAAATAAAATAAATAACATAAAATATACATTCAAAGGACACAGGGTCATGAAAGAGTTCCAGGCAAAGCAGATGTGAAGAAAGGAATGAGGAACAAAAGTGTGAACTTACTCAGTTTTTTCATACAATCTCGAAGCCTGGTTTCCAAACTGAGGACTCGTTGATGTAGCTCCTCATAATCATAAGCACCAATTTCCTCTTGGATTCCAGTAAGTACTGAAGACAGGTTTCTAATCTCCTCTTTGAACTGGGTGATTAACTTGGCATCCGTTTTGTACTGCTCCAGAACTGGTATCAGTGGTAGAAGATCATCCATCTTTTCCTTCAATTCCTGTGAAAAAGCAGTTGAGTGTGCATTAGGGAAGTGTCTTGTCCTCTAAATTCCTTAATGAGATCCTGTTAGGCTTATTTTCAAATCTACTCTTGTGATTTTTATTGATCTTGGTATAAAAATGATGATTACCATCCTGTGAGACAGTTAGGGAGCTAAGAACAAATGGCTTCAAGCTTGGAGTAGTAGAACATATGAAGTACTCAATTTTTATCTTACTTAAAATAAATCACTTTCTTTTAAGTCAAGCCTTTTCCGCTACTATAGGATCCAAAGCATTTTAAGGACAACTTGCCTGATCAGAACAGATCTTTTTGCCTGCTTAATAATTGGCACTTATCCATATATTTGTGTTATACTACTATGCCTTTTCTCACATGACTGACTACTTATGCCAGCGTTTATTCTTGAACTAGATTGTAATTGTCATTCTACCAAAGACAAAAGATAGAAGAACTGCATCTTTAAACAGCTCACAAGACTATTTCAATGTGAAAAAGCTTTGCAACCAAGCATGTGGCTTGGTTTACTAATAAAGTATTTCGATTTTTCAATTTTCTGGATTAATACCTACTTCTCAACTGCCATTAAAAGTAGTCTCCAAAGTATCCCATAGCTATTTTGCTGGTACTTTATAATTTGGGGTGTGTTTGTATGTGGTGGCATTAAAAACCAGCACTTAATGAGTTTCATCAATCATTTTGAAATGCTTTTGAGAAGTGCTTCAGGAATAGTCACACCGTTCTGTTTTCCGCTCGGTGTAACTAATTCCTGTCAGCTTCAGTTGCTGTTGTGCTTTTTGAAATTGTATTTGGAATTGAGTTGCGAGAGAATGAGTGCGTTATGAATCTCAGTCTCGGTGCTTTTAGATCTGTCAATGACGCTGCTTGAAGTACTCATTTGATGGGTGCAAAATTAGCATTCATTAGAAGGACCGCTTTGGGATTACTGAATGAAATCCCTTCATCACTGTTAAGATCTATGGAGGATTTTATGAATAGCATTTATAATTAAAACAGCATCTCTGTGCTGTTGTTATAGTTACATTTTAAGGGAGTGGAAATTGGATGGGATTTCCACAATAGGGTATATCAGAAGCACGGAAAGTAGCAGCTAAACACTTTGAATGGGTTAGTGTTAATGATCTGAGGAGCACTTGAACATTCTTGTTTAGGATAGATGCTGAGAGAACTAAGATACACGTGAAAGAGCAAAACTATAATACGAAATTAGGTAAAGCTAGCAAAACACTCTCTCTCACCTATTATGTTCAATGTTATCTTTATTTCATGTAAAGCTTCTGTTAAGGGAAAAGAGTACACACACAATTTTCAACAGAATCTAAAATAAAACATAGAAATCATGTTTTTGGGGGGGAGGATGGGGAGAAGAAAGAAATTCTTCCTTTGGCATCCAAATATTTAGAGAGAAATGGAATAGTTAAATGGACAGAGGTTGTGACTTTATGATGGAAGGCCCACCCTTTTTCATATGCCTGCTGTTTTTATTTTTTTTGCCTCCCTTGTGGTTGCCCCTGAAACGAAAAAGGATATGGGCTACAAAGATCAAAACCCACCATGAGTAATAGATTCATTTTTTCTCACAACACTTGGCATGATGAGGCAGCTACCAGATAATAGGGAACCTGCAGTGAGAGCTGAATTCTATCTAATGTGATCTCTGTTACAATTCCTTCGGTCAAAATACACAACATTTTTTTGTGCTGAGGGCAATATTTGGTTGTTGACTAGCAAACCTGAGTCTGCACAATGAACAAGGTTGAGATAAAGATGTGAGCAAAATCAGAAAAAAAAAAAACATCCCAAGCTAGATATGAAAAAAACCAAGTTGAATTCACTTTTAAATTCAATTAATTAAGTCCAGTTAATAATACTTCATATATACCTGACAATTTGACCATGTTAAAAGTTATCGCTTGATGATAATATTTAGAAGGGTTTGGGTATGGGCAGACAAGAGTTTTGTGGGCTAGATGTGGCTATCCACCATGAGAACACGCAAAACTATTCTGTCATTATGCCTGTGTTCGTCCATCACAGGCATTTACACTGTTATTATCAATCCATGAGCTTTGGCTTATAGTTCAAAAGGGCAGCTTGTATTTTGCCTCTCTAGCAAAATGGTGGCTGTTGCCCAAAAAAAGAGAAGCACAGCCAAAAAACAGTTATTAAAGCAGTTAATTCGGTGAGCTGATCTTCTGTTTTCTGCAGGAATAAGCACCCAAGCATTGGCTACAGGATATATGTGATGTGTACCTCTTTGTATTAAAGACTAACATCATCTCTTGCTTGTACGTACTTTCACCTAACGAAAAGTGACTTTTATGAAAGAAGCTACTGTATTCTACAGAAATTGTCATGGTGGAGAAAGGAAGAAGAGGAAGGTGGGAAGTTTTCAGCTATTGACTTTCTGCTTCCATATCCTTGCCATGAAATCATACAGCATGTTGAAGGATGATGATTGCTCTTGTTTTGCCCTTATTTCTATGTGATTCAGTCTCATTTTTCCAGTCTGCGGCTGTACAATGTCACGTGAACACATATATAAACTAGACAGAAACCTACTGGCACTAGTCTAATTTAAAAACTCTGGAGGCACCATTATTTTCATGGCATTGTGTCCAATAAGGATAATAGAAAGCTTTACCAGAGGAAAATAAATGACAATCACTTTTTTGTCAGAGTATATTCATAGAGTATGGTAACAAGGTCAGCCAATGAATAGGCATAGCAACTAAATCAGCCAATGAGGACTGTTTTGGAAACTGAAACTAAAAGTAGCTTAAACTTGGCTCTATGTTCAGCTCTGCAGCTATGTGGAGCTCTGAGTCTATTGAAAATGAAACTGCTTCTCTCCTCTGCTGTATATAATGCTTGCCTCCTGAACTAAAGTGAAACCAATGTCTGTTTCTAAGCAGCTGAGTTGCTGCTGAAGCTCTGAACTTGTAACATGTCTACTTCTGTCTGAGTTTGCTCCATGTTGGAGAAATCTACAAAATCTACTTGTTATATTTACAAAGACATTAAATGAAGCACCAGCCATCTGTGTTTATTTTTGTGGTGCTGAATTAACATTGCAAAACTCTGAACACTTTTAGCTCAGATTCAGTAAACAGCTGCAGTGAATGTGGGAAAAGGCATCAATATTCATTACAAAACTCCTTTCCCTTTCCATCTTCAAGGAACTCCTGAAAGTCCTAGAAGCTTCTTTTACTGCAAATTTTATCATTGTCTTGCTAAAGAATATATATTCCATCCAAGGTCATGAGTCCCATTTTTCCAAATTGTGTTCTAATTCTGAGGAGGAAATTAAATCAGATTAACTTTGGAATTGCCCATATTGTATAGAACTCTTTTCAAGACCCCTAAATTACTTAAATGGCTTTTGCCCACTTTTAAAAGAAGCAGATATTGTAAAATTGGTATTGTACTCCCTGAAGATATTTACCTTATGAGGGTTGTTAGCATTGCATCATATCACACATCGATAGTGTTGACTGTGTTAAAAGCACATTTAAATTAATTATGTTTACCTCTTTACCTTAATAAAATCTATTTTCTAAAATTCATTTGGGAAACATTAGCATCAGTGGGGAGTCCATAGGTAAAGCTGAAGTGGATGTATTTCACACACCTAATTTAGAAAGACTGAAATTGCAGTGCTAAATTACAAGCAGAAATGTTATTAAAATGAATGCATTAGAGGAAACTGAGCTCCCTTTGCAACTTATAATTTTATACTCATGAGAAAAAAAATCCATTTACTTCAGCTGCCCAGAAATTTTGAGCAAGAATGGTTTGGAAAAGAGGAATTGGGATGAAGCATTTTGTTAGAGAGAGTATCATAAACTCAGCCCTTTGCAAATAGACATTCAATTCTCTTTCTGTTCTAGAGAACTTAATTTATGAATGCAGTTCCACCACTACATAAGTCAATGAATTATTTCCCCCAATTTTGGCTTCAATATGCTTACAGGATTTTTGTACAGATAAAAGGCAAGATTTGTAGATTTTTATCTAATTCTCAGACTTCTTTCTGGAATAAGTCTAGGGTATCTCCATACAGTAAATGTGTTTAAAGTTATATCTTTAAAAAAACCAAACAAACATGAAAGATATGGACCTATTCCTATAGATATTATCCTTGGGTTATAATGGCAACTGGGACCATAATTTCAACTGCTAAGCAGTGGGATTTTTAAAGTGAGATATTATGTGACTGCATCCCTTGGTCCAATTTGCCATTATAAGCCCAGGACCACCTGGATTGTTAAGTGGAAAGAAGTGGAAGCCTTAGCAAGCAGGCCAGTGAGTATTAGGTGCCACAGGCAGGCACCGTGGAGTGCAGGCAAGTATGTTGGTGCTATGGGAAAGCGCTATGGAATGTGGGTGGATGAAAAAATGGTGGGAGCAGGAACAACTTCTGACTTCTTTCCTGCTTCCCCAATGATTTTGCTTGTGGAAAGCTGTCAGAGAATATAGGAAATCACAATTATGTGACTATGGCTCATGTGATGTCATAAGACAGGTGATCATGTGACCGTAGGTATGCTATGATGGCTGAAACTCCAAAGTCTAGTTGTTTGTCGCCTTCATTTAATACTGTCATAATTTTGAATACTTGCTGAATGAGTGGTTATAACCTGTGGATTAGTTGTATCTGTCTTTCTTTAAAGACTTCAGTAAAGTATATGAATTAGGGTGAATGCAAAACCCTAGAAACTGCAAAGAGAATTCCCAACCCTCACTTACAATTAAGTTCATTTAAATGGAAACTTTGGAACAATGTGAATAATTTCTTTCTAGGTTTCTTACCACCTGAACATAGTTGCCATTTATGAGATAAGCTAACCAACGGACTATCTTCCTATCTCTTGATGTCTAATTTTTCCTTCCACTATTCTTCTACTCTCCTCACAATCTCTCACAACTTCAATTGTACCAGGATTTTCAAAAATCTACAGAATATTTGATGACATATCCACACTTCAATAAATGTACACAATGTATTTCCTTTCAGAAAAGAGACCCTGAGATTGACCTAAGTATCATCCAAATTGGGGGAAATTACCTCAAACTACAGAGGGAGAACTTTGTTCAGCAATTTGAAAAATTTGCAGGCAATAGTTGTTAATTGGATTCCACCCTTCAAGTCCCAATGGATGAATTCTTAGCTGTATGAATATTAGGGCCCATGGTGGTTAAGAATTCTTCTAGTCTATAAGGAATTGCATGCAAATGAGTGAAGGTCATCCATGTACTTTAGTGAGTAAACAGCCATAGAAGGACTGGGGTGCTTTACCAGGGGTGGGATTCCACCGGTTCTGTCCACTTCTGTAGATTCGGTTGCTCTGAAGAGCAGCAGACATAGAACTGGTTCTATGTCTGCTGCTGCTGTGGCCCACCCACCCACCCAGGCTCTTATCTGGCCTTTATTTCCTGCTTTTTCAACTGCAGCTGCTTTGTGTGACACAGCTGCAGTTGAAAAAGCAGGAAAAAAGGGCTTTTCCAACCGCTGCGCACTTGTATGCAGTGCTGCTCAGCTGTCCGGGCAGCTCAACAGGTTGTAAATTGTGAATGCGCACGCAACGCTAACAGACAGAACCGGTAGTTATATCAGTCGGATCCCATCCCTGTGCTTTACTCTTCCTTATTTAGTATAGAAAGCAAGCAAACTGGTTTCCACTCCACACTCAGCCCACAATTTAGTGAGCTCCTGGAGGTGAAGTGGAGGCTCTTGTCTCTGGTTGGAAATTTTTGCCTCCTGTTCTCCAGATGCCAGTAGAGGGACTGCTGTTCTCCAGTCTTCTAACCCTGCTGAAAAGAACTGCTGATTTGCTGCTGAACTGGCCTTGTTATTAACCTGTCATGAGATGCGAAGTTGGCTAAACATGGCTGCTTTCAAAAAAGAGTTGGATCAACTCATGGAAGTCTTGGCAATCAATAGCTATTAGCCCTGAGGGCAGCATGACTGCCTCTTGAAGGCCATTTGGTAAGAGACTGATTGGCTTCTCTGTCCAGCTGGTTGGCCACTGCAAGAAAAGACTGCTGGATTAGATAGGTGAGGAGCTTAATGCAATAGAGCCATATTTATACTCTTATTTACGAGGCAAGTTGGTACCAGAATATCCTTTTCCTATTTAACTTTAGCTGGTTACTACAACCAATCAGAAAGACAATGCTTTTGATTGTACCAATAAAGGAGAGTATTTGTAACATTTGTAGGGTTGAAATGAGGGGTCCTTGGTGCTCCCTGAACTTGATTGTTTTCTTGCAGATGTTTCATTATCCAAAACTAGATAACATTAGTGCTTCTGTGCATCATAGTGCTAGTACTCATTATGTTACCTAGCAGGGGTGAAATTCAAAAATTTTTCCCACTAAACTCTGTGGGCATGGTGGGACTCAGTCTCTAAAAGGAAAAAGGTGGGCAGGCATAAGCAGGGCCACCTAATTCTAATCATCCCCACCACCTCTCTGGACCGATTCCAATCGTCCCTACCACCTCTCCAAACCGATTTAAATTGTCTACCATCTCTCCTGAGATTGTGTGAGTTGGCTGAATTTTACCCATTGCCTAGGTACCTAGATATTATCCTAGATATTTCATTATCTAGGTAATTATCCATTACCTAGATAATGAAACAAGTGCAAGAAAACAATCAAGCTCAGAGAGCACCAAGGACTCCTCACTTTCTATTGTGGTACTCCAAAAAGCAAAATATCCACTTATTTTTATACAGCTTTGGAACATGTAGAATGATGACGTTTGGAAGCTTTTTGAAAACTATCTGAAAAGAAAGATGAAATGTGTACTTTGTTCAAATTGATAGAATTGTACTTACATAATCAGAAAAGAAGGACACACACTAATAAATAAAAATAAATAATAAGCACATGGGGTTGTGACTGTATTATTACAGCCGTTTTTACATTTTAGTACTATATTTAAGGTATTTACAGTATTGTGTACTCCACGTGGGAATCTTCTCTATGTCAGGGAATACAGAACTAGCTTAAATAAGTATCTGGGATAGAGAATTAAAGGATGGTTTGATTCTATAACAGAGCTATCAACATCAAAAAGGAGTTGGATTTTTTTAAAATGGAACAAATATGTAAGACGGTGAATAGACATCCATTTGAAAACAGGTTGCCTGTAACGCCTGCCTAACCCAAAAGACAAATTAGCCAGGCCCTTCGCCATTTCAGAATGGAAAGGAAAACTGTATTAAGGGATATGAAATAATAAGGAATACATCTTATGTCACTTTACAGAATCTGAAGAAATAATACAACCTCTCATTGAAAATTGTGTAGAGTCAGTCTGCATGCTTCAATTGCTGGAGCATGTCTCCACTCTGCAATATTCACACTGACAGTCCTAGGACTTTATCTACAGTAGTTTAAAAAGGTCAATGAGAGCTGAACCAGAGAAAGTGATAGGAATGAATGAATTCACTGCATTTTAACGGCATCAATAAATATGGAGCTGTTACGCAATGGGCTGGAGCACTTAGACATGCAAAGCCTGTTTTCTCTTCATTCCTTTGTCTCAATGCATGAAATACATGGCCTGAATTCTTTCAAATTGCCGCTCTGAAAGGAAGCAGACAGTCCATTATGCTGACCTTTTAAATTACTCAATTGCCTTACCACCCTGCAATCCTTTTCAAAATGCCAGTTGAAGTATCATATCAAATCAGTTAGCCCAGCCAATCCAAATATCAATTCTCTAAAAAGGTTACTGTGTTCAAACAGGGCAGTTGCCTTGATAGACAGCTAGGACTCAGCAGCTGTTTACTGACATTATGTGCGGTCAATGAAAATACGTGAGCAACCCCAGACGAGTTTGTTATTAAGACCAATGATGATAACAATCACAACAGAGCCAGGAGTGACCCTATTACCTACGTGAAGATATTGTGCATTGACACCATTCTGAACATTTCTTGAACAGCTCAAAGGGAGTGTTTCAAGTTAGCTTCCCTTCCTCCGTGAATATACCTGGTGGTGACCTTAGATAAGGCTTTCTGCTAATACCTACTATGGCTGGAGGAAAAGAGGAGGCATAATAAGACTTCCAGATGATCTGCAGGTCCAGGGCAATGATATTTTCTTTTGGAGGCAAAGGTCATATCTATGCTCAGATGTATTGATTGGAGACTTCTTTCAAGCCTGGGAAGAGGAAAGCATTCTCCCTACACTTGAGGACTTCAGGAAAGCCAAAGGAGCACTGACCAGTTTGATTGGCCAACCAGGTTCATCAACCAACACAACTGCCTGCTCCTCTTCGTTTGGTGTCCGGGACAGCCACAATCCTTTGCTTAAAACAAAGCCTGGTTCTGCGTGTTTGGTCAAAGACACAGAAAGTGCCAGAGAAGTAGCATCATTCTCTGCTTATCTTTTATGGGACTGAGGCAACAACTGCTGAGAGAAATCTATAGACTGAGGTTCTTCTTTCTGAGAAATTGCTGTGAAGTTCATTAAGTTCCCTGGGTCAAAAATACACTGTTTTTGTTCTTTATTGTCCGGAATATTTATTTTTCCCTCTCTTCAACATTTGATTTCAGAAGAACTTGCCCATATTGCATACCCCCCTGAAGAGTTCCATCTTTCTTCTTTAATTGATCAGCATTTATATATCTCAATCAATTTACTCTCTTTTTTTCCGCATGTGGATGCCTCTGATTTCATCCTCAGTTAAATAAGGAAACCTCAAAGTCTAGATGCCAAATTAAAAATATTAAGTCAAATAATCCTACTAATAAAACATAGGAACCATAAGAGTCCCATCTTGGATATACATTAGAATGTACATGAATATCATTCCAATATAATTCTATCATTTAATCTTCTGAATGATTCAGTTATCATCAATGAAATCTGGCCATACATGTATGTCCTCCCTCCCTCCCTCTTCTCTCCTGGTGGGAATTCCATCATGAAGGAAGTGGCATAGAATCCCTCCACATTTTTGTTGCAGTAATTAATGATAACTACCCATCAGAGTGAGACAACATAGATCAAGGACAATCCTTTCCAAAACAAGTATTCATGAATTTACTAACAAGTATTTTTGGTCGATATCTAACCCACCTCATACTGCTTTTCCCAATAATGCTTCTGTCAGTCAGTCAAAACAATTGTTACAGAAAATGAAAAGATGGGAATGCCTACTTGAAAATGCTTAGTCATTAAGGTCTTCCGGTCATCTTCAATTTGTCGGAACTTAGCTTTCAGTCCCTTCATTTGTGTTTCCATTCTCAAAACATACTGGAAATCCCTCTGCGTCCGTAGATTTAAAACTTCAATGGACTGAGACATATTCTGAACCTGTGAAAGAAGAACACTGCTCGTAACCTCATTTCAAAAAGTGCTCTCATCTTTCTTTCCCAAGGTGCTGAAATCAAATGCAGAGTGATAGTTTGGCATGCATCAATTCTTGGATTGTTACCCATTTTTAAAGACCTCAGCAAAACACTGCTTCTCCCAATGCACATGAATAGAGAGTCTGAATCGCAGATTAGATGCCACTCTTGGACAAATACAGCTTTTCTTAATTAATGAGATGGTGACAATATTGAATTTGGATCCATGCCTTTATCTAATAAGCATTACCCTGCAAAAATAAAAAAAATAAAAAAAAAATCTCTCGATGCAAATCAGGAGGATGCTACAGGACAAGCATTGCTTCCCAATGCTACAGTGGTATAGGATACAGTCTCATGTGGTCCAAAGGAAGCACATTGGTATCAGAAGAGGCCATTACCAAAACAAGGAACATTTAGAAATTTTCCCCATGCCATCCAAAAAGAGGTACTTCCAGTTCTTGACATAGAACTGGTGGGTGAAAGAGATACAGGAATGTAAACAATGGTATGAATAGAATTCACATCTCAATACACATCACTCAGCAGAATTCCCTCCATAATAGCTTTTTAGATTCTCCAGAGTAAAACCACAAGGTCTTTGTATTCTTCTGTGTTTGTTTATCTCCTCCAATTCCCCTTGTCAGGAGAAAGTCTCACAAGAAGTTTGATTCAAGAGGGCAGAGGTATCCGTTCGGGGTCATGATGATGTCATACCTGTCATGATATCATCACTTCAATGATGCAAATGATGCAATCTACATCATTCCCATTTGCCCAGTTATGTTATGGCACTCATAATCTCACTCCCCTATGACACTCCTGCATGCTTATTGCTTTGCTTTGGGGTTGATTCACAGCGACACCAGATCCACACCAGAGACAGCTTGTTATTAAAATATGTTATTAGGGATGCTTCATTCTGGGACCTCAAGTGATACTCCTGAAGAAGGAAATGATAAGTGCAACTGCAACAGATATGTGGTTTTATACATGGTCGAGCCCTAGTGACAACAAATACCTGGCAAATCTGGTTTGTTCTCATATAACATATATGAGTGTCAAATATATATGTTGTGAGAATACAGAATAACAGAGTTGGAACAGACCTTAGAGGTTTTCTAATCCAATTTCCTGCTCAAGCAGGGAACTCTACCCCATTTCAGACAAATGATTGTCCAATCTCTTTTTTAAAAGTATTGGAGCACCCTCAAAATCTGAAGTCAACCCTTGTTCTAATTGTCAGGAAATTTCTCCTTTGTTCTAGGTTGCTTCTCTCCTTGATTAGTTTTCATCCAGACAAGAAACACACCCAGAAATACTAGTTCCAAATTTGCTGTAAAGTTACATTCATAGAATCTTGCAAGACTGAAAGTACATCTTCTTCCCCTTATCTTTACAGTTCAAGAACTTTGGCAGGGTCCCTTCTGAGATATTTGCCACCCACATTCCACTCGTGAGCTGAGTTGACACTTGTTTGACTCTTGTCTAGCCTGTGGCTTTCCGCTTGTCTTTCCAAGGGCATTCCCACATACGATTGGAATACCATGCCATTTTGTAATTATGGTAAGGGGTAACTTTGTCACTGTACTTATATTTGCTGCAGAGGAAAAACAGAAGCTTTTTTTTCACTTGCCTTTTCTTTTTTCTTTCTGCACTTTTGCTTTTTTTTTTCTCCCTCTCCTTCCTTCTTTCCTTCCTTCCTTCCTTCCTTCCTTCCTTCCTTCCTTCCTTCCTTCCTTCCTTCCTTCCTTCCTTCCTTCCTTCCTTCCTTCCCTGCTTTTACTCTTCATTAGCTTTGCGTTAGTTTTTATGTTTTTTGTAAAACTTTTAATAAAAAAAATTATATGAAAATGTCCCACATCAAAGCCAAGGTTCTTTCTGAGCTTCAGTAACATGCAGCTTCTTATGAAATGTGAGGAGGTACTTTCCAGAAGTGTGGTTGGATCCTTGCTCTGCACACTGCGCTGCCTGTGGAGTCTATGGCATGGCAGTCATTGTGGCTGGCTGCTTCTTTCTTTCATTTTGCTGCCAAATCCACAGGCATCATTTGCAAATTGGAAGTGAGTTGCCTGCCACATTTTCTGTCTGAAACACACACCCTTTAAAGACAAATGTAGAGTACGAACTCTATCTGTCAAAAGAAAGCCAGATGTCATTAATAGGCTTGCCTTGGGCAGATATCTTTCTGCCCTTGAAACCTACTTTTTAAATATTTTTTGCTTCAAAACATCAAAAATCAAAGCCGCATCAAAACATCAAAGCCAGAAAACGATGGGGAAGCAGACTGTTTCAGTGAATAGGTGGGTGGGCGACTTTATGGATGGCTATGTTTGGGATGTGTGGTGAGATTTTATAGACATTCAGGCTCTCGGTGATTAATGGAAGAGAAGAGAATGGTTTAGTTCCAGAAAGAGTGGCCAATGTGTTTTACCAGATCACAGAAATCCTCTGAACTTTTCTATGATCCATTCAGACTGTACTGTTGTGATCAGATGGCAAATTGCTGAGATTCTGTGTTGTACATTCCATACTTTTTAGGATCATTTTGACAATTGAAGCTTCAAACAGATTTAACACATTAAATAACATTTGAACTGTTCATCAAAAAGCAAAAATACGGAAGAATAATAACTAATTCCACCCTACTGAGATTGACCCTTGATCTTTAAAAATGTATTTTTTCCCTAGCTACCTCCTTCTCAAATTCTGTCTTCTCTTCTGTGGCAATCTCTTGCTATCTGTCCACTAGATGAGTCTCAAATTGGGAATGTGTCCACTAAAAAGCAGAAGAACCACACATGGGTAATGTCATATAAGTTTAAGCAGCACAGAGTGAGGCTGAAATAACACCTGAGTTTTTCCAGAAAATGGAGTAATTCTTGTTGAAGCTGAAAAGATAAGGAACCAAGGAAAGCAAAATAAGGAAAACCTGTCCCAGAGAGAGTGGGAAAGGGAGAAAGATATGTATCAGCCAGCCAAAATCAGATTCAGATCTGGAGGAGAGAAAAAGAGGCCATGCTTAAGTTGTTAACAATGGGAAAAGAAAAAAAGAAGACATTTGAGATATATATTTATTCCCTCTAATAAAGCATAAAGATACATTAGCAGCAAGACAAATAATGTTGCAATATCAAGTAAATCCAAAAGTTGAGGCCACATGGGCACTCAAACTTGAACATCATGGAGCAGTTAGACAGCATGAGATATCTTCTTTAAGATTCTCTAGAATTTGGCAAAATGTCAGAAAAAAATCCAATGGAAGTTAGACAATATTTTCCTTTTTCTTTTCTTTTTTTTTGAGAAAGGTTGCTTTGCTTAACAGAATAGCCAACAGAAAATCCCAGGTAACAAATGGCAAAGATTACTGAAAACATCAAGGTCTAGGATCAATTTAGAAAAAATGACACAAAACAAAAAACCAATATATTTGTATGGAAAACTGATTCTCAGATGAAGCCAAAAAGGAGGAGAAAATTTTAATGATTGGGAGTGCTTTTGATTTTGAAGCGGTGCACTCTGATGCCAATGAACAAATTTAGAGCTCTCAATAACTTAATAATAAATTGTAAAAGTTTTGCACTGGTTTCATTAGCATGGAAGTACCATTTACTTTTTATATGGCTAAGAGCTGTTTAACAAGAGGCACAGAAGGTCAATATGCCCTCTTCTCTGTATTGTTAAGGAGAAGTGGGGAAATGAGAGCCTCTAAATGCAGCCAGAGTGTAGTTCCAGCAAGGTAGGAGCTGTGGGTTCAACAAGACCTGGAAGATGTTTTAGGTCCACTGAGAATGGGAAGACAAAATTAAACATTGGACCTCTCTGATGACAACAGGGGTGGCTGCTGGGGGTTTGGAAGAGTCCCTAGCTAAGATTCTGTGCAGTTTGGAGAACCCCCAAATCCCACTCCTGGCTGGCCCCACCCACCCCACCCTTCCCCTCTCAGGAGTCCCCACATGGCCATTTTGGATGCAAGTAAGTGCAGGGCGTGTGTGGAGGCTCGGGGAGGGCAAAAAACGGGCCTCCCGGAAATTCAGGAAGGCTGGAAATGGACCCGTTTCCAGCTTCCAGAGAGCCTCTGAAGCCAGGGGAGGCTATTTTCACCCTCCCAGAGGCTCAAGAAAAGCCTCTGGAGCCTGGGGAGGGCAAAACGCTCCCCGCCGTGGTGCAGGAGGCTGACTAGGCCATGCCCACCCAGCAATTGGGCAGACAACCCTTTGCTAAAATTTTTGAAGCCCGCCTCTGGATGGCAACATTATAATCTGACTACATTGCTGAAGATTCCTTGCTTGAAAAATCCATAGTTTTCTCAAGAATCATAAGAAAGAAGGAAATCATTCTCAACCATAGTCTTTTGCTTTTTCTTGTCCATTTAAGGAAAGCATGAACAATGGATGGCAGCAAGCTGTTCCCCTCAGCCATCTTTGTGTTGAAATGCATGCTGGGAAGGGACTTAGGAGCACATATTGTGGGCATGCAGTGGTTTAGTAGTTAGAATGCCAGCTGTCCGCAGTTCAATTCTCACTGGCTCAAGGTTGACTCAGCCTTCTATCCTTCCAAGGTTGGTAAAATGAGGACCCTGATTGTTGGGGTCAATAGGCTGACTCTATAAATGACTTAGAGAGGGCTTTAAAGCACTATGAAGCAGAATATAAGTCTAAGTGCTATTGCTATATTGCAGACCTGAACTTCAATATGCAGGCAGTGTGTAGGAGGCTTGGCCCTACCTATTATATTGCCTGTATTCTGAACACACAGGGAGGACAACCTTAATAATGGGAAAGTATTTCAATTTCTATCTGTACTGTGGCTCTGTTCTTTGCTTACTTCAGTTTTCATTTGCAGAACGATGACAAAAAGCAGGTTCCATTGGCAACTTCAGTTGATTGCCGTTATTTTTAAACAGCAAATATAATAATGCAGTATTGGGTCATGCCAAGTAGTCAAGTGCAAAAAAAAAATCTACTATACCCAATTAAATTTCTATTTTTTGCCCACTCAAATCCTCCAGTTCTGCACTCATGAATTGCTCTAAATGGGATTTTTAATAGGAAAGGGAAGAAAACGAAGCAAGGATTCTGACCTGAAATTTATTGATGCTTGCAAAAGACTTGAAAGAGTGGGCAAACAAAAAGCCTTGCTGTGATTCAGACAGTAGGAAAATCTCAGTGATGTTTCAGGTGCAAGTGTAGCTTCCCAGAGGTGCACCATCTCTTTGATGGCGCAGTTCTGATTTTTTACATATATAATTAACTTCAGATGTTTCTGCCAACAAAAACTCCATGATTATAAAACCACTGTAAAGAAAGTTAGTCCAAAAGGCAAAATAGCTTCTGGGCTTCAAAATTTCTCCACCTCAAAATCACTCCCTTCTGTCAAATTTAGGCTGTTTTACCAGTCTAGTGATTTATTGAGTGCATGTTTCTTTTATTCAGTTTCTGCATTCCCAGCTTTTGCTTGTGGAGGTATTGAAACATAAATCTTTGATTTTCATATTCAGCAGCACCTAGCTGGTCTTAAATGATGCTGAAAAAGCTAAGCAAGGTCAGATTTGGTTAGTACTTGGATGGGAGATAACCAGGAAGCCCCAGGGCTGTAGATAAAATGGGGGAGTTATTTTAAAAAGTGAAAAGAATCACAGACATAGACAGTAGCAAATCAGTTCTGGATTGTTACCAAGAAAACAACCTAACCCAACCATAAATATGTTGATGGGAGTCACAAGACATCAGGCTGGATCTCAAAGTTGTCTTGGGAATGAGAAGGGCATTTAGGCTATTGGCTGCCTTTTGTTTAAAAGAACAATTTGAAATAAATTATCAAAAACCTAACTGGTTGGATTTTGCACAACCCAACTATAGGATGCATAATTGGCAAATTAACAGGATCCCAGTAGATCAGGTACATACAGATTAACAGTTGGAAGGGACCTTATAGATCCAACCTTCCGCTCAAGCAGGAGACCCTACACCATTTCTGACAGGTGGCAAAATAGCTTGACCTCCTTATATTCTTCTAAGGGTGCATCTTGAGGTGCAGATCCAGGCCTCCTTATCTCACCTCTCCTATTAGGCCAGTGTTATTCAGTGTAGCTTCTTGGCTGAGATTTTTCCATTCAAAAGGAGCACATTTTATTCCTGCAGCTCACAAGGTCTTGTTTCTCAATCTCTTTAGGGTTTTCACCTTTGTATTAAAGTAGCTTCCATTTCTGTTAAACTTTATAAAGTGTAATAAGCCTGTAAGCTGTCAGTTTAAAAGAAGTACCATCATGAATGAATGCTACTTTATACCGTAGTTAGAAATGGCTTGCTTTGGTTTCTGGGAGTGCCAAACCCTGATCTAGTGGTTAAGGCACCAAGCAAGGCACCAGAAGGTTATGAATTCTAGTCCTGCTTTAGGCACAAAACTAGTCATTTTCAACGCTAGGAAGGAGGCAATTTTCTCCCAGTTTCCAGCCTGATGCTTTAAGCACTACACCAGGCTGGCTCTGTGTTATTTTTACTCAGATGCATACACTTATTTTTATGTATATAATATTTTATATATAAGTTCCCAATTCAAAGGTTGTAATAATATTTGTGATTTTTTAAATGAAAGATGTCTTTACATTTGCCTGATGTACTCACTGAAATGTCAGCTCTTTAGAGAATGAAAGAAAAAGTATTTGTTCAAATAAGAAAAAAAGCTTTTTGTCAAGTTATTATTAAGTATTAGGTTTGTTCTCCTAATTAAAATAAAAGCAGAAACATCCAAAAACCACACTAGAGTCTACACAGTGCACATTCTACAAATACCTGAGATTTCTTCAGCTCCGTCTCAAAATGCAAGATTCGGCATTGGGGGTTTTTTTGAGTTGAAAACTGAAATATGAGGAGCCTTTGAAAACCATCTTTGAATGCTTTGAATTTAGCATACATACATACATACATGAAATTCCTTATTATGTGCAAATTATTATTGGCTTCATTAGGCGCAGCAGTTACTCTGAATTTCTACAATGAAAAGTAAAGCTTACAGCATCCATTGTTCACCTGTTTACCAATAAATGTATGAATAGAATAAAATATTTGTAGCTTAGAGTTGAACAATGATAATGAAGTTCCCTAGTTATGTAATGAAACATCTGCAAGAAAATAACCAAATCCAGAGAGCATCAAGGACCCCATAATTAAATGTATTATTATTACCCGCTTACAACATGCATCAGAAAACTGTTCTTTATGTATCATTTTTGTGACCTGCCATGGTGTAACAGAAGGAAAATATAAACACACAAATCTCTAGGATTTTTTTTCTACATGAGAACTTATGGGAATGTCACCCAAAACCCTCTCTGTGGTGCAAGAAAATGAAACCTTCTGCAGAAAATTTCCACCTCAATTTTTTGTGACTTCTTGTCTATATTTCTAATTGAAATATCTAAAAGTTGTATTACATTGATTTTTTAAAATTAATCTGCAATCATTTATGTAACTAGAAGCTGATATACAGCTATAAATCAGGACTGAAAAGGTTAATGGGACTCAGAGGTGGTATTCAGCAGGTTCTGGCCAGTTCTGGAGAACCGATGGTGGAAATAATTAGTTCGGAGAACTGGGAAATACCACCTCTGACTGGCTCTGCCCCCATCTATTCTCTGCCTCACGAGTCCCAGCTGATTGGCTGGGTCTTCTTTTGTTGTCCTGCACAGGAGAAAGGAGCTGGAAAGCAGGTTAGTGGGGTGGAGTAGGAATGGAGATTTTACAGTATCCCTCTCATGTCATGCCCATCAAGCCATGCCATGCCCACCAAGCCATGCCCACAGAACAGCTGGTAAATTTTTTTGAATCCCACCACTCATGGGACTACCACACCTACCCTATCCCCTAGTCCAGGTATGGTTTCCAGAACTTTCTAAATTTCTGTTCAATTCTTTGTTCTCTTTGCCCTGAACAACTTGCTGCCATTTGCACAGCAGGAAGAAACCACTTTTAAGGGAGAAAATGGGATGTTCCACTTGCTGGATTGTGGGGTAAGGGAGGGGAGGAAAAAGATACAACAAACTAGAAGGACATAGACAGCCGTCTTCCTTGCCACATCAATCTCTTTAATCCTGGTGATTTGCTGGACACGAAAGTGAAGGAAGGTTGAGACAGGCAGTAAACAGAAAATATCTGTAGCCATGGCCCCTTCTTTGGCTTTTCTTACCCACTTCTCTCCAAATAATTACCGTGTTTCTCCAACTATATGGCCTCCCCCAATAGGAAGTCCCAGCATGCTTTATAGGCATAAAATCAAATTAAGCCCCTCTCCCCAAATTAAGGCCTATATTATACATGCGAAATGGGGGGGAATGGCGGGGGGGGGTCTGGCTGTTAGGAAGTACTTTTGTTGAATACCCGGATATGGTGCTTCCTGCGTTGACCTCTGCGTTGGTGGGGCACTTTGTATTGGTGCCGCTGTTGCTTTACCTTCTCCCATTCTGCTGCAGTGTTTAGAGCAACGCCGCGGCGTTTGGCGCAGCCATGCGTGGCCAGCCAGGGCTCCTCCCTGCAACCAGAGCCTGGCGGAGACACTCGGCTTCAGGCGCTGCTGTTGCTGTCTTCCCTTTGCCTTCGAAGGCAAAGCCAGTTCTTTTAAAAACGACACCTCCCCTGCCCGAGATGGCAGCCCAACCCCATGTGGGGAGGCGAATCTCCCGGGGCCGCAGCACAGGATCGGCCCACCCCGGGAGAAACGCCCAGCCACCATCCTTGCCTGGCGCCGGGCAGAGCGTGAAGAGCTTCGCCTGGGGTGCCCAGCGCAGCTGACAGGCGAGGCCTCCTACCCGGTGGCGGAACTCTCGCCAAGGCAGCGAGTGCCTCCCTGCTGGACCCTCTGCTCATCCCGCCAGAGCCGTGCGGGCTGGGCAGAACTGGGAAAGCAAGCCGCGGTTACGCACCTGCCAGATAACCAAAGAGCCGGGCCGACCTGAGCTTGGCTTCCTTCCCAAGTCCCTCAAAGCCCGAACCCGAGAGGCTGCACGAGGCAATGATAGCGCCCACCCGTCCGCGGACAGGGAGGCAAGGCAACAGCAGCGCCGCTTCCCTGCCCGGCAGGTCTGGCGGAGAGAGCCCAAAGCCACCCGTCTTTTCCACCCCTCGCCCAGCCCATCCCCATCCCCATGCATCTCCAAACGCGCCGGCAGCTCCAAACGCTGCAACAGTATTGGCATCAGCGCTCACTCGGCCTGCGCTGCGTCCTCCTCCGAGCTGAGCCCTGCCGAGTGAGTGCCTCTGTCCGATGCCCCCATAACCGCGGCTCACTTCCCCAGCTCTGCCCAGCCCGCATGGCTCTATGCAGCTCTAGCCTCCCAATCTGGAGGCTGTGAGTTCGATCCTAGGTAGAGGCTAATATTTGGAATAGATGCTCCTGCTCAAGCAGGGGGTTGGACTAGATGACCTCCAAGGTCCCTTCCAACTCTGTTATCCTATATTCTAAGTCAGGTTTTTCTGCGGACTAGCAGGGGCATGGTTTCGCGTGCTTCCTGCATCCCGTGAATAAGGCTTCATTTGTTTGTGTGGCCCAGTTTCTGGCATACCATGGTCTGGTACTGGTCCACAGACTGAGGTTTGGGGACCCCTGTGTTTAGCTATACATCAAAAGCAAAATGTCAGCTCTATGCTCTACTGACTAAATAATGTTGGTTATCACTTACTTAGGTCACTTTTGACTTATTTCAAGGCTTATGAGGATTCCTCAGGGTGAAAGTGGAGGGGTACCAATTCTTTTGGCCTCAGGTGCATATAGAACGGATCATTAGTTTCATCCATTTACATTTTTAGGGTGATTTTTCCCCCCACAGATGAGATAGAGCCTTTGCATATTAATAAGAGAATAACAATACATTTCTCTGTCTCCTGAGGGGTGTGACAATTGTCCTGGGAGAGCAGAGGTTAGGATAGCAGCTGCTGTTGACTTGCTGTGGGACATGAGATTAATTCAGGACAGACAGACCTCTGGCTTAATCCATCCAGAACATATTTTCAACTTTTTTTTTAATATGGCCTCTGATATTCAGAACCAAGAGATGACAGGGAGAGAAGGTCAAAGAATGCACAGAGACCACATGGTAGATTTGTGTTAGGTTAATCGTGTGCAACCCCATCCCTAGTTGAAAACTAAATGAAACACTAAAGTTGACATTTAATCCAAATGCAGATTTGCTATTTATCTGCCTTTTTTTCTGAGAAAAAGCTTGTAGGAACAGTAAAGCCACATCTTTTTTTTATTGTCTTTGTCATGATGGAAGTCATGCAAATACAATATCTTCATTGCATGGTGACACAGCTACAACTATTTGTTAGGCCACCGCAGGGTTGAATCTGCAATATGGAGTTCTATTACTCAAATGTAATTAGCTTAAAATCATTTCACTAGGGCTGAGGTGAATTTTTTGACAGATTTGGTTATTCAAGTAAAAATTCTAAAACATTGTACAGTTTATATGTAATAAAAATACTCAGTGCTTTTAGGGTGGAAATAATGCCTCAGATAATCCTGATTACAGCTAGTCCTCGATTTACAACCATCTATTTAGTGACCATTGAAAGTTACAATGGTACTGAAAAATGTTTTGACCATCTTTCACACTTTTGACTGTTGCAATCTCCCCATGGTCACATGATCAAAATATATGGGTGCTTGGCAACTGGTATGTATTTACAACAGTTGCACTCCCTGTGGTCAGATAACAGACAATCAGACTTGGAAGGGACCTTATAGGTCATCTAGTCCAACCCCCCGGGGTCATGTGATTTCCCTTTTGTAACCTTCCCAGCTGGCTATGGACAAGCAAAATCAATGGGGGGAGCCAAATTCATTTAACAATCACATGATTCACTTAACAACCACAGTGATTTGTTTAATAACAATGGCAAAAAAGTTCATAAAATGAGGTGCAACTCATTTAACCTTGCCTAACAATTAAAATTTGGGGCTTAATTGGACTACCTCAACTTATGGATAAATGTGGATGTGAATAAACTGCATGTGAATAAACTGACTCAGCTGGGCACCCATGGAATTTGCAGACAGAATGACATTTCCAACTCCAAACAAACCTGATTCAGAATGAGAACACAACATGGTAGACTCCATGTCAGGACTCTGACATGCACCCCCATTCAAATCATAAGTCTATAGCCACATTCTTTCTAGGGGAGTACAGAACAATATTTTAAAAAGTGATTATTTGCCCCTCTCAAAATGATTCACCCATGTCTAAAACCAAAATACGTTAACATCTGAATTAGTAGTGTAGCCCCATCCTTCTTTTTTCTCTGAATATTTGGTTTTTCTCAGCAAGGTATGTGATGGAATGGAATAGGAGACAAGGGAAAATTAACAAATAATGGAGGCATCCTGGAGGGGTCAAAAAAGTCAAGATGGCAGCTACAATCAGGCAATCGCCTCACTCTTTTTATCATGCATTGCATAGTGATATATGGAGGAAAATGGTGGGGTTTGATCACATGGTCACAGATGCACTCTTGACACACGCACACATGGACAATCTTGCACAGCATACTTAGATTCCTTCCTGGCTGAAATGGTGGAAGATAGGTTCATTACCTATTAGGCCACTAATTCTTTAATAAACTTATTAGGCTTAAATCTCCTGCTTTTATACAATACAGATAGTCCTTGACATTTGACCATAACTGTTGCTAAGTGAGACATTTGTTAAGTAAGTTTTACCCCATTTTACAACATTTCTTGCCACAGTTTCTCAATTGAATCACTGCAGTTGTTAAATTAGTAACATGGTTATTAAGTCAATCTGGCTTCCTCATTATCAGACGGTCTCAAAATGGGAATCACATGACATCAGGACACTGCAACTGTCATAAATGTGAATCAATTGCCAAGCATCTGAATTTTGATTGTGTGACCATGGAGATGTGGCAGCAGTCATAAAGTGTGAAAAACAGCCATAAGTCCCTTTTTTCAGTGGCGTTGTAATTTCAAACAGTCAGTAAATGAACTATTGTAAGTTGAGGACTATCTGTACTGAAGGCCAGTTTTTGCAACTGGAATGAGGAACTACAGCCCTTGTGATATGGTCAGATGTACAATTCTCATTATCTTTACCGTGGGCAAGAAAACTGGTGCTAATGGAAAGTGAATTTCAGCATCCGGTAGTTTCCCCTATTCTCAAGTGCAATGATCAGTCACCACTGGAAACATTGAGAAGGTACTGGTGGAGGTTCAGGAGGTCTTTATGTTTTTAGTACTCCAGGAGGGACTGCTTTCTTTCAACAGGGCTTCTCTCAAATCAGTTACAGACCCAAACTCATCCTTCAATTTCCTGACCATTTTAGGCCTGTTGTCTCTTTCTGTTGGATCCAGAAATAACAGTAGTGTCAGCATTTTGCACCTTGGAAAGATACCTCCCTTCACAGTTCAGAAGTTGGTTGATTCTGAAAGGCAGACTGCTTCATTTTATTTTGTATTTTTGCAGTCAATAGCTAGTATAAGAGGTGAAACGTCTAGGAACAGTGATGCCACAAGCCAACTATTCAGAAAATGTTTGCAGGTATGTGTGCTCATTATGCAACCAACTGAGAGAATGTTCTGTCAGTTTTAGAGCCGAAATTATCCTGGAGAGCTCTTTTATTGTGATTTCTTCGCTTGAGGTCAGGTATATTCTAGCCACAACTTTGCCTTCTTTGTGCTTGTTTTCCTTCGTATCTGAGGACAGACCCTCAATCACATCTTCTCTACTGCAATGGGGAGAGCTGAAAGGGAGAGGAAGGAGACCCCTGGATTTTAAAATATCTCAGCATAATTTTGGAGGTTCTATGATCTAATAACAGACCACCAAAACAAAGGCTGTGATTACTGTTGAAATCATCTCTTTACCACAGAGGAATGAGTTAACTATTGATTTATCTTATAAGGTCTGGATTATCTAAAATTGTTAAGTGCATTAAAGGTGTATTAAAGCACACTGTTGACAAATTTGGACAAGGTATCGTTAAAGAAGCGCCACTGTGAGTTACTATCCATGTTTTCCCCAAAATAGGACCAGGTCTTATATTTTGGGGGTGCTCCGAAATAAGCACTAGGGCCTATTTTGGGAGGATATCTTATTTTTTCCCCCCGTGTATGGGAGGCCCACTTCTTGCTCATGGCCACAACAGGGAAGGAAGCCATAGGGCTGCTGCAAGATGGTGGAGAATGGAGCTGCCCCACATGCCCCACACTGTCATACCTCAGGGCTGTGCAGCCAGGCCCTGACACCTGTCTCACCTCACGGATCCTGAAGAGCTGCTGGCCCACTTCTGCTTGCTCGAGGCCACAACGCAGCAGGCAAGCCAAGAGATGGTGAGATGGAGTGAGTGGACAACTGTGGGAGGCTCATTTTCTCATCTCTCAGCTTTCCTGCAGCCCGCGTAGCACATTGGAATTACCTACCTTCCCTTGTGCCTCTGCCTCCATCTACTACAGTTGCTGCCACATGAAGACAAGCCTCCTGTGCAGTGGTGGTATGCTACCGGTTTGGCTGAACTGGTAGTAAAACAAAAGCCTCTGATGATCAGCTGAGAGGAGAAAGAAGAGAAAAGCACAGGATCAGTCCTCCCACCCGCCCCTGTGCTTTTCTCTTCTTTATCCTCTCAGCTGATTGGCGCTGCAGGCCTCAGCTGGTGTGTGGAAAGCTGCGCTTGCACAATCACCAAACTGGTAGTGGAACAGGTCAGATCCCACTGCTGCTCCCTTGGCCATCCCCCTCTCTGGCCCACTGACTCTCAACTTTCCCGCATCCTGTGAGGTGCATCCAGATTGTATGCCTCCCCCCATTTCTGCCTCTGCCTGCTGCTTGGAGAGTAAGCAACTCACCTGTGCTATGCTGACAGCAGCCGGACACCTTCAGTCCCCAAGCCCTCACCACCTCCATTGCTGGCCACACATCCCTGCTGCTGCTGACTTTAACCAGGGCTTATTTGGGGGTAGGGCTTATATTAGGAGCACAATAAAATCAGGATAGGTCTTATTTTCAGGATAGGTCTTATTTTTTTTGGGAGAAACAGGGAAATTAATGCACCTTTACTTCAGCAAATGCCAAGGGGCTGCTATAAGACCAATTTTGATTCTTTGGGATTGCAGTATGACTGTCCATCTTCACCATATATGAAATGACTAGTGTCTTTTGTGGTAGAACCTGGCAGTAGGCCATTCAATGGAGAGGGAGCTATATCAGATTGCCTATTCAGGGCTGTCAGAAGTCAGCTTATAGCTTGTGACAAAAGAATGCCCTCCTGTAGATCATCTGTGCAGGCAAGTGGCAGCATCTAGCTAATTCTGATTGATCTTGGAAAGCTCAATCTCATTAGCAGTTGGATGGGAGAACACACACACATACATTCTCATTTCTCTCAAGAAAAACTCAGAAGGCAGTGATGGCAAATTATTTCCATACCGTTGCCCAGAAAACAACATTTAAGGATTTCTTCAGGAGTTGAAGGAGTCTTTATCTTTACCAAGAAATTAACTAGACTGGAAGCTAATCATTACTTTGCAATATTGAACAGAGGTGTGGAGAATAAGAAAAAGGATCTTGATGGAGATTTGCATGATCCATTGCTCAGACCAAAGCGGGTGGAGCATTTTAAAAGTCAACACTACAGGAAAGATAAAATTAGAGGAGGCTTTGATTGCTCAGCAGATCATTTACTGGAGTTGTCTTGAGGATTGATCGTCATTTTTACATTTCCATTTTTCCTTCTACATTACTGCCTAACAGATCTGAGGATTTCTAAAGAACCCATGAAATGAACACTTGTAAGCAAATGCAGACTGAAAACGTTGAGAAAAATCACAACCGCCTTAAACATGCCAAGGTGTTATTTCAGGGAGGAACCAGTGACTATTTTATCGCAAATACAGCTTGATTGTTGATGCTTTTCATGATAAAACAAACAATTGCTCTCTTAGCATCTTTATTTCATTCCTCCTTCCCTAAGAAACAGTAGTTTACTCATTTGGTTTCTGCAGTCAGAGTCACAAAATTTAGGGAGTTATTGAGCAATGGGGAAAAAACACATTTATATGCAGCAAGTAGAAGCCTGGCATGTATTGCATTATCATTCTTGAAAACAATTGATGGAGTTTAATAGCTTAAGCCTATTCAGCAGATTGAAATACAAGGGTGGTTTGAATTGTATTCCAGGCAATAGGTGAACTGAGTAGAGAATTGGACCCTTGGATTTTTCGCAGGCATGGGTCAATAAGACAATGATCTTTGAAATAATATTATAAACAGGGATGACACTTTTTTGTTTTAATTTGGAGGAACACTTTATCAAATGTGCACTGCATGGCATTATTTAACAATGCCTGTTGCCCTGGGTGAGACCCAGAAGCATTACTCTAAATAAAGATTCTAAAGACTGACCAGTTTCCCACTTCTTATTTTTAATTACAAGAATCTTAAAAAAGTTAAGTTGCCTAACCTTGTTGTCGGGGAAAAAAAGGTGATAATGACAAGAGGTTGTACCTCTGGCTGAGCTTGTTTGGTCTCAGTAACTACATCAGGAGGGACTTCTTAGTCCTCAAAGGGAGACTTACCTTGAAATAGAAAGAATGGAGTGTTGAAGGACTATTGGGGAGAAGGTAGTGGTAAACCATTTACATGCACTTGTGAAGAAAACTGCATGGATGTATCCATAAAATCACTGGAAGCCCAGCTTGATTGGAATAGCAAGGAGAACTCAAGGAGTTTAGCATTTATGAGTAAGCACAATTATTTATTTCTTTACAATGAATTATTCAATGCAGACCTTTTGCATTGGTTCATGCTTAAGTAGCTGATGGAATTTGAAAACACACACACACACACACACACATATATATACACACAGGATAAAGTAAAATATTAAAAGAGGAGTAATGCTAAAACAATTTAATCACTAAAATCCTGGCTGAAGAGCTATGATTTAACTGCTCTCCCAAAAAATGAAGAGAATGGAGGTTAGGTGCAAATCTGGAAGGGAAAGTATGAAAATCATGGAGTGACAGGCAGATGGAATATTAGCTTCTGTTGCACAAATAACCAAACAGTGACTATTTGCATCAAAGAATGACTGTGTGTATACTGCCTATAGAGAGGTGTAAGTGCAGGAAGTGAGTTTTCTGTTCTACCCTGCCACACCAACCCTGAGATGAGTTGGCTGAAATTGATGAGATTGTTCTTCTTTCAACCAGAAGCCATTAATATCTCCTTCTGTGATTACTAATCAAAAAGAAGAGGATAATTCAGGAGGCCTGATGAAATATGCTTATTCCTCCCCAAAGCTTCTGACTCTCCAAAAATGAGCAGGATGGTGAGGATAAGCTGATAGCTTTCTCTCAACATGGTTTGGGTGGAGAAAGTCATGTTATTGACTCCTTAGTCAGAACTAAGACTGTAGTACAGGACAAGGAATGCAGTGGACAGACTAACTATAAAATTGCTCTGTTGGTCCCCAATCCTTGTTGACACAAAGTATCATAAGAGTAACATCTAAGTCAAACTGGACTCTTGGTGACTTCCTGACCATGTCTTTCTCATTGTCAGTGGTGTGGAACTGGTTTGCTACTGCCTCCTTCTGAAATACTGTGTTTTTTAAAATTATTTACTTCCCAGCCTTGGGTATTTCCTTACAAGCCCCTCATCCAATTACTAATAGAGTTTGACCCATGTTTGCTTTTATAATCAGGCATTACAATCAGTTCATATTGCTCAGCAATTGCTTTGCTGGATCACTCCATGGCTTTCACTGCTTTAATGCTTTGTTGGACTCATTGGTAAGATGGAATCAGAGCAATGTAGCCAGGAGATGAGAATGTAATATGGTACTGTCTGTGTCAGGAATGATTAATGACAAAAGACAACAAAGGAAGTGAGGGCTGATTGGAATTCAGCAAGGCCAGGCCAATGAATCATCCAGAGAGGCAACAAATAGAGTACTATAGTATAGCCACAGCTATGTATATCTGACTGAAAGTATTTTCCCACAAGTTCGGGCAGGATTTTTTGGTAATTTTAGGGGCTACTTTCAAGATGTTCTTGCCAATTAAAATTAGGCTTTCTCAAATTGAAGGAATCTGTATACAATATAGCAATGCACCATAACACCGTGTGTCTGGTTTTTACATCATTAATGGAACAGCTCAACTGTAGACTTTCTTATTAGCCTAGGATTATAGATCCTAGAAGTTATAATTTAGATTTATGGACTCTTAATGTCCATTACATTCTGGATATTTCAGGGAAGTTCTAATATGTGCAAGTTATAATTCTGAAAAACAGGTGAGTAAGTGGACCCTGAATGAGCCCATAAGGATTTAATGAATTAATTTCTTACTGCATACTAAGATTTATTTCATGGAATTTACTGCAACTCTACTGCTTTGAACATTATCATTTTATTTTAGATTACTAAAATTAAACTTGCCTAATCATCATTAGAGCCTTTATTGTCCCATTCCCAGCAATTTCTGCTTTCAGGACAACATAGCAAAATAAATTACATCAATGAACCAGAATGTTTTGTTTCTTTGCTTTTGTTTGCAACTGCTTTTTTGCTGCTTACAGAAATATTTTCTTATCAATACGGTCCCTATTAGAGGGACTGAAAGCACTGCAAACATACATTCTCACTTCCCAGAAATTAATGGCAAACTTGGTGCATAATCATTTTTTGACTTATTATCTTATATATTCCAGAAAGGGCTTATTGTAGTGTAGTTGATTATTACATGTGGGGAAAGTGGTTTTGGGGAAACTTTTTAAAATTGAAAATACATTATTTGTGTAATGGAAAGACAGAGTTAGTGAGGGAAACAAATCTCCATAAATACCTTAATTTGAGAATGGACTGACTTCAGCTTCAGGCCTGCGAATAAGCCCTGGGTGATATTTTTAAATCCAATAACCCAACACTATGAGATGGAAAATATACTGAAACTGCAATGTGTGCTCTTAGAATAGCATTGCTGTAGTTTAGGAAGAAAAGAAAAGTTGACTTCTCAAAAAGAGGATGGAAATATTGTGCACCAATCCTTTTCCATCATGATCTATGTTCTCTTAAATCAAAGTTTCCCAGCCATGGCAACTTTAAGACATATAGACTTCAACTCCCAGAATTCCCCAGCCAGCATGGTTGGCTGGGTAATTCTGGGAATTGAAGTCCATATGTCTTAAAGTTGCCATGATTGGGAAATCCTGCTTTAAATATTGTATTTTCTCTGCCTCTCTGAACAGATCAATCAAAGGAACGCAATGAGTACACTCACCTTCTCAAGCAGTTGCCTTAACTGCCTGCTCTTAGCATCCCTGGAACATAAGTTTTGTTCCGGTGCAACCACAGTACAAATGCATCGTCCATCTGGGTCTTGTGCAGAACTATAAACCTGCCACCCTTCTTTGGGACTTATTTGAGTCTGAAAAGGAATCAACAAGGTGTAGTAAGTGAAGAGCTGGTACTAATGGAAATTGAACATTGGAGTGGTCTTTGCAAATGACTCCCTCCCCCAAAAAACCAATCAATGCCTTAGAAAATAAAGATGCGTAAGAATGCATCATTGCTTTCAAAAAGATGCACCTCGTATCAATAACATCATATTTATTTATTTATTTTAAGTATTGATATAGCCGCCTATCTTCCAGCCAACTCTGGGTGGCTCCCAATCAAAGATTTTTTAAAAAATCCATAGAAAATCATTTTAAAACTATAAAACAGTTAAAGCATAAAACGTTCAAAACAACAAAAATCTAATGCCAATCAATGGTAATGTACCATCATCATATTTGAGGGTGGGTGCATGGGAAAGCCAATTCTTTAAGGCTTTACAGAAAGCTAAAAGGGTAGAACTGGGTTTGCTTAATGACTGTATGATTTACTAAATAACATTGTTGAACTTTAGAGGGTAAGATATTCTATAAAGCAGGGGCTACCACGGAAAAGGAATACTTCCTAGTTCCCATTAGATGACAACATTTGCCAGAAGGAACCAGCAACATGCTCACCTTCTTCACCTGGTAGGATGGCATCTCCTTAGGGCAGGGGTGTAAAACTCACATCATCACAGTGTCATCATGTGATGTATCTTGACTTTTTCCCCTTTTGGCAAACTGGGTGTGGCCAGTGCGTGATGCAAACTGGGCGTGGACCGCGGGCTGCGAGTTTGACAGCCCAGCCTTAGAGAAAGAGTGTCTCATAGGTAGCCTGGCCTTGTGACAATGCAGGGCTTTAAAAGTAATGACCCCAAATGGAACATGCACCATCTTGCATATTCAGCTGATGTTATTTTTCCTTCTCCTTTAGTTTAAACTTCTTTATCATCATACAGAGTCCATTTTAGCTGTGATCGTATCGCTATCCTGCTCCTGCAAAAACACTTAGTGTTACTTTTGGTGTCATGTGTAGATATCAGGCTTGGTCAAAGATTGCACCAGATAACAGATAATCAGAGTTGGAAGAGACCTTGTAGGTCATCTAGTCTACCCCCTGCCCGAGCAGGAGACCCTACACCATTTCTGACAGATGGGAGTCCAGTCTCTTCTTGAAAGCCTCCAGTGATGAAGCTCCCACGACTTCCAAGGGCAAGCTGTTCCATTGGTTGATTGTTCTCACTGTCAGAAAGGTTCTCCTTATTTCCAGGTTAAATATCTCCTTGTTCAGTTTCCATCCATTATTCCTTGTCTGACCTTCAGTTGCTTTTGAAAATAGCTTGACCACTTTCCCTCTGTGGCAGCCCCTCAAATATTGGAAGATTGCTCTCATGTCTCCCCTGGTCCTTCTCTTCACTAGACTAGCCAAGCCCAGTTCCTGTAACCATTCTTCATATGTTTTAGTCTCCAGTCCCCTAAACATCCTGGTTGCTCCTCTGTATTTTTTCTCAAATCCCTACATCTTTTTTTATACCTTGGTGACCAAAACTGGATGCAATACTCTAGGTGTGGTCTTACACCAATACCAATGGAACATTTGATAGGCACAGTGACCCTCCTCTTCTCCTTCATTTTACCACTAATCTAGCTTTTGGGTTGGCCTTAGTACTTTTATCTTTGCCTGCACTGAAAATATGGAGGGATTTGCTCAAAATGCTTTCCTTCTTCCTCCAGTGTCATTCTCAAATTAAAGAACAACTGGGTGTAGTGGTTGTGTTGTCAGGACAGGGTGAGTGCTATTTATTTTACATCCACAGCAAGATGTGGTGGCACAGTGGTTAGAATGCAGTATAGCACTCATCCTATTCGGATCTGGCAGCACAACCATTACACTTAGTTGCTCTATTGCTATCCCTGCTGAAAGAAATCAATGTTGCTTGTGATACTTACACTTTAACTTACCTACCACACACAAAAAAGAGAGGAGAAAACCAATGTATGTTGCTTTGTATGTTTAGGTTATTTGTATATTTGTACCTAATATCTGTAACTTCCAAAATTTTTATTAGCAGTCTATACTGGATTTGTGGGGGAAAATATCTGGATCACTTGAATAACAGTAGCAAAATATGCCTTCTTTAATCTAGAGGTGGCAATGGAGATGGAGGGTAGCTGTACCTTTTAAATTGTTTTAAAATGGCTACGCTGGCAACCGACTATGTGTGGCCTTGATATTTATTTAATTATAAAATTTATTGGCTGCCCATCCTACCATATTGCTAGAGAAAATGAGGTGAAATTTCTTACACCCAGCCCAAATTTTATTTTATTTTTTTTAAAAAAGAGATGCTTTATGCCTGCTGAAAGATTAATACTCATATTCCATTAATTACTACAGCAGTAATAGATGCAGCAGCTGCAGTAATGGTGGCTGCAGCAACAACAGCAATAATAAAAATGCTGTTCAGCTGCCAAATGATCTTGGGGACAAGAACTGTGGAGGATTCCACAGATTACAAAATAATAAGTTAGGGAACACAGTGTGAACTGAGTTCATGACCACTCTGTCCAGACCTTTATTCTCAAGTACAGTAAAGTTTAAATAAGTACATATTTCTTCACTCATTCCTTTCCTTTTCTTCCTTGTGACTCCCTTCCTTTTTCTGGTTCCAAACATTATCCTCACTAAACTCTTTGCCTCCGTTCTCTCTTCTTTTCTGACAAATTAATGGGCAACCGGTGCCCTTTTATCTTGTAACTGCGCTGTTTCTTCCTCATTGTTTGTATTTATTGCTGTTTTACCTGTTTTGACTTTTGTAAACCACCTTGAAATCACTGATAAAAGGCAGGCCAATAAACAACATGTCTGTTTTAATTGGAAGCCGCCTCCCCATGGGCCAAATGGAGGCAGTGACTCCAACATGGGATTCAGAGGAGTGAATCAATTTTATTTCCCCCTGCACAGACGTATCTTTTGCTTTCTTGCAAGCAAGGAATGCAGGCAGCTCTCTCCATCTAGCTGACATTTACTTAAACAGGAAAGCTGGGGCAAAAACATGTGGTATTTCTTTGAGGAGAATACAGTCTAGCTAGCTGGCTCCCAAGAGACCTAGAAACCACTCACCGATCTGTGAAAGAGGACAGAGGCTTCCCTAAAATGTTATGGGAAGTACACCGAGCACATAAGATCCTGGGTGTTAATTTATATTAGCTACATTATTTCATTTAGTCTAGATTTTCCTAATTTTATGGTGGTTCTTCACAATGTTGGTAATGAATCCTTTCTATTCTATGAGCCACTGTGATGCAGTAGTTAGAGTACAGCATTGCAGGCTACTTCTGTTGATTGCCGACTGCCTGGAGTTTGGCAATTCGAATCTCACCAGGCTCAAGGTTGACTTAGCCTTCCATCTTTCTGAGGTCGGTAAAATGAGGACCTGGATTGTTGGGGTCAATATGCTGACTCTGTAAACCGCTTGGAGAGGGCTGTAAAGCAATGTAAAGCCGTATATAAGTCTAAGTGCTATTGCTATTACCTAATGTTCAGCTCTTCTAGAAATGCCACTTTTTTTCTCCCAAACTTTAATAAGTGTGAGATTTTTACTAATGCACCTAATCACTAATTGGCATAATATTATAAGTGACATAATCAACCCTGCTGTTCTCCTCTCCTGAAACTGGCATTTGAAAGCATCCTTGCCCAACTAAGAGCTCCACTAAATTTTAAATCTAATCACTCAGTCCTTAATATCCATGATTTTATTCAATTGCCTTTTCAATAAGGCCATATATACTGATGACTATGATCACATCTTGTTGTAGTGCAATCCATACAATACAGGTAGCCCTTGACTTATGACCAGAATTGGGATTCAAATTTTCATCGTAAAGCAAGGTGGTTGTTAAGTGAGCCATGCTTGATTTTATGATAGTTTTTGCCATCGTTTTCAGTGAATCACAACAGTTGTTAAATAAATAATGCAGTAATTAAGCAAATCCGGATTCCCCCAAGGAAGGTCACAAATGGTGACTACGTTAACTTTTTTATTTGGACCTGTCTGTCTATCTCTGAAAAATTTTGTACTGTTCTGGTTGAAAAAGGATATGACAACTCTGGAAAAAGTACAGAAGAGGGTATCTAAATAGCAATAGCACTTAGACTTATATACCGAGAAAGACAGAGTAGAAGTTTTCAATACATTTTTCCAATGTCCCATTCAAAAACATTGCAGCACAACATTGTACCTTTCAAACTAAACATGTCAATACATCAAATTCAATCCACAATGGTTCCATAATACATTTCATTCAATCTTCAAACAGATCAGGCACACTTGAATAGATACGACCTTTTAAGTTATGCTGAATTATTATTTTCAAATATGAATGTTTGATCCCAGGTTAATTTGTTTAATAAAAGACAGAACCACCTGGGTGGGTCTATAGGGGAGCCCTTTTCATTTCTAAGGTACCACAGTACCAGCAGGTTTTTTTCCACATCAAATGTTTGAAAACATGTACTACTGAATGCAGTGTAGCATCCTGTACATTTAGAAGACGAGCATCACATTTCAATGCAATGTTGAAACTGAAGGGGAAGTAAACATTTGAAAATCTACATACCTTATGTTACAACTGTACAGTTGTGGAAAAGGTGAAAGATTAAGTAGGTTATTTTATGTTCTTTAAAAAAAAAACAAGAGAAGGAAAGCACGCACAGTAGAGCCTCTGGAATGTGTTCTAATTTCTTTATCAGCAAAAACCATAGAAAATGGGTGTGTTTCTGCTTTCCCCTCTTTTGTAATTGGAAATCAGTCATCATGTAAATAATAATAATAATACTTCCCCACAGTTATATTGATAATTATACCTGCTCCCACCCAGAAATGGAGGCAGACATTTACTTTAGGTAAAGCAAATCATCAAAGAAGAAAAGTGCATTGGCTGGTAATGTAAAAGACAACCAAAAACAAGCACTGATGTAGGCTTAAAATTGGGACTGCTGAATCTTGTTTCCCTGATGTACAAGTATCCACAACCAACTCCACAAATACATGGTGCAACACAGGAGAACAAACTTATCAGGAGAGGATTCAGAGGTCCATCTACACCTGGAAGACAAGGGCTGCTACTTTGAAGACAACTAGGTTCACATTCTGGATAGAGAGGACCGTCGGTTTGAGAGAGGAGCCAAAGAGGCTATCTATGTTAAAATTGAACAGCCCTGTCTCAACAAAGGGAGATGGATACAACACCACCTATCTCCTATTTACAAGCCAGTCTTTCAGCAGTCCCAAGATAGTTCCGGGCATTTGCACTCTGATTCAGGTACTCCAAGGACACAGATTAATTCCCAGGTGGTTTCAACAATTCTCAGTGTGTTAATGACCAGCTGACTGAAATGGATATAAATATTTTCTTCCCTACCAATTAGTTAGAACTGAAGAAGCTTCCCAGAGGAGGTGAAATATATTCAAGAAAATCCAATTTGCTTGAAAAAAAAAAAAGCACCTTTAGTACAACCATGACCTGGATGGCTGAGAATCTCCATAGACATTATTTAGTGCAGGTTCTAAAGTTAAGGTAAAGGTTTCCCTTTTTCAATCAAGTCTGACTTTAGTGGGTGATGTTATCTCTGTTTTTTGGGCTGAGGGAGCAAGCATTGTCTAAAGACATTTCCATGGTCACATGGCCAGCATGACTTTATGCTGAGGCGCACAGAACGCTGTTACTTTCCCATCAAAATGGTACCTATTTATCTACTTGCATTTGCATGCTTTTGAACTGCTAGGTGGGCAGGAGCTGGGACAAGAAACAGGAGCTCATTCCATTGCATGGCCCTTGGGTCTCGAACCCGGGCTGTCAGCTTTTCAGTTGACAAACTCAGTGTCTTTAACTCCTGAGCTTTTGTAAGCCTTGCAAAGGTAATAAAGACATGCCTCAAATAAACAAAATGCTCTCCTATATTCCTAAGCCACATATAGATCAAAAGTTATAGATCTCTTCATTCCAAACATATCTAAGACTTATTTGGAATTATGGAGAATCCACAGACAACTAACCTGCAACTTGTAAGAAATAATCAGATTTATTGAAGTGTCAAGAGAATTGTATATCCCCAAAGTGAAACATAAAGCTCAACTTTTCTGTTAAACTTTTTAAAATATTTTTTTCCTTAGGTAAAACAGCTACTTTCAGGATGTTATATGCTGGCAATATTGCAAAGGATATTAGCATTGAATGAATATGACTCATTGTGGCATCCCTGATAAATGCATACTCTCCCTTGCTTTAAAACCTCTCCAAGAACCTCCTTCTGGTATTCACATGAAATCTATGTCCCTACAATTTCAATCCCTTGGTCTAATCCTGTCTTTGGAATCTAAGAGACCTAACCTGCTTTTTCAGGTATTTCAAAACAGAATAGAATGCTTGATATACCCAGTTCTGAACCATTTCAAGGTCCTTCTCATCAAAGTTGCTTCAAATTTGCATTTCTCATTCATTATAATGGGCATCCAAGGTAATTTTGCAAATACGTTAGTATCTAGCTAGCTTCAAGATAAGTCCCACAATCATGTTCAAGTCAGTCAACCTCTGAGTTTGTACATTTGCAGCATTTTGTATTATTTTAATTGGAAATGGGAGGAGGGAAAATATGAATAAATATGGCACAGTGGTTACAACAGTTCTCATCCAAGTATCCTCCAGATTTCATGTGAACATGAATTCATAATGCCCAACCAATATGGGCTTTGGAATTCTGGATGTTGTAGTGTCAATGTAGTGGAAGGGCCTTCAAATTTCAAAGGTCCGAGTGATACACCTGGTGAAGTTTTGGTTTAATATTTGTGATGTGAAGCTTTTGAGATAACCTTACATGACAGAGTATCTGTTACTCTAAAAGTACAGGTGGGTCACAAATGTAACAGAAAACAATAAACAATCTTTTGGTTGTTTTACAATAACGCACACATATATATGGATGTATATAATTAACTGTTATGTTTCTTCAGATAGAACTCAGCTCCCTGGGACTTCATGGGCATATCAATGTACTTCTTGTAGGACTAATATGATAGTGGTTTCTGCTCCTTTCTTCTAGGATGTTTATTTTTTTTTCAACTTTGCAATCTATTATACAGCCCCGATATTGGTTGGACATCTCCAATCCAAGTAATAAAGAAGAATAACCCTTTAGCTTTTTAAAGAATGCAAAGTTCTTGAAAAATAGTTGCTGTCACTAGTTGTCTAAGATGCCCTCAAGCAAAACTCAACTTCTGGTGACTACATGGACATATCTATATTGCTTTCTTGATAACAATGTAGAAGTCATTCATCATTGCCTTTTTCTGAGAGGTTATTTTCAAGTTCCTAATATGCCTACACCCTAAAATTCCCACTAGTCTTCCATGCAAACACTAAACCAGGCCCAGGTCAGTTTAGCTTCTGATCCTTGATGAGGATATCTAAGTACTATCTAGATTTCTCTAAACAGACCTCAATAGTATTCATTTTAAATACCAGAAAAATCAAGAGAAAAAATAGTGAACACAAACTGTCATACAGGAAATTCTTTTCCAAGGGTTGATCATACACTTTTTAAATTTTATTTATTTAAAACATTTATATGGCCGTTCATCTTAAGAACTCTGGGCAGTCCAAAACCATGTTATAACAATATAATAATAAAAAAAATAAACAGCAAAAATAGATACAGAAAGAATAAAAAACTGTCACCAGAGCCAAACTTCCTTGATGCAACACACCACACTTCCTTCCATCTCCAGCTTTACTTTATCCCAACTCTTGGAGAAAAAGTCAACTATTCATGGCTTTTCAGAAAGTGAAAATGATAGAGATCTGAATATCTCAAGGGATCCACTGGGTAACGGTTGTTACAGAAAAGACACATTTCCTAGGTCCACAAAGATGGCAACATCTAAAGGAAGGGAATTGAAGCACCTCTACTCTATATGATGTGATGGGCAGATACCTACAGGGAGAGGCAATACCGCAAATAAGCTGCCACGGTAAGGTTTTAAAGGTAGTAACCAGCACTTTGAATTGCATGAAAAAAAAAAGTGTGAAGCAATGCAGTTCACATAATGGAGGTGTAAAATGGACAAATCTAAGGGCACTCAGCACTGCATGCCACTATATTTTGGAACAGCTGTAATTTTTGGGTGATCTTCAAGGACAGCCCCATGTTGAGCACATTGCAGCAGTTCAACCAAGGCATAAATGACTGAGCTCCTGATCTTGTGTAAAAACTTATGTTGATAAACCAACATACGCTTTGCATACCAGGAAGCAATCATAGGCTTGGGAGAACTCCAGATATTCTGATCTACAGTAATTTGAGTAAAATTGAAATTTACTGTATATTAGTTTGATGACTGTCCTAATTCTGACAGTCCGTGAAAACTTAGGACATCACAGTTATACAAAGATACATGGGAACTAGTGATACTTTATCAAAGTCATACAAACACCTAATTGCATTATTATTAATTCTAGAGAATTTATTGTAATTCTGGAAAGAAAATTTATAGATAACTGCTGGAAGTTGGAGTCTGAGAAGTGATCGCATCAGGAAGAAAAACTGCTCAAAAAGAATGACATTCTGAGAAGGCTCTATCTCCGTGAAGGATTGCTAATGCAATCCTAAATTGTATTAACAGAGGGATCAAGATCAAGGGAGGTACTAATACCACTCTATAAAGCCTTAGTAAGACCACACCTAGAGTAATGCATCCAGTTTTGGTCACATTATAAAAAAGATGTTGAGACTCTAGAAAAAGTGTAGAAAAGAGCAACCGGGATGATTAAGGGCTGGAGACTAAAATGTACGAAGAATGGTTACAGGAACTGGGCTTGGCTAGTCTAGTAAAGAGAAGGACCAGGGGAGACATGATAGCAGTCTTCCAATATTTGAGAGGCCGCCACAGAGAGGAAGGGGTCAAACTATTTTCTAAAGTGCCTGTATGCCAGAGAAAGAATAATGGATGGAAACTGAACAAGGAGAGATTTAACCTGGAAACAAGGAGAAACTTTCTGACAGTGAGAACAATCAACCAATGGAACAGCTTGCCCTCGGAAGTTGTGGGAGTGCCATCACTTGAGACTTTCAAGAAGAGATTGGACTGCTATTTGTCAGAAATGGTGTAGGGTCTCCTGCTTGGGTGGGGGTGGACTAGATGATCAACAAAGTCCCTTTCAACTCTGATTATATGTGATCTAAACCTATGACACATGTGCCAGAGGTGGCCTGCAGAGCCCTCTCTGCAGACATGCGAGCTGTCATCCCAGCTTAGCTCTGCCACACATATGCATACCAGCCAGCTGGTCTTGGGGTCTCTGCTGCACATGCATGAGGGGCAGGGTGCATGCATGGGTGTGGCACACACATGGGGGCATGCACGAGGGGTGGGTATGCATGCGCAGGGGGTTGTATGTGCATGCGCAGGGTGTACACATGTGTGGGGGCAGGGTGCATGTGCCCTCACTGCTCTATCTGAACTGCTTATAAAAACATCAAAATCCCTTGCGATACACCTTTGCACATTCCATTTTCAAGATGTATATGTCTTATTTACAATGCAAACCAGCACATTGGTTTCCCTGAAAGCTTATAATTAAACCAAGGAAAACAGAGTAAAACAGGCCATAAAATCGAAAGCAAGTAGAAATAAACAAGAAAATAAAACAACAGTGTCCAAATAAACAAAAAACTTCACAACTGCCCCAAGTATACACCAAGGTTAGTACCATTAGATTATAATAACCAGATAATAAAAAGGGTCCCACTTATTTTATGGTGGTATCAAAACAGACCTATGAAGATGATCTAAATGTTACCATCTAGAGAAGGCACTTCCTTTAAATAGCCAGATCTCAGGGCATTGAGAGGCATAAACTGCTAAATCCAGCTTTTTTACACTGGACCTGAAATGGATTGTGAAGTGGCTCAAATAAAAAATTAATGGTGTATGCTGTTGAAATTATTGAGTCTTGGGTAGGAATCTCAAAGTTCCCAAACCATTTAAAAAACTGACTCATGTATAATGTATCACTGTCATCTAAAGTGTAAAGCAAAATGTATGGCTGCATCTGAAAGCTAAAATTCCCTATTGAGTATGTATGGTAGAAAACTTGCCTATGTTATTTATCTCCAAATACAAGGGAGTCGTTTCGCTCCTGAGTGGGAATGAGAGAAAAAAAATTACTTTTCAATTCTGCTTTCTCAGATATTTTTTCACTGGAAAAGATAAGACTTTCTGCATAAGTGCAACATTTATGTGGAATTTACTCTCCAGTTCAACTGTTTGGTAATCCGGTAATGGGATGAATGTGCAGCCTACATAGATCCATCTTGTCCTCGTTCACAATTACGTTGTTTCCACAATAATGTCTAACGAGCTTGGAAAAGCTGGGCTGCTTATTTATTGATGAACCTTCCTGCCGCCTTTTTGCCAAGCATTTCTAATAATAGCTTAATAATACATTACAAGCTTTTGGTGGAATTGAAAAGCCCACAGAATAAAATACTGGTGATGGTTGCTATTTAGGGAAAGCAGAAGAAGCAGGTCATTTTAACAATGATTGGTGTTTGCTGCAAAGGCAATGAAATCACATTGACAAAAGATGGATGGGTGAAAAAAACTCTTCCTCTCCCTCTCTGATTTCAAAGCAATCCAGCCAGGACAGTCAAAAAAAATACCCCTGGAAAAAAGTCCCAACTTCTATAAGGAGCAACAAATAGATAAGACATGAATATCTCCATATAGTCTAAATGTTTAATATACAGTATATGTGTTTAAACAAATAAATACATTTCAATTTGGATTGTTGCACAGCCCTACCAAACAGTAATCACTCTGATAGTTACTTCAATAGGAAGTGATCAAACATTTCAAGTAAATTAATGGTGAAAGCAAATGCATGATTTGTCTTGGGCCTGGGATATATGGATATGAAATTCTGCTCAAGTTTACTGTCAAGATAAAATAGTCGTCCCATTTGAAAACTAGCTAGAGCTATGATCTCAATTATCATAAAGTCAAATTAGGGCTTGATCCTGTCACTTGTAGGTTTTAAATATAGACCATGACAATAGAGCTCAAAGCACATGTTATAGATTCTAGAGCAGGGATATCAAACCTGCGTCATCATGGTATCATCATGTGATGTATCATGACCCCTTTGCTAAAGTGGGTGTGCGTGTGGCCAACGCATGATGCATTTGGGCTGTGGGCCACAAATTTGACAGTCCTGATCGAGAGGGTCTTCTACAAAGATTCAGAGAGGATAAAGTCTAGTTCTTTAGATATTGTTGGGCTCTGTCTCCTACCAGGCCTATCAGCATAGCCAATGATTAGAGGTGATAGGAGCTAGAGACTTAAAACCTCAAGGGAAGTACAGGGTCCCACCTAGAAAGCAGAGGTGGGATTCAGCAGTTTCTCACCAGTTCTGGAGAACTTGTAGCAGAAATTTTGAGTAGTTTGGAGAACAGGCAAATGCCACCTCTGACTGGAGATTTTACGGTATCCTTCCCCTGCCACACCCACCAAGCCACACCCACAGAACTGGTAGTAAATTTTTTTGAATCCCACCACTGCTAGAAAGGTATGCTTCTTGTGAGATAGCGTGTGCAAATTGAGAAAAGTGGGGCTTTATAATCCAAATTGGTTTAATGAGGGAGGCAAGAAAGGAGAAGAAAGGAAAAAGGAGAGTTCTATGGGACTCTTTTCAAACTTAGGAAAAAAAAAACATTCGGGAACTATGTCATGTAGAAGAGTCTCAGGTAGTTGCATACCAAATTTGTTCTATTTTTAAAAGTCATCAGCACAAGAGCTTTTCCATACATCTGGTGCATATTTAGAATGGAGAATTTCCATAGAGAATCGTTTTGGGATTGTGTGCCTAGGCTTAAGTGATTGAAAGTATCAGGCTATATTTAAATCCCAGTGCTTCAGCGCCTGCTTTGACACTGTTTCCCACTGCTCTATGATTTTAGATGGGCTTCTCTTCCTGGGAAAATTGGCTCAGAACAAGCACTTGGGCTGTAACAATATCTCCCACTGTCATTTCTATTGCTGGCATATTTGAATAAGAGGGAGAAAATATCAAGGAAGATTAAAAAAGAAAAACTCCTTCTGCAAAGTTAAAAGATTGCCTGGCTCACCTCAGTAAAATGCAGAATTTCTTCCTCCATGAAACGGAGGGAGAATTTCCTTTTTGATGCATCAGATATTAGAAGCTAAACTAAGCAAGCCAAAGGAACAGGAAAAGAAATGAAGTTTAGGGGAACATTTGATGGGAATTTTCATTCCTCCTCCTCCTCCTCCTTGACCACAGCCAATAGAATCGATGTTCTTGCACAGGAACAGAAAGCTGAAGTGCAAAGCCCAAAAAAAGGTTATAACCCTCCCCTCTCAACTCCTTGTAATTACCCATGTGGTTCTGCTTCATCATTAAATCATCTTTCCAATCAGTCCCCAGCCTTCATTTTGCCTTTCTCCTGGGTTGGAACTGAACCAGATGGATATTTCTTCCCACAGAAAGGAGTGTACATCAACTTACCTTGACTTCCAAATCTCCACGACAAGCAGAAAGTATGCAAAAATCATTCCCCTCCAATTTACATACAGTAGGTATGGGGGTACAATGTCTATCAAAAAGTTCTATAGGATTTGGAGAAGGTAGGAGAAAGTAAGATCTCTACTGGATTTGGGGACCTGTTCTGAAATTAGAATTCAGTAGCTTCCATATGCAGCTCTCCCTCTCTTTCTCACACACACAAGCAATAGGATAGTCAACATTTGGTAATAAATCCATTTTTTTAAAAAAAATAACCATGCATAAGGAGGAGATAAATAATAATATTGTGGAGACTGACATTTATTTTGATGACTGATTTATTACTTCTGGGATGCCCTGCCTGTATCTCTCTAATTTTCCCTTAAGATACAGGAAGCACAAACATTCGCCCAAGCTGCTATTCTCAAAAGGTTATTCTACGCTTGCTTTACTTACTTACCTACCTACCTACCAATCAATCAATCATAATATATGAACATTGGTATGCATTTGCTCTGCATATGATTAGCATTTCTCTCTTGTTTCTGGCATTTCCCCATGAGGCTAGCAACATATTTTTAGGAAATTCAGATGGGTTCAGTTTATGTCTTACTTTCTGTTCTACCTTAGGGAAAGGTGATATTGAGAGTAAAGAAAGTAACTTTGACAGAGATAAATGAGATCTGTTACTAAAACAACAAGGGAAAAACTTATCTCCAAAACAGAAAGTATGCAAAAATGGCTCAATCATTTCCTCAATATTCATAAGTATAGGAGGGGGAAGTACAATAGAATAAGACCTGCAAATTTTGTTATTATAGGCCCCTCTGAATAAAGGCCAACTCCTGTGGAATTGTTTCCTGATCTAGCCTACCTCGTTAATAAATATTCTAAAGGCTAATAAATATTCACCTCTTATGATATGGTCTGAGTCTAGCATAAAAGGAGCTGGTGAGATTTGTGGCCAAGAAAACACCAGTGTACAGATTTGTCCCAGTTACTATTAAAAATCACACAGGTTTCTGGAATTGTGCAGAATACAACTGCAAAGTTTTGGGATCAACATGTAGCTTTTACCAATAGTTATATGGGAAAAAGAAGAAGCTAATAATGCTGAATTGTCCCTGTTAGATATGACTCCACTATGATCTATAGTGCTGCATTCGCTCACTCTATGAGAACTAAGAATCCTGTGAGGTCCATTGGACATTCAGTGAACTCCAAACTTTCCAGAGAGAGCGAGAGCCATAGAAGTTACAAAGGCTAGCTGATGTTAGCTTCTTTTCTGATCAATATATAGAAATAACAGCATATCTGATAAACACTCTGAAATATCACCCTTAATTCAATAGTCCGCACGGACGGACTTCACAATAGAGCAAAATTCAAATGAAAAGCACTAAAAAGCATGATTCCATTTCCATTACTAGAACAAATTCCATATTGATTAGCAAATTAGATCACATGTTTAGTTTCCAAGCCCTGAGCTGCTCTTAATCTGATATTTGATTGCAATTACAATGAACAGAGTACAGGTAAGGAGGAACCTTTGGAGCAGGGAAATTCAGATAAGTGCCTCCTTGTCAAACTTTCATTAGCTCCGTTTCAGAAAATGGTATCGTAACGGATGCAATATCCACCCCTTTTATCAAGCTATTAAGACAGCATTAAGACCACAGACAGGGAGGCTTGCTTCTTTAGTACCGAACAAGACTTTTTGGCAGGCATCACATTACATTTCAGCAACAGTACACATAATGGAATCCATCCTGAAAAGTCAGTGAGCATCTTTAGCCAATAACCTATGATTTGGCATGCTGCCCGAATCAAATGGTTTGCAAGCATGTTTTCTTTTTGTCTTAAAAGTTTTCTTTCTTTTGCAAAACTCTGAAAGTCTTGTTTTTTATCCTGGGACCTTCAAATGCAGCACTGAAAACAAAGCAGGAATAAGGGGGTCGTCCTGCTCCCTTTTCGGAAGTCACAATGCAGAAAGCGGAAAGCGAATAAACAAGAATACTTTTGGTGTTTTAAGACTTGTACAAATATCCGTGTCTTAGATGAATATTTTAGAAAGTTTTTTTTTTTAAAAAAAATCTGTTCCATTTCCAGATGGCAAATATTCTTTCCAGCACATAAGTAAGTCCAGGTTGCAACATGCATTAACAACTTGAAAGAAAAAAGGGGAGAAGGAAGGTTCTTACAAGAAGCATGCAAAATTACAAATGCAGTCTCTGGGTCAACTTTAAAGAAAAGCCATAGCAGAATGTCTCTTCCCTTCCCTTCCCTCAAGCCCACAAAAGCTCTCTGGAGAAGGAAGTTACTTACTAGCTTGTTAAAAGTGGATAGCCTGGTGGTATTCAGTCCTATCAGTGATGGGAGCGTTTGGGACATCCAGTTAGAAATCATAGCCATGGTACTAAGCACAGCACCCAGCTTGAGCAGTGAAGGACTCATTGCTGTGGAAGCTAATGAGTTTTCATAGTGAGTGATTATCATCCTAGAGCAGACTGGCAGGGAAAGAGGCGTGCCTGCAACTCACAACATCCATGGCATGAAAACGGTTCAGCCTCCCTAGATTTAATCATCCTCCAAAATGCACATCCAAGCTGCTTCCTTTCCCTCCTCCCTCTTCCAAGCACTGGCATTGAAGCCTCCTTTGTTTGCACCACATAGCAAGGCAGGTTATATGTTCACAGGAACAAAAGCCTTTAACACTAATAATAATAATAATAATAATAATAATAATAATAATAATAATAATAATAATAGTGGTAGTGGTAGTAGTAGTAGTAGTAGTAGTAGTTTTGCCTGGGTGGGAAATAAAATAAGATGTGGAGGAGAACAGAAGAGTCCCTTCACCAGGAGTAGGCAGCTTGCTAGTTAATGAGGCAGTGGTCCAAGGCCAGAAGTAACAACGTCAACCCGCTACATTTAGCGGGTAGTTAGAGAACAGAATCTCTCAGACTTCATAGGAACATCTGTGGTGATTTATATACAGGGATGAGGCCATGAATGTCTGGGTGTTGTTGCCATTGTCAACAAGTGTCACAAAGCTTCCTGCGAACAAAAAATACAATTTGATGCGTGGGTGAGAATAAGCCCTGCTGAATTCCATGAGTCTTGCTTCTAAGTCAACATGGATAGTCAAGCTACTTACTGCATCATAGCCCATAATGCACAAGGGATCACAATTTGGATAGTTAGAAATTAGTGGACTGACCTCTCCTATTTCTACTACCTTAAAAGGATAAAGTCTGTGTATATCAGTGGGTGCAGAAATTTCCAGGAAGGTCACATATATCTTTGTAGGATTTTTTATATGACAAAATTATGACACCAAATTGTTCCAGCCAAACACAACTCTAAGGGGAAAAAAAGATTTTGGCTTACAGCCAATATGAAAACTATATACCTGAAATTGCTTTTCTACTGATTACTTCACTGTAATTTTTTGCTTCTGTGAAGACATTCAGATTATAATTGCAGAGATGTCACTTTATTATTTTTTAACTTCTGTTGCTTTGTAAAATATCAAAAATTAAAAAAAAAACATCGCTTTACTATGATATGACATGATGGCTCATGATGCAACAAATTATTTAGAAAAAAAAAGATAGAAATGTGTGGACTATGAACAACTATCTCTGCTTCCAGGATCATGGAAGTAATAAGCCATGTGTCTGGATGGTGTGGAGGTTGCCGTTCATATAGCCTCAGACTTTTCACTTGTGGATCAAGCTGGGAGAGGCTATTGCAACCATCCTAATTTCTCAGTAGTTTTCAGTATCATGGCATCCTTCTGGATTGACTGCAAGTAATGGAAGGCATCATATTACAGTACAGTGGTTCTCTTCCTTTCTCCATAGTAGGTTCCAGTCTTGGCGTGAGGTGAGATGTGAGACCGCTGCCCCAGATTTGTAAGGTGTCTCAGGGTTCAACACTCTCAGTCATCCCATTTAACAACTAACAGAGAATGTTGGGGAAGGTCATCTGTCAGTTCAATGTTGATGATCCTCAATTAGAGCACTTAGCAATAGTATTTAGACTTATAGTTCTTTACAGCACTCTCTTAAGCATTTTACAGAGTATTACATCTTGTCCCATGTCTGACAAGCTATGATGCTAACATCATATTCCACTGCCTGAAGCTTTAGATGGAGAGGAACAAACTAAGATTCCACTGTAGCAATACTGAGATCTATGGTTGTTTGACTCTTCTGGTGCTGGGAGCCTTTCATCTCTAGGCCTGAACAGGGTTGACCTTCCTCTTTGGGGTTTAATTCATAACCAAGAGGGGGCTTTTTGGACTCAGAGCTCTTTTGTTTGAAGAGCATCTGCCAATTGTGGCCAGAGGTCCTTGCCTTGTGTCACAGTAGTAGTTATATAGGGCTCCTCCTACATCAAGACTTGGTCATGGGATGGATAGAGTACTACTACAATGTGCTTCATATGAGAGTAGCCTCAAAGCCTCACAAGAACTCAGAAGACAGGCCTCTGTTGTGGCATCAACCCTCCAGAACAGCATACCTCCAGGAGTTATACTGTATATGGCTGCTGTTTATCAGCCTTTAAAAGAGCATTAAGTAGGGCTCTTTCCTAGGGCCTTGGAAATGGAAAGAGTTAGTTGATGTTCCTTCTGAATGATGTAGTCGGTTAGGTTTTATTTTGATTTATTTTCACTGTTTGTATATGCTTGAATGCCTACACAAAAGACCCTGGAGTTAAGTGGGCTAGAAATGTGCAAAACAAACAAATAAACGAGTTAACCATTCTGTTTACATTGCCATGTTGGAACATATAGATACTTTTGGGGGTATTTTATGTTGTCCCTACAATCTTAAGCTAAACTACTCAGCTCCTAAGTTACTTGGTAAATAGAACTATAGTTTTAGGAGGAAATAACTGTACTGCTAGTCCAGGAGAGTTTTGTGGTCAATCTGTTTTTCTTTAAGAGAAGAGAAACTTAATCATGATTTGTTTATTGGAAATTCTTGTTAGCACCTCAGGAATTATTCTTCCTTAACCCCATGGTTGGATTGTTTTTAAAATACAATTTTACTGAATTTTTTAAAGAAGTTAAAAAGACAAATATTAAAAAGGAAAGAAAATAAGAAATAATGGTGAATAAGTAAGAAAAAATAGAAAAACAAGAAAGAAAAAATATAAAAGCAGCTTCTAATCTTTTTGATAGCAGTTATAAATGCATTTACATATTACCCTATGTTTACATCATAATTTCCTTCTTTCAATAAGCTGCTCTTTCTAATCTTCATAAATCATAAAGGCCCTGTCACGCTGCCCAACGGATGCAAAATGTTAGTAAAAAGGACACAACGGACGAGCAAAATGTTCCATCCGTTGTTATCCGCTCTCAAAAGGGGCAAAAATTTGCATAACCGGAGCGGATAACACGGAAAGGAACGGACGCGGGGAGGACGCAGAGCGGATGGAAAGCAGATGCGGAACGGAAGCCCAGCGGATGGAAGCGGATGGGAGCGGATGGCATATCTGCAAGGCTTCCGGGGGACCTTAGCAAAGCGGACGCGGAACAGATACAGTGGATGCACAGCGGATGAAGCGGATGCAGAGCAGAAGTCTAGCGGATGCACAACAGATGAAGCGGATGCAGAGCGGAAGCCTAGCGGATGCACAGCGGAAGCCGAACGGATGCGGAGCGTTAATTGCGCATGCGGGGGGGATGCATTGCATAAGCCCCGTGGATATAAAGGGAAGCAGCTCCCAAGCAGGTCACCATTCGGAGGAAAGACCTGCTGCCGGATACATCGAGTCCTTGCCTGCCCTGCCTGCATGCCTGCCTGCAAGCCTTGCTGCCAGCCTGCCTTCCAGCCTCCCTGCCAGCCTTGGTGCCTGCCTGACTGCCTGCCAGGCTTCCTGCCAGCCTTGCTGCCAGCCTTGCTGCCTGCCTGCCTGCCAGCCTTCATGCCTACCTGCCTGCCAGCCTTGGTGCTAGCCTTCCTGCCAGCCTTGGTGCCTGCCAGCCTCCCTACAAGCCAGCAACCCCACAACCATGGGAAAGAAGCGAAAGCCTCAGCCACGGTTAAGCTGACGGACAGAGAGACCTACGTCATGGCCAGGTTCAGTTTCCTGGAGGGTGAGATCCGCCACTGAGGAGCAGCCCCTCTGTCTACCCTCTCTCTCCGGCAGCCTGCTGAGAGCCAGTCCTCTCCCGGCCGAGAATCAGTTCCTGTCTCCAGGCAGGTTTCTGTGGAGTGTGCTACGGTGGAGAACCCGCGGACAGGTGTTGTAACCGAGGTGGAGCACATGGAGGACTCCCTGGTGTGGTGGGAGAAAGGAGATGGTGCGTCCACCACAGCCGTACCCGCATCCACCTCAGCTCCACCTCCACAGAAAGGCAGAGAGCCAGACAGCAGGAGGGGCAGAGCCACACTGTCCTGCTGGAGATCAAGCACACCATCCGGACCAGAATAGATCTCCTCTCTCAGCTGGTCCACACTGACTCCTCATCCTCCAACCGCAAGCCTTTCCTCACCTATGTCAACCAGACCCTCAGGGACATGGCGGAACCCCAGTACCAGGTGGTGAAGGACCGGATCACCGAGCTGCTTCACAACCCACCAGACCCAGAGGAACCTGCTCCCACCCAGTCCAGGTCTGCTCCTCCACCCCAGGTGATGTCCCTTCCATTCCAAGGCTTCCCACAGGCCCTCACCTACCAGGGCCACGGCTACCAGGAGGTCCAGCAGCACAGGCAGCAGCCCTGCCCAGTCCAGGCACAGAGTCATCGGGCGACACCATTGCCACCGGTTCCTCTGATGCCACCAATGCCACCCACGACACTGATGCCACCGACGCCAGTCCTCACACAGCTGTAGACCAGACAGCCCCACTACACTGCTCCTTCCTCCACCCAACAGCCAAGTCCGGCCTCAGTACATCTGTCCTCGGTACTGGGGCTGACACCCCATGGCATGGAGGAAGGAGCTCTCAACATCACGGGTCTGAGCCAGCTGTCCGAGAGCTTTCTCAACACACCGTCACCTGTTGTCCTCTCGGGGCCAGGCACCCCAGTGGTGCTTCAGACCAGCACTCCAGCAGCACCCACCTCCACAGCACCTGGACCCTTCACCCCTGAGACTGGGCATACCTCCGAGTGACCAAGAGGAGTGCCAGAGACTGGCTGGCTGGCTACCTGTGGACTTTATTTGGACACTTAACTTGGGTCATTTTTATTTTACAGCTTGTTGTTCAATAAAGTCTATCTTTGATTCACACACTTGCTTCATTTCTTTTTTTTAATAAAATCTTGGTGGAAACTTTTAGAAATGGTTTAAGCTTTTGCATGCTTGTGGGATGGGTTAAGATAGCAGTGGGGTGGGCAGGGATACCTGTGGAATGAGCAGGGATACCTTTGGGATGGCTAATAGCTGTGGGATAGATAAACCTCCAGTGCAAGCATAGTGGGACTGTATGGTCCACCCTCCCAGGTGCCACACCTTTGGCCCTTTATTATCAATAATAATGTAATAATCATCCACACATGTCAACACAAACACAACTCTTTATTAAATGCCCTGATCATTGTAGGGCCACCCAACATACATGGCCCAATCTCATCAGTTTGATGAGAAAGGCTGAAGGAAGCATCCATTAATCATCTATCATCCTGTCTTGCCACTCCACTGCTCCAGCTGGGGAGTTGCACCATTGTCTCAGGAGGTTGCGCTGCTTCTTCCCTTCACGTGAGGCTCTGTTGGGGCCTTGCACATCCTCAGTGTCTATCAGGTTTTGCCCTTGCCTCCATTTCCCAGGCTCCATGTCCCCATTGCCTTGTTGGAGGTCCACGAGCCTGTTCTGCAAGACTGGGTAGCGGGTGCGCATGAGATTGTGCAGGATGCAGCAAGCTTCCACGATCCTCCTCACGGTCTCTGGGCGATGCTGCATGGTGGTGAGAAGTACCTGGAAACTGTTGGCCAGGATGCCAAAGGCGTTCTCCACCACCCGTCTTGCCCTGGACAGCCTGTAGTTGAAGATCCTCTCTTCACGGCTGAGGAGTCTGGAGGTGTAGGGCTTCATGAGTAGGTTCTGAGGGAGAAGGCGTCATTCCCCCACGATGAAGTAGGGCACATCTTGTGTGTCGTTGGGCAGGGGGTCTGGATCTGGGAAGCCCACGATGGGGTTGCATTCCAGCCCCTCCTTGAGGACACTGGCGTTGTATGCCTGGGCATCTGAACATGACCCGTTGCCTGAAGCATCGATGTACATGAACTTGTAGTCAGCATCGACCATGGCGAAGAGGACGATGCTGAAGAAGCCCTTGTAATTGAAATAAGTGGACCCCGAGTTGGCTGGAGCTTTGCAGGCCACGTGCTTGCCATCTATGGCTCCAACGGTGTGGGGGAAGTTCCACCTCTGATACCACTGCTCTGCAACTTTCTTCCATCCTTCTTCAGTGGAGGGGCACTGGAGGAGCTCCTCCATGTATTCTTCGATGATGGCCTGCACCACATCTCTGACCACAATGCTGATGGTATTGTGTGGCATCCTCCAGCCATACTGCATGCTCCTGTAGGTGGTCCCTGAGGCCAGGTGGTGCAGAGTGAGTGCCACCTTGAGCCCAGGTTCCAGGCTGGGCCGGAAGTTGGTGCTCTGCTTGGTCAACCTGGGTGTCAGCCGCTGCACAACTTCATCAAACATGGCTGGAGGCATCCTCATGAAGTTCTGGAATGCACGAATCTCTTCGTTCCTGAGCTCCACCATCAGCTTGTTGTACAGTCCGTACTCTGCTCTTCTCCCGATCCATCTTCGGACCCTGAGCTTCTTGGCTGCCTCTTTTTCTTCCCGTAGCAGAGTTCACAGAGCCTGTAGATGGCTTCGTACTGTTGCAGAAGGATGGTGGCTGCCAAACGGACTGTGTTACGATCCACGGTTGACATGACTGGATGCTGTGGAAGAGCAAGAGTCAGATGAAGGCTGCAGAGGTCTGCACAGCTGGTCTGCTGGTCTGAAAGTGAGATCCAGATGAGTTGCTCCCCCTTTTTATAGGCAGTATAGGTTTTCCCCTAGGTGTCCCTTTGCATCCTCTAGGCATCCTCTAGACATCCTTAATATCTGAGATAGGTCCCCTCTGCGAACGTTTTTTCTGTTTTAAATGCTTTGTTTCCGTTCTGCATCCGCTAGGCATCCGTTCTGCATCCATTCTGTGTCCATTCCGTTTCCTCCGAGTCCGAGCGGATGCGAGTTGCGTGGATGCGCAGCGGATGCCTGGCGGATATAGCGGATGCGTAACGGATGCAGAACGGATGCCTAGCGGATGCAGAATGGACGCATTGGATACATTTTCCGCTCAAAAGTTTTGAGCAGTTCAAAACTTTCTGAGCGGATGAAACGTCAATAAACGGATGCTGGACGGATAGAGAGGAAGCAAAACGGAGGCAGTGAGTACAGAACGGATACATTGCATTAACCAACGGATGGCAAGCTTTTTTGTCCGTTTTACATCCTCTTTCCATCCGTTGGTGCAGTGTGACAGGGGCTTAACTTCATTTTTCTTTTCTTTTTTTAACAAAAAATCCATAAGGGGTTTCCAGTCACGGTTAAATGTAGTTGTTGGTTTTTTTCTAATTAAACAAGTTAATTTTGTCATCTCTACTAGTTCTATCATCTTCATTTCCATTGTAGGTATTTCAGAGTCTTGTGCAGCAGAAATCATGTATAAGAGTATTCGTCCATAGTTCTTTTTTAGTTGCCTATCCATTAATCTAAGTTCTGGTTGCAGTTGAATGTTGATCGTTGAAATACTTTGTATCATTATATGTATCTGAACCCTTAAGTTTCTGGCTTTTACAAGTCCACTAGATATGATAAAATAACTCTTCATGTTTTCCACAATTCCAACAAGAAATCTGAAATAACTTTATACATTGTAGATCAGGGCTGTCAAATTCCCAGCCTTTCAGCTGGATGCATCACCCGCTGGCCACACCCATGCCTGGTTTAGCAAAGGGGGGAAAAAATCCTCATAAATGATGTAACGTGGTTGTGATGATGCGAGTTTGACACCCCTGTTCTAGACAATTTTTCTGGAGTTATATACCAACAGTAGCTACAACTTTCTATAAAAAATCTCTTTTAGGTTATAGCAATATAAATTTTAATCCTTTTAACCCACTGTTTTAATCCATATTTTTCCCACCATTTCATCAATATATATTGTCCAAAGTTCTTAATCATTTCATGGTACACTAGTGCTTCCATTTCAAATTTAAAACCCTTCTATGTAGGTCAGGGGTCCCCAAATCCCTGGCCACAGCCTATTGGGAACCAAACGGCCCAAGTGGCAGGTCAGCACGCAAAGCTTCATTTGTGCATGCACAGGATTTAGGTTGAACCCACAAAGCCATTCTCCCTGCCCCGGCTGCTAAAACTGCTGCCAGTAGTTTGCAGCATCAAAAAAGTTGGGGACCTCTGCTGTAGGTCATCAGGAGCTCCTATTGAAGAAAGGTGAAAAACCAGGGGATCAATACATTCTGTCAGAAGGTTGACACAATTGGAAGAGGGCAAGTGACACATGCTTATTAAATTCAACAGCTAGGTTTGTAAAATGTTAGATGCCATGAACAAGCAGGTGATGTATGAACAAGGCAAAATGTGAATTTAGTCCATGTCTAAGCCTTTTATAACTCCTTTTCTTTTCTGACTTTTTTGTGCTCTTTAAAATCCCAGAAGATTATCACCACAGGAAAGAGATTACTAATCATAGACATTTATTTATATGTTCAATTTGTATAGCTATTCATCACAAACCAGGGACTTTGGCAGGGAACAATCATAAAATGAAACAAATTAGCCCTTGAACTTGGTTTTCCTTAACAGGGATCAAGTTACATTTTAATCATGGACTGTAGATCTAATTTTTTTCCCACTGCTTTCAAGAGGCAAACTGCAAACTTTTATTTTTGCTCTGATCCTCAGCAGTGCTTATATTAAGGTCATGAAAGATAGCTCTCACCTGACCCTACTCCCAATTTTTAGCCAGTGTCATAATAATGATATATACAAAATGGGAAACTGTATGCTAACAGGAAGTTATTAGAATTTGAATGACATCTGTAAGAGAGAAAAGGATTATGCATCATACTCACAATTGAGTTCCCGGAAAAAATAATGATTTCTATAAATTCATTGAATTATATGGAATAGTTTCACTCAATTTTCAGATACCTAGATGAATGAATGAATGGTTCTATCAGTGATGGGATCCAAACATTTTTACTGCCAGTTCTGTGGGTGTGGCTTAGTGGGCATGGCAGGGAAAGGATACTGTAAAATCTCCATTTAGAGGTGGCGTTTGCTGGTTCTCTGAAATACTCAAAATTTCCGCTTCCGATTCTCCAGAACTGGTCAGAACATATACATCATAAGCCAGCAACTATCAGTAATATTTGATAGCCTTTCCTTTGATGAAGATGTGCCATCTATCTGAGGCTTGAATGAATTTGTAGTTGGACAGAGATGTACTTTGAAGGACGCAGGAAACTATATCAAAATCATATATAGACAAGAATAAACATTGTACATTGCTATTCAGATCTCTTTCCAGAATGGCATGTTTGTTCCCAGGAATTCTACATTGCTCTGAAAAAGCCAAGAATGCTTGATAAAATGAAGTTTTAGGTGTTTGTCAATATCCCTTTTCTTCAAGATGAATTCACATAGGGAGAGGTATTCTTACATCAGCTGTTCTATAACCTCCATTTGAGCTCCTAAATATTAGCCAATCTTTGCTTCTCTCTACCAACCTCAAATTATTTGATTTAACCAAGATGATAGAAAAGTTGATCAATGCCTTTTTCAAACATACAGTACTGTGATTTTCTCTATAATTTAATGAGTGAGCTTCCGCCTTCTTTATCATATTAAACCGTCCCTTGAAAATTCCTGGTATAATAGAGTATTATTTTGCTGAAGATACGACTATTCCCCAAAGTACATCTTTAAAAACTGAGTAAGTTTTAGTGCACTAGCAAATGAAGGAGAGTAAAATTATATAGCTTACTGGCAAGCAATATGAGCAATGAGCAAACAGCATAAATCTATGTAGAACAAGATTCTGATCTAACATACTGCCATGGTAATCTTGATATTTCTATATTATAAAATGTGCTCTTCAAGTCAGTGGATAAAAACCATGCATCTTAGATTGATCACTAGCGAATTTTAGCTTCTGTTAACCATACAGCAGCTCACTGCTGATTACATATAGCCACTTTCTCAATTATGTGTCTGGTCTAGTTCACACAAAGAGATGAGCTTGAAAATTTTTCTGAATTCCATTTGGATTGCAGAAGAGAGAAATCCTAACTGAATACTTTACCATTTAAAGTCACAGCTGTACAAGACTCCTAAATACATAAGTCTCCATACCATAGAGAAAAATATTACAGTAGCTGAATCTTTGTATTGGCAGATTAAAGTTTGGAAGTGCAAAATGTTTGTGCTCAGAAGCTGAGCACAAATGGATTTGTTTGGAGATTCCAGAATTGTAGACGGTGGCCTATTGAATCCAGGGGATTCCAGAATTGTAGACGGTGGCCTATTGAAAAAAAAAAAGGAACACTCTGAAAGAAATCAAGAGCAAATCGTTTACAACATTGTTGCCAATGAAGTTATCTACCACAGGATCTACCTCCTAAGCCTAAGTTATGGCTCCTAAGCCAAGCTTTCTGGTATCTGCCTAGCTAATGGAAAAAAATGTTACTGCTGGCAATTGTTGGTAGGCCACTGCTCCTTTGTCTTCCTAGCATTTTCCCGTAAGTGTAGGGTTTCCATTTTACCCTTAGATCATGGGTGTCAAACTAGCGGCTTCATGTTGCGATCATGTTGTGGATCTGGGGTGGGTGTGGCCTGTGTGTGATGCATCTGGCCCATGGGCCACCAGCTTGACACCCCTGCCCTTGATCAACCAAGTGTTGATCCATTGTCGAAACAGGAATTGATTGGCTGGCTTTTTAGCCAACCTTAATGTCATGGGCTGAGAAAGCGTGATTGGCCCAACGTTACCCGGCCATCTTTCATACCTAAGGCAGAAGTAGAAATCCGAGTCTTCTAGTTTCTAGCCTCCTTCTTAACCACAAAACCAAACCTACTCTCAGTTGGTAGGCCATGTCTGCAATTGCCAATGATTAATCTAATGAAGATTAGCAAAGAGTAAAGTAAAGCCCATGTCACACTGAACCAATGGATGCAAAGAGGATGTAAAACGGACAAAAAACCTTGCCATCTCTTCGAAAACGCGATGTACTCACTGCCTCCGTTTGGCTTCCTCTCTATCCGTCCAGCATCCGTTTATGGATGTTTCATCTGCTCCAAAAGTTTTGGGCTGCCCAAAACTTTTGCGCGGAAAATATATCCAGTTCGTCCATTCTGCATCCGCTACGCATCCGCTAGGCATCCGTTACGCATCCGCTATATCCGCTAGGCATCCGCTGCACATCCGTGCAACTCGCATCCGCCCGGACGCAGGGAGGAAGCGGAACGGACGCGGAACGGATGCCTAGCGGATGTAGAACGGAAACAAAGCATTTAAAATGGAAAGGGGACCTATCTCGGATATTAAGGATGTCTAGAGGATGCCTAGAGGATGCCTAGCGGAAAACCTACACTGCCTATAAAAAGGGGGAGCAACTCGCCTGCATCTCACTTTCAGAACAGCAGCCCAGCAGTGCAGACCTCTGCAGCCTTCATCTGGCTCTTCCTCTTCCACAGCATCCAGTCATGTCCACCGTGGATTGTAACAAAGTCCTTTCGGCAGCCACCATCGTTCTGCAACAGTGCGAAGCCATCTGCAGGCTCTGTGAACTCTACTGCGAGAAAAAAAGGAGCCACCCAAAAAGAGTCTGGATCCGAAGATGGTTCGCCAGAAGAGCAGAGGACGGACTGTACAACAAGCTGATGGTGGAGCTCAGGAGCGAAGACACTCGGGCGTTCCAGAACTTCATGAGGATGCCTCCAGCCATGTTTGACAAAGTTGTGCAGCGGCTGACACCCAGGTTGACCAAGCCAAACATCAGCTTCCAGCCCAGCCTGGAACCTGGGCTCAAGGTGGCACTCACTCTGCACCACCTGGCCTCAGGGACCACCTACAGGAGCATGCAGTACGGCTGGAGGGTGCCATCCAACACCATCAGCATTGTGGTCAGAGAAGTGGTGCAGGCCATCATCGAAGAATACGTGGAGGAGCTCCAGTGCCCCTCCACTGAAGAAGGATGGAAGAAAGTTGCAGAGCAGTGGTATCAGAAGTGGAACTTACCACACACCGTTGGAGCCATAGATTGCAAGCACGTGGCCTGCAAAGCTCCAGCCACGTCGGGGTGCACTTATTTCAACTCCAAGGGCTTTTTCAGCATCATCCTCTTCGCCATGGTCGATGCTGACAACAAGTTCATGTACATCGATGCTTCAGGCAACGGCTCATCTTTAGATGCCCAGGTATACAACGCCAGTCACCTCAAGGAGGAGCTGGAAGGCAACTTCATCATGGGCTTCCCAGATCCAGAACCCCTGCCCAACGACACACAAGATGTGCCCTACTTCATCGTGGGGGATGACGCCTTCTCCCTCACAACCTACCTCATGAAGCCCTACACTTCCAGACTCCTCACCCGTGAAGAGAGGATCTTCAACTACAGGCTGTCCAGGGCAAGGCGGGTGGTGGAGAACGCCTTTGGCATCCTGGCCAACAGGTTCCAGGTACTTCTCACCACCATGCAGCATTGCCCAGAGACCGTGAGGAGGATCATGGAAGCTTGCTGCATCCTTCACAATCTCATGCGCACCCGCTACCCAGTGTTGCAGAACAGGCTCATGGACCTCCAGCAAGGCAACCGGGACATGGAGCCTGGGGAATGGAGGCAAAGGCGAAACCTGATCGACACTGAGGATGTGCAAGGCCCCAACAGAGCCTCACATGAAGCAAAGAAGCAGCGCAACCTCCTGAGACAATGGTGCAACTCCCCAGTTGGAGCAGTGGATTGGCAAGACAGGATGGTAGATGCTTAATGGATGCTTCCTTCAGCCTGTCTCATCACATGGATGAGATTGGGCCATGTATGTTTGGTTGGCCTACAATGAATACGGCGTTTAATAAAGAGTTGTGTTTGTGTTGACATGTGTGGATAATTATTACATTATTATTGATAATAAAGGCCCGTAGGTGTGGCACCTGGGAGGGTGGACCATACAGTCCCACTATGCTTGCACTGGAGGTTTATCTATCCCACAACTATTACCCATCCCACAGGTATCCCTGCCCATCCCACAGCTATCTCAACCCATCCCACAGCTATCTTAACCCATCCCACAAGCATGCAAAGGCTTAAACCATTTCTAAAAGTTTCCAGCAAGACTTTATTAAAAAAAAGAAATGAAGCAAGTGTGTGAATCAAAAATAGAATTTATTAACAACAAGCTATAAGACAAAAATGAGTCTCTGGCACTCCTCTTGGTCGCTCAGTCTCAGGGGTGAAGGGTGCAGGTGCTGTGGAGGTGGCTGGTGCTGGAGTGCTTGTCATCAGCTCCTCCAGAAGCAGAAGCAGAAGAAGCCCCAGCCCCAGAAGAGCGAGCCCGTGCTGCAGAAGCCCCAGCAGAACCAGAGTGAGGGCCAGGGGGCGGGATGGTAGCCCTGTCCCTCTTGCCAGGGCTGGCAGCAGATGGCTGAGACTTGCTGTGCTTCCGCATGGTTGTGGGGTTGCTGGCTGGCAGGGAGGCTGGCAGGAGCCAAGGCTGGCAGGAAGGCTGGCAGGGAGGCAGGCACCAAGGCTGGCAGGAAGGCTGGCAGGGAGGCAGGCACCAAGGCTGGCAGGAAGGCTGGCACCAAGGCTTGCAGGCAGGCTGGCAGGCAGGCACCAAGGATGGCAGGAAGGCTGCCAGGAAGGCTGGCAGGCAGGCAGGCACCAAGGCTGGCAGGCAGACATGAACCAAGGCTGACAGGAAGGCAGGCAGCAAGGCTGGCAGGCAGACTGGCTGGCAGCAAGGCTTGCAGGCAGGCTGGCAGCAAGGCTGGCAGGGAGGCTGGCAGCAAGGCTTGCAGGCAGACATGCAGGCAGGGCAGGCAAGGCAGCCAATCTGTCCGGCAGCAGGTCTTTCCTCTGAATGGCAATCTGCTTCTGAGCTGCTTCCGTTATATCCATGGGGCTGACGCAATGCATCCTCCCCGCATGCGCAATTAACGCCAGGCATCCATTCAGCTTCCGCTGTGCATCCGCTGTGCATCCGCTTCATCCGTTCTGCGTCCGCTGTGCATCCGCTGTATCCGTTCCACTTTGCTGAGGTTCCCCGGAAGCCTAGCGGATGTGCCATCCACTCCCATCTGCTGGGCTTCCGTTCCGCATTCTCTTTGCATCCGCCCTGCGTCCTCCCCGCGGCCCTGTTATCTGCTCCGGTTATGCAAATTTTTGCCCCTTTTGAGAACGGATAACAACGGATGGAACATTTTGCTCATCCACTGTGTCCTTTTTGCATCCGTTGGGCAGTTTGACATGGGCTTAATCATTACCATTTCATATTGTATCCGTGCATAAAGCGTTATTCGCATAATTGTCTCTTTGGGAAAGGATAGATAAGTTAAGGACTGATTCATTATTAGGAAGGAGAAATGGTTAAGTCAGCAGCTGACTAGGCAGGTAAGATTCACAAACTGTATTCACACAAATTACTTACTTTGCTTGGCTGAATCAAGTGTTATTCAACCCAATTTTATGTGCTTGAAGGAGACAATGAACTCATCATACAGGTTATAGTCCTGCAACAAAACTGTGCTACAAATGGTTCAATCATATTTTAACCCAGTATGTGTGGAAACCCAACCATAAAGTAGAGCAAGCAGTAGAGTGCAGAAAGAAAAAGCTGTGCTGTTGTAATTTCAGTGATGTTGTCATTTCAAACTTTTCTTGCCACAGTTGTTAAGTGAATCATTGCAGTTCTTAAGTTAGTAACATGATTGTTAAGTGAATCTGGCTTCCCTATTTACTTTGCTTGTCAGAAAATGACAAAAGAATAGAATAGAATAGAATAGAATAGAATAGAATAGAATAGAATAGAATA
>BLBF01000020.1:8054762-8076095 GCA_015471245.1 Laticauda colubrina | reverse complement strand
CAAAGATAACCTTTATTAATAACAAACTGTATGACTTTATTAACAAGTAAAATGACCCAAGTAACGTGTCTTAAGCAAAGATAAAGTGAACAGGTAACAACTCATTCTCTGGTACTCTTCTCAGTCACTCTGAGGTGTGCCCATGGTCTCAGCTGTAAAGGGGCCAGAGACTGTGGAGGTGGCTGTGGCTGGAGTGCTGGTCTGAGGCGCCATTGGGCTGCCTGGCCCCGAGAGTACAACAGGAGATGGTGTGTGCAGGAAGCTCTCAGAGAGCTGACTCAGTCCCGTGAGGTTGAGAGGCCCTTCATCAAGTAAATGGGATGTGAAGCCCAAGACTGATGACAGATATTCTGACGAAGGGCTTGGCTGTGGGGTGGAGGAAGGAGGAGTGTAGTGGGGCTGTCTGGTCTGCAGCTGGGTCAGGTGGGGCGTCTGTGGGATGCGATGAACCTGGGCCTGGACTGGGAAGGGCTGCCTCTGCTGTGGGAAGTCCTGGTAGTGGTAGGCTTGGCAGGTGAGGGGCTGTTGAAATCCGTGGAAGGGCTGTGACATCGCCTGGGGTGGAGGAGCAGACCTGGAGTGGGTAGCAGCAGGTTCAGCTGGGCCTGGAGGGTGGTGCAGAAGAGCTGTGATCCTCTCCTTCATCACCTGGTACTGGGCCTCGGGCATGTCCATGAGGGTCTGGCTCACGTAGGTGATGAAGGGCTTGCGGTTTGAGGATGGTATGTCGAAGTGGACCAGCTGGGAGAGGAGATCTGTGCTGGCTTTGATTGTGTCCCTGATCTCCAAGAGGACAGTGCAGCTCTGTCCCTCCGGTCTGCCTCTCTGCCTGCTTTCTGTGGAGGTGGAGCTGGGGGTGGGGGTGGGTTGGTCTCTGGTGGATGCTTCTTCTTCCTCCACATCCTCCAGAATGGGGAGTGCAGCTGTCAGGGAGGTCTCTATCGTGGGGCCCTCCAAAGACACCTGCCTGGACTCGGTAGCTGTCTCCTGGCTGGAAGAGGAGTGGCTCTCTGTGGGCTGTCTGAGGGAGAGGGTTGACAGAGGGGCTGCTCCTCGGTGGCAGATCTCACCCTCCAGGAAACTGCACCTGGCCATGACATAGGTCTCCCGGTCAGTGAGCTTGACAGCGGACTGCCCGGATTTCTTCAGGTGCAGCTTGCCATACCAGGTGTGCATGTGCTTCCACCACTCCAGGAGGACATCTGAAGTGTAGCGTAGGCTCTCCGCCTTCTCTCTCCAAGCTGCCTGCTTTCTCTTGGTGTCGCGATAGAGCCTGTGGCCCTTCCTCCACAGGTACTCGTTCTCCCTCAGCCATTCCAGCACCTCCTCCTCACGGTCTTCGGAAATGGAGTACTGTTATCTCTCTCCCTTCTCCTTGCCTTGCCTCTTCCTCCCTCTGGCAGGGGCTTCAGGGCCTTCAGCAGCAGGGCTTTGAGGGCCTTGGGGCTGGTCCACAACAGCAGCACCAGCAGGAGAAGCACCACCAGCAGAAGCACCAGCAGCACCAGCAGCACCAGCAGGAGAAGCACCAGCAGCAGCAACACCAGGAGCACCAGCAGCAGCAGCAGCTTCAGAGTCAGCGTCAGGGGGTGGGATGGTGGTTCTGTCCTTCTTGCCAGGGCTGGCAGGAGTAGGCACAGGCTTCCTCTTCTTCCCCATGGTGTTCTTTCAAGATGTCTCTGGCAGCAGGTCAATGGTGACTGCTTGCGAGCTGCATCCTTTTATATCCGCGGAGCTGACGCAATTCATCCTCCCCGAATGCGCAGTGAATGCTTTGCATCCGCTACACATCTGATAGGCATCCGTTAGGCATCCTATAGGCGGCCGTGATGCATCCACGTCATCTACTACGCATCCGCTCCTTCCGCTATGTGTCCGCTTCGCTATTTTCCCCAGAACCCCTGCGGATGTGTCATCCGCTTCCATCCACTTTCATCCGCTAGGCTTCCTACGAACATCCACTTTACATCCCCGTTACATCCTCCCCATGTCCATTCCTTTCCGTTCCTTTCCGTTCTGTTTATGCAAATTTGGGGCACTTCTGAGAGCGGATAACAACGAATGGAGCCACCCCTGAAATTTTGCTCGTCCGCTGTGTCCTTTTTGCATACGTTTTGCATCCATCGGCCAGTATGACCTAGCTTTTGGGAGTTCCCAGCAGGACTCTGCAGGAAGTTAAATAGAACTAACATAAATTAATTTCCTTCCTAAAACCATCCTGAAACCAGAAACCAGTCAAAAGTTCTTCACCAACACTATAAAGTTGAAATAGAATCAGTTATTAAATTTCCACTAGATAGTCAATTCAGGGGAATTGAGGGAATGAGAAACAGGGAATAAGAAACAGGCTGAGGTCCAGTGGGTTTCAAAAGACAACGAATCACAAAAATAGGCAAGGATATTCCCATTATCAGAAATAGCCGCTAAAAGTTATTTCAGCAAGACATGGATTTTCAGACTTAAATATCCCAGATTCCTTATCCAGATGCAGCTGAAACTTTATGAAGCCTTGATTTCCCCCCAAACTCCTTCCTTTCAAAGTTTAATTTCCATTATAGTTGACATTAATTGGTGGTTAGTCTTTTGGTACCCTGGCCTTTGATTCTCTATTATATTACATATTCTCTGGATTTAGAACACCTTGCCTCTCATTCTAGATCCAAAATCTGAGATGGGTATTAGTGGAACTTGCATCTAGCATTCAAATCTTGTAATAATACCAATTTCATCACCTCGTCAGGAAGATTATGTGTCTGGCTGGCCATGGCACTTGGGCAGATTAGACTGGCCCCCACTCTGATTCTCTTCCAGAAGGCATTGAAGACCTGGTTCTGCCAGTGGGCCTAGGGAACCCAGAGTGGGATGGAGCCCATGAAATGACTTGTGTAATCTGCTGTTGCTGGGGCGTGTGATTTTACTATGTTAATTTATTTGATTTTACAAGTTTTACTGTTTAAAATTGTGGTTTTAAATATTGTAAGCCGCCTTGAGTTGCCATGGCGAATAGGTGGCAATACAAATCTAATAAAATAAATAAATAATAAATAAATAAATCAATAATCACATGAAGCATCCTTTGTTTCTCTTAAATGCTACTTGTTTAGTTTTGCAAGTTTTATATCTGTTCCCATTTGTATATTTGTTCCCATTTCTAACTGCAATACTGAATTTCTCCATTTGCTCTGACAGTTTTACAGATGAATGATTATAGCTTCAGCATGTATATTACAGGATCATGAAAAGTTTGCTAAAGATGTTCTTGAAAATCCTTTCTGTTCTTGTTGTAGTTGACTTTATTACTATTTACTATATTGCTATCCTATTACTATTAACCCTCTCATCTTTCCTTTCACCATCTCCTCCCACTTATGACTGTATGACTGTAACCGTGGATTCTTTCAGTTCTTAAAGTACAAGTTTTCCTGTGTAGGTAACGAAATACAATCATTTTCACTTGCTGCTGGAAAGATAATAGCAATGATTTGGAAGAGGATATATTCAAGAATGACATTGCCACTAAAACCTTTGTTATTATTCACTTATCTCTGGTGACAAGGGCACTTATTAAAACTGCTCAAGAAAGAATTATATTTTTTTCTGGGATGGAAGGAGGAAGAGGAGGAGTTAATTTCAAATATAAGAAAACATGTGGCTGGAGAAGGAGATATATTTTAACTTCAATATGAATGAGTAGGAAGACCTAATGGGATTAGTGATCTCAGAATATCGCACCTAAGGGTCCTGCTGGTCTCTTTTCACATCATTGGAAACATGAGTGATCTAAATCCTACTTTGACATCAAATCACTCTATAGGCAGGATAACTATGGAAGAGAGCTAACCCCATAAAATGTGATGGAAACCTTTCTCATCCAACCCAGTCAGAATGCTGAGGGGATTAATTAGTCAATTTTGGTAAAGACTATTAAAGATGAAAAGAGTCATATGTCTGCAGTAACCTGGGGCTATGAGTAGTATGAAGCCAAATTAGAATCCAGGCTTCTTTTACTGAGCACTCATTTGAATTGGGGAAATTTGAAAGTTGCCATAATTCATCTGAAATAGAAGAAACAAAGTCCAGCTTCTCTGGGTCCTCACCCTGGGAAGGCATTTATAATTAATCTGAGCCATTCTGAGGAAAAGTTGGGAAATTAGTAACAGCAAATTCTCTCTCTTTCTACACATATGTGCATAACAAGTTAAATAAGTAGCCAGCAGGAGTTCATCCCAACTCAGTGGTATGTAAATTATGTCATGGAAGGCTATTGTTCAAGGAAAATATTAAACTACAGATCAGATCTTGTGGGATGCGAGTGAGTTTTTAGAATGAGAAATAGGATTCTGTGGGTATCAAATAAAGATATTGTGGACGCTTTAAACTCAGTCCTGCCCAGAGACTTTAGAAATCTCATTGAAATGTTTGTGAAGTTAAGAAATTCTACAGGGTGGAATGTCAGCTTTTCAGATTTGTTTATTTATTTCTACTGAAGAACAAAATCAGTAACACAAGACATAAAGATGGGTTTCTGGAGAAAAGAGAGTTCTTTCAGTTTAAAATTGGACTGAGTGTGAGAGCCTGTTGTGGGAAACTTTGCTGAGACAATCTCCTATTTCAGCCTGCTAACATGAAGCCATTTCTACAGCATGTTTCCTTGTCTGCTTTATTCCCTTATGTGTTCTTTCTTCCTTTCCACATGTACAAATATTTTGTGTTGAATGTGCTGCAAAAACTCATGTGGCTCGGTTCAAAGTGAGGATAAAGTGCAGGCTGATAGTTTGCACTGAAACAATTAAGTGGGATGCATACACGGATGCTCGGAAGGTTCTTGAACAAGGGGAAACGTTGACGTAATAATGTTAGAACCAGGCACAGTATGGTTGATTTAAAAGTATAAGAGCTGTGATGGTGCAGAGTTTAAGCCCATGTCACACGGGCCAACGGATGCAAAATGGACACAACGGACGAGCAAAATGTTCAATCCGTTGTCATCCGCTCTCAAAAGGGGCAAAAATTTGCATAACCGGAGTGGATAACATGGACGTGGGGAGGACGCAGGGCGGATGCAAAGCGGATGTGGAACGGAAGCCCAGCGGATGGAAGCGGATGGCAGCAGAAGGCGCATCCGCAGGGCTTCCGGGGGGCCTCAGCGAAGCGGACGCGGAACGGATACAGCGGATGCAGAACGGACGCCGAACGGATGAAGCGGATGCAGAGCGGAAGCCTAGCGGATAAAGCGGATGCACAGCAGAAGCCTAGCGGATACACAGCGGAAGCGGAACGCTTGCCGATCGTTAATTGCGCATGCGGGGGGGGATGCATTACGTAAGCCCCCCAGATATAAAGGGAAGCAGCTCGCACGTGGCCAGCATTCCGAGGAAAGACCTGCTGCTGGACACTTCGAGTTCCTTGCCTGCCCTTCCTGCCTGCCTTCCTGCCAGGATTTCTGCCAGCCTTCCTTCCAGGCTTCTTGCCAGCCTTGGTGCCTGCCAGCCTCCCTGCCAGCCAGCAACCCCACAACCATGGGGAGGAAGCGAAAGCCTCAGCAACCTGCCGCCATCCCTGGCAAGAGGGACAGGGCCAACCTCCCGCCCCCTGCCCCTGACTCTGCTTCTGCTGGGGCTTCTGCTGAAGCTGCTCCTGGCGGTGGTGCTTCTGCTGGTGCTGGGGCTTCTGCTGTTGCTTACTCTGTTGAAGCTGCTCCTGGTCCTGCTGGTCCTGCTCAACCTGCTCGTGCTCCTGGTCTTGCTCGTCCTGCTCGTCCTGCTTGTGCTCCTGGTCCTGCTCGTGCTCCTGGTCCTGCTCATGCTCCTGGACTTGCTGGCCCTGCTGGTGCTTACTCTACTGCTGCTGATCCTGGTCTTGCTATTCCTGCTGCTGCTGCTGCTGCTGCTGCTGCTGATGCTGATTATGATCCTGCTGGTGAGGATGATGATGCTGATTATGATCCTGCTGGTGAGGATGATGATGAGGATGATGATGATGATGATGATGATGATTCTCTGGTGCTGCTGCTGCTGCTGGTGGTGTGGAGGAGCAGCCCCTACTACCTGGGAGCCCCTCTGATGAGGGCCCATCTGGTCCTGCCAAAGGGATGAAGAGGCGTTCGTGACAACGGGAAAGGAGGCAATACTCCATTGCGGAGACGCACGAGGATGAGGTGCTGGAGTGGCTGAGAGAGAACGACTATCTGTGGCGGAAGGGACACTGGCTGTACAGGGACACCAAGCGGAAGCAGGCTGCTTGGAGAGAGAGGGCGGAGAGTATGGGTTACACTTCGGAGGTGCTTCTCGGCTGGTGGAAGCACATGCACACCTGGTACGGGAAGCTGCACCTGAAGAAATCTGGCCAGGCCACTGTGAAGCTGACAGACAGAGAGACCTACGTCATGGCCAGGTGCAGCTTCCTGGAGGGTGAGGTCCGCCACCGAGGAGCACCAGCAGCCCCTCTCACGACCCTCTCTCTCCGGCAGCCTGCTGAGAGACAGTCCTCTTCTGGCCGAGAGTCAGTCCCTGTCTCCAGGCAGGTTTCTGTGGAGCGTGCCATGGTGGAGAACCCGCGGACAGGTGTGGTAAGCATGGTGGAGTGCGTGGAGGACTGCCTGGTGCGGTGGGAGAAAGGAGACATCGAGTCCACCACAGTCCTAACTGCATCCACCCCCCCAGCTCCGCCTCCACAGAAAGGCAGAGATCCGGACAGCAGGAGGGGCAGAGCCACACTGTCCTGCTGGAGATCAGGGACACCATCTGCACCAGCATAGATATCCTCTCTCAGCTGGTCCACACCGACTCCTCCTCCTCCAACCGCAAGCCCTTCCTCACCTATGTCAACCAGACCCTCAAGGAAATGGCGGATCCACAGTACCAGCTGGTGAAGGACTGGATCACCGAGCTGCTTCACAACCCTCCAGACCCAGAGGAACCTGCTCCCACCCAGTCCAGGTCTGCTCCTCCACCCCAGGGGATGTCCCTCCCATTCCAAGGCTTCCCACAGGCCCTCACCTACCAGGGCTACGGCTACCAGGAGGTTCAGCAGCACAGGCAGCAGCCCTTCCCAGTCCAGGCACAGAGTCATCGGGCGACACCGTTGCCACTGGTTCCACTGATGCCACCGATGCCACCGACGCCAATGATGCCACCGACGACAGCGATGCCGCCCACGCCAATGATGCCACCCACGACAGTGCTCACCCAGCGGCAGAGCAGACAGCCCCACTACACTGCTCCTTCCTCCACCCCACAGCCAAGCCCGGCCTCAGTACATCTGTCATCTGTACTGGGGCTGACACCCCATGGCATGGAAGAAGGACCTCTCAGCATCACGGGGCCTTGCCCTGGACAGCCTGTAGTTGAAGATCCTCTCTTCACGGGTCAGGAGTCTGGAAGTGTATGGCTTCATGAGGTAGGTTGTGAAGAAGAAGGCGTCATCCCCCACGATGAAGTAGGGCACATCTTGCGTGTCGTTGGGCAGGGGGTCTGGATCTGGGAAGCCCACGATGAGGTTGCCTTCCAGCCCCTCCTTGACGTGACTGGCGTTGTATACCTGGGCATCTGAAGATGAGCCGTAGCCTGAAGCATCGATGGACATGAACTTGTAGTCAGCATCGACCATGGCGAAGAGGATGATGCTGAAGAAGCCCTTGGAGTTGAAATAAGTGGACCCCGACTTGGCTGGCACTTTGCAGGCCACGTGCTTGCCACTGATGGCTCCAACGGTGTGGGGGAAGTTCCACCTCCGATACCACTGCTCTGCAACTTTCTTCCATCCTTCTTCAGTGGAGGGGTACTGGAGGAGTTCCTCCTTGTATTCTTCGATGATGGCCTGCACCACTTCTCTGACCACAATGCTGATGGTGTTGTGTGGCACCCTCCAGCCGTACTGCATGCTTTTGTAGTTGGTCCCTGAGGCCAGGTGGTGCAGAGTGAGTGCCACCTTGAGCCCAGGTTCCAGGCTGGGCCAGAAGTTGGTGTTTGCCTGGGTCAACCTGGGTGTCAGGCGCTGCACAACTTCATCAAACATGGCTGGAGGCATCCTCATGAAGTTCTGGAATGCCCGAGTGTCTTCGTTCCTGAGCTCCACCATCAGCTTGTTGTACAGTCCGTACTCTGTTCTTCTCCTGATCCATTTTCGGACCCAGACGCTGCTTGGCCGCCTCTTTTTCTTCCCGTAGTGGAGTTCACAGAGCCTGTAGATGGCTTCGTACTGTTGCAGAAGGATGGTGGCTGCCAAAAGGACTGTGGTACGATCCACGGTGGACATGACTGGATGCTGTGGAAGAGCAAGAGTCAGATGAAGACTGCAGAGGTCTGCACAGGTGGGCTGCTGGTCTGAAAGTGAGATGCAAACGAGTTGCTCCCCCTTTTTATAGGCAGTATAGGTGTCCCTTTGCATCCTCTAGGCATCCTCTAGGCATCCTCTAGGCATCCTGTAGACATCCTTAATATCCGAGATAGGTCCCCTCTGCGAACGTTTTTTTCGCTTTAAATGCTTTGTTTCCGTGTTGCATCCATTCTGCATCCGTTCTGCATCTGTTCCACGTCTGTTTCGCTTCCTCCCTGCGTCCGGGCGGATGCGAGTTGCGCGGATGCGCAGCGGATGCCTAGCGGATATAGCGGATGCGTAACGGATGCGTAGCGGATGCAGAACGGACGAACTGGATATATTTTCCCCGCAAAAGTTTTAGGCAGCCCAAAACGTTTGGAGTGGATGAAACATCCATAAACGGATGCTGGACGGATAGAGAGGAAGCAAAATAGAGGCAGTGAGTACAGAACAGATACATCGCGTTAACCAACGGATGGCAAGCTTTTTTGTCCGTTTTACATCCTCTTTGCATCCGTTGGTTCAGTGTGACATGGGCTTTAGAATGCAGTACAACAGGCTACTTTTGCTGACTGTCAGCTGCCTGCAATTTGGCAGTTCAAGTCACACCAGGCTCAAAGTTGAGTCAGCCTTCCATCCTTCCAAGTGTTCTGTATCAATATAGTAGACTCCAAATAACTCATTCTGATTGGTTACTAAAAACTAATGGGGATAGGTTCAAAAGGAACCAATCCCCGAAGCCGCACAAAGGCGGCAAAATCAAATGAATGTCATTGGCTACAAGCCGGCAGACAGAAAAGTATAAAAGGGCTGTCGCGTCTTGAGCCAATGTTCCGTTTTGCAACTGTTCTTGAAACAAAGACTTTGTTGTTGGAACCTGGTCTACCTCGCGTTTTTCCGGACAGAACACCAAGGTTGGTAAAATGAGGACCCAGATTGTTGGGGGCAATGTGCTGACCCTGTAAATTGCTTAGAGAGAGCTGTCAAGTACTGTGAAGCTGTATATAAGTCTCAGAGTTATTGCTGTTGCTATTGGGTGGCAAAAGAATGGATTAAAACTTTTTTCCTAGAGAAAGGAGAATTTGAGCTCTGTGCCTCTTTGCAAAGGCTTAATCTAAATTCCAGACAAGATCCTGGCACTGATCACTTGAAAAGGAAAAAGAGGGTGGGGGGTGATTATATTATATTATTTTATTTTATTAATTTATTTGATTCTTTTTTATTAGTTTTATTGTTTAAAAATAGGTTTTATATTCTGTAAGCTGACTTGAGTCACCTTGGGCGAATAGGCGGCAATATAAATTCAATAAATAAATAAATGACATTTTTGATCTTCGTTATCTTGACTTACAATCATGGCTCAGTTCAATCTCTGTTTAGAATAAGGTTAGAGAAAACATGTAATCCTCCAGATGGCACTCATCTATAAGCCTTAAAAAAAAGTGTATTAGAACTACGCCGCCTTCAGTCCGACCTAAGTGTAGTACATAAAATTATCTATTGCAGTGTCCTACCGATCAATGACTACTTCAGCTTCAACCACAACAATATAAGAGCATACGATAGATACAAACTCAAGATAAACCACACCAAACTTGATTGCAGGAAATACGACTTCAGCAACAGAGTGGTCAATGTCTGGAATAACTACCTGACTCTGTGGTTTCTTCCACTAACCCCAAACACTTAAACCTTAGACTGTCTACTATTGACCTCACCCCATTCATAAGAGGTCAGTAGGAGGCATATATAAGCGCACCAACGTGCCTACCGTCCCTGTCCTAATATTCCTTTTTATTCGTATCCATTTCAAGTACTCATAATCATGTTTATACTTATACTGTTATCTAATACTTGCTTGACAAATAAAAAAATAAAAATCAATAAACCACAATGATAGTGAGATTTTTCACCTTGGCATATCAAAAATTTGGAAATGCCTAACTTGACTCTGCTGGAATGTCACACACCCCCTCCACACACACACAAAGAAATATCAAAAAAGCTATTTTATATATCCCCCTTCCCCTGCCATTAGGCCACCCTGAACAGTGGCCCTTGGACGTAACACCAAGGCTGGGCCTGAAGTAGACACTTAGGCCTTAACTTCAGCCATAGCGCCACCGCTGCCACTCAATAAGGTCACTTTGTTACTGTTACAGTATGTTGAGAATTTAAATGAAACAACCATTTTTTTTCCTGAAACAAATGGAAAATGGACAAAAGGATTGTGTGTAAGGATCAGGCTATGGCATGTAACTGGATAACAATGGTAGATCCGCAGTAAGAATTCCAGATTTTGAACTAAGAATGATTAAAGATAAATGTGGATGGCTGCTAGATGACAGCAAGGGAACAGAGAATAACCTAACTCTGCCATCTGATGGCCAATTTTTTTTTTTTGTAATTAAGTCCCACCAATCATTCTAGCAAAAAACCCAAAACTTATCTAATTACAGTAAAGGTAAAAACATCCTGTCTATCTGTCTGTTTTCCACCTTTATTAGTTTTATAAATAACTCAAGGGAGCAAGCTTTCCTAATATTCTTTCCTCCTATTTTCTCAAAACCAACAACCCTTCAAGATGAGTTGAACTAAGAGCAGGGGTGGGATACCACCGGTTCAGACCAATTTGGTAGAACCGATTGTTATGATTCTGTGCAATTCAAAAAACCGGCAAATCATGCCCCTGGCTCTCCGCCTGCCCCTTCCCCTCTCTGCCCAGTCACTCCTTATGAGTGATATTTTTTTTTTCTCCCGACGACCAGTTGTTCCAACAATCAGCTGTTCCAGGATCCTCTTGCTGTCTTCACTGCTTCACCCAGGAAGCTTCCCTGAGAGCCAGACACAAAAAAATGGAGAGTGGGAGGTACTGAGCGACCCCTGTGCTCCATTTTTTTGCCTTCTGGGCCTCAGGGAAGCATCCTGGGAGCAAAAATTCAGAAGCCTTCCCTGAGTCCCAGGAAGCAAAAAAATGGAGCATTGAGGTGTGTGTGTGTTGCGCGGGGCCCCCTGCACTCTGCTTTTTGCCTCCTGGGCCTCAGGGAACCATCCTGGGAGCAAAATGGTCTCCCAGGAGGCTTCCTTAAGGCACAGGAGGCAAAAAAAAAAAAAAGAGCGTGGGGGATGCTGCAAAAAAAGCCTGCCCACCCAGTCACATGGCCACTCCCACCTAGCCATGCCCACAGAACCAGTAGTAAAAATATTTGTATCCCACCCCTGACTAAGAGTAACAGGCCCAAAGACAGACAGATACCTTATGGCAGGACTAGAACTCAGTCTCATTCCCTTTCAGTTTTTATGTATGTGTTCTGTTATATTTTGCAGAAAGCTTTTAAAATGTAATTAAACTTTATATTACTTCTTCTTAGAAGTTCTACTTCAGATAGATAGGCCACCTATGGAGAAGCATTGATGCAAATATGTTTGGAAAAAAACCTTTTTAAATCCTGTTCTTCAGCTGAAAAGCCCTCTAAGATATCTTATATATAGTTAACATATGGAGGCTAATAAGCGAAAAAGATGACACCCAAAGTCAAGGGAAAGAGGAGGGAGAGGAGGAGGAAAGCAAGACATTTAAGTCATCAATTCCTACAAGTGAATAATAATGTGCTGGGGGAGGAAAACTCCTTGAAAACTCCTTTTAGCATAGCTAATGAATAACCTTCTTCTACTTTATTTTGAAGGAATATATGACTTTTAGGAAATGGGACCACTGATCCATAACTGATACTTGTTGCTTGATCTTGTTAACTAGACTTTCTGGCAATTGTGTATGTACTGAGGTATTCTTCTTCGATCTTTGGATTAGTCCATTTGGGAAGATTTGGGACTTGCCGGATGCAAAAGGTATGTCCTCCCTAACCACTGAAATCAAACTGGGCTTTTCTCCTACCAGCCATGAGCAAAACATTTTGATTCGGAAATGTTTTGTGTTGTTTTCAGTTTGAATTAAGGAAATGGGGCTGTTGCAAGGTTGAGACATTTGTGAAATGAACAGAATGAACCAAACAGCAGTGGAACACTTTTTTGCACAGTTGAATCAACTGTTTTCAAAACTGAAACAGGGCATTTCAAACTCAAAACCATTTTGAATTTGAAACATTTTGTGCACAGGTATTTTATACTTGTACCACAGTCCAGGCTGCATGTTACACTAAGTCAGATTCTGCTAATTCTAGAGTCACTTGTACGTGAGATAAATTAGGTAGGTAAGAAGGTGGACAGGCAGACAAGCCTGTATTCTGGATAAATATTCTGGATAAATATTCTGTAATTTCTTGAAACCTTCAACTAATAGGAACATTTGTAGAAACTGAAACCCAGCTCAGTGTATGTTTAGCATTACTCTATCATTATAAACAAACTAGACCATCATGTTGATGAAAATGGATACTCATTCGCTCTAAACTCTCCATATAAAGAGAATACTAGCAAAAAAAGGTATCCTGTATCTGACTTAATCCCCATATAGGTTTTAGAGAACTCAATTTTTGATTCAGTTACAAGTAAATTTTTCAGCCAATAATACCAATCAATAATACCAACTAGAATACTAATTCAATCCCGGTTACTTACTGCAGTTTAATATATTTATTTATCTCCCACACATGGGCATCTGTAGATGGGGCAAATATTGTGATGTCACAACGAAAACCACATGATTTATATACTTAAGTCCAATGCTGGGACATAAGGAAGTCCAAGGTTTGCATCATGGCATTACTCTGTATGTTTTATCAGTTTTTTTTTTCTTTCTATCATAGGTTGTATCAGGTATTTATGCCCCTAACTTCCTCTTAAACGTTTTAGTTAGCAACTATCCCCCATGACCTTCTGAATATGAATATATTGAATATATTCCAGTTTATAATTTGAAGCTATTCTCATTTTCAAGTACAGTAGAACCTCTGGTCATGACCATAATTCATTTCATAATTTTGGTGATTTCTTCATATTCTAATATTTCATCTTCAGGAATTTCTGGGTTGGGGGTCATGTTTGATTGCCACCCGAGTATGTGTTCATGACCAGATTCAAAAATTTTGTGCATTTTTTGACCAGAACCAGATTTGGTTGTGGTCAGAAGTGTCCATGACCAGAGGTTCTACTACAAATCTTACTCGGCCAGGCCAACATCATGCCTAGCTAGGTGGCTGGCACTGTGTAACAGTACACAATATTTATATATTGTAGAACCAGGAATATATCCCCTAGCGTTCTGTCACATTTAGATGTGATGGTCTCTTATAAGTGTTTTCCATCCATATAGCTCCATAGTTAACCTGAGTATCATGCTCCTAAACATGTAGCAACTGTTTAGTTGTTACAATCTTACAATCATTCCTGTGCCAAAGTACATATCTTATGTAATAAAAAGAGTGTATATAGTTTGATGAATTCATCTATTTCCATTGCTAGAGGCATCTTATCTGCAAATTAAATGTGCACAAACTCAGATGCATACTCATTTATACTATACAGTATGCACAACTTTTCTTGCGAAAAACATTTTTGTATACAATTTTTGAGTCAAAAAAGTGCATCAAAAATATGCAAATTGGTCAAGGAGAAACTTAACTGTGTTCAAACTTGCAAATTAAGTCTTCAAAATGCTGATAAGGTATATATTATTTTATAAAGACATTAAAGTATTCTCTATCTTGTATTTCCTGACAGTATTTCCTGACCTGAACCCTCCAGGAGACTGAGAGAAAAGCTACATCAAACACAATCAAGGACAGCTAAAGCCCCTGTCACACTGCACCAACGGATGCAAAGAGGATGTAAAATGGACAAAAAAGCTTGCCATCCATTGGAAAACGCGATGTACTCACTGCCTCCGTTTTGCTTCCTCTCTATCCGTCCAGCATCCATTTATTGACATTTCATCCGCTCAGAAAGTTTTCAGCTGCTCAAAACTTTTGAGCGGAAAATGTATCCAATTCGTCGGTTCTGCATCTGCTACGCATCCGTTCTGCATCAGTTACGCATCCGCTATATCTGCTAGGCATCTGTTCCGCATCCGCGCAACTCGCATCCGCTCGGACGCAGGGAGGAAGCGGAATGGACGCAGAACGGATGCAGAATGGATGCAGCCCAGAAACAAAGCGTTTAAAACGGAAAAAACGTTTGCAGAGGGGACCTATCTCGGATATTAAGGATGTCTAGAGGATGCCTAGCGGAAGACCTATATTTCCTATAAAAAGGGGGAGCAACTCATCTGCATCTCACTTTCAGACCAGCAGCCCAGCTGTGCAGACCTCTGCAGCCTTCATCTGACTCTTGCTCTTCCACAGCATCCAGTCATGTCAACCGTGGATCGTAACACAGTCTTTTTGGCAGCCACCATCCTTCTGCAACAGTGCGAAGCCATCTACAGGCTCTGTGAACTCTACTACGGGAAGAAAAGGAGACGGCCAAGAAGCGTCTGGGTCCGAAGATAGATCGGGAGAAGAGCAGAGTACGGACTGTACAACAAGCTGAAGGTGGAGCTCAGGAAAGAAGACACTCGGGCATTCCAGAACTTCATGAGGATGCCTCCAGCCATGTTTGACAAAGTTGTGCAGCGGCTGACGCCCAGGTTGACCAAGGCAAACACCAACTTCTGGCCCAGCCTGGAACCTCACTCACTTTGCGCCACCTGGCCTCAGGGATCACCCACAGGAGCATGCAGTACGGCTGGAGGGTGCCACACAACACCATCAGCATTGTGGTCAGAGAAGTGGTGCAGGCCATCATCGAAGAATACCTGCAGGAGCTCCTCCAGTGCCCCTCCACTGATGAAGGATGGAAGAAAGTTGCAGAGCAGTGGTATCAGAGGTGGAACTTCCCCCACACAGTTGGAGCCATAGATGGCAAGCACGTGGCCTGCAAAGCACCACCCAAGTCAGGCTCCACTTATTTCAACTACAAGGGCTTCTTCAGCATCGTCCTCTTTACCATGGTCGATCCTGACTACAAGTTCATGTACATCGATGCTTCAGGCAGCGGCTCATGTTCAAATGCCCAGATATACAATGCCAGTGACCTCAAGGAGGGGCTGGAAGGCAACCTCATCATGGGCTTTCCAGATCCAGACCCCCTGCCCAATGACACGGAAGATGTGCCCTACTTCATCGTGGGGGATGACGCCTTCTCCCTCAGAACCTACCTCACGAAGCCCTACACTTCCAGATGCCTCACCCGTGAAGAGAGGATCTTCAACTACAGGCTGTCCAGGGCAAGGCAGGTGGTGGAGAATGCCTTTGGCATCCTGGCCAACAGGTTCCAGGTACTTCTCACCACCATGCAGCATCGCCCAGAGACCATGAGGAGGATCGTGGAAGCTTGCTGCATCCTGCACAATCTCATGCGCACCCGCTACCCAGTCTTGCAGAACAGGCTCGTGGACCTCTAGCAAGGAAATGGGGACATGGAGCCTGGGGAATGGAGGCAAGGGCGAAACCTGATAGACACTCAGGATGTGCAAGGCTCCAACAGAGCCTCACGTGAAGGGAAGAAGTAGCGCGACCTCCTGAGACACTGGTGCAACTCCCCAGCTGAGCAGTGGAGTGGCAAGACAGGATGATAGATGATTAATGGGTGCTTCCTTCAGCCTGTCTCATCACACGGATGAGATTGGGCCATGTATGTTGGGTGGGCCTACAACGAACAGGGCATTTAATAAAGAGTTGTGTTTGTGTTGACATGTGTGGATGATTATTACATTATTATTGATAATAAAGGGCCATAGGTGTGGCACCAGGGAGAGTGGACCATACAGTCCCACAATGCTTGCACTGGAGGCTTATCTATCCCACTGCTATCCTTACCCATCGCACAGCTATTACCCATCCCACAGGTATCCCTGCCTACCCCACTGCTATCTTAACCCATCCCACAAGCATGCAAAGGCTTAAACCAATTCTAAAAGTTTCCACCAAGACTTTATTAAAAAAAAGAAATGAAGCAAGTATGTGAATCAAAGATAAACTTTGTTGAACAACAAGCTGTAAAAGAAAAATGACCCAAGTCAAGTGTCCAAATAAAGTCCACAGGTAGCCAGCTACCTAGTCTCTGCAATTTTATTGGTCACTCGGAGGTGTGCCCAGTCTCAGGGGTGAAGGGTCCAGGTGCTGTGGAGGTGGGTGGTGCTGGATCTGTATCGTCATTGGGGTGCCTGGCCCCGAGAGGACAACGGGACGGTGTGTTGAGAAAGCTCTCAGATAGCTGGCTCAGACCTGTGATGCTAAGAGGTCCTTCCTCCATGCCATGGGGTGTCAGCCCCAGTACTGATGACAGATGTACTGAGGCCGGGCTTGGCTGTGGGGTGGAGGAAGGAGTAGTGTAGTGGGGCTGTCTGGTCTGCAGCTGGGTGAGGACTGGCGTGGGTGGCATCGCTGTCGTCGGTGGCATCATTGTCGTGGTTGGCATTGGTGGCATCAGTGGAACCGGTGGCAACGGTGTTGCCCAATGACTCTGTGCCTGAACTGGGAAGGGCTGCTGCCTGTGCTGCTGGACCTCCTGGTAGCCGTAGCCCTGGTAGGTGAGGGGCTGTGGGAAGCCTTGGAATGGGAGGGACATCACCTGGGGTGGAGGTGGAGGAGCAGACCTGGACTGGGTGGGAGCAGGTTCCTCTGGATCTGGAGGATTGTGAAGCAGCTCGGTGATCCGGTCCTTCACCACCTGGTACTGGGCTTCCTCCATGTTCCTGAGGGTCTGGTTGACATAGGTGAGGAAGGACTTGCGGTTGGAGGATGAGGAGTCCGTGTGGACCAGCTGAGAGAGGAGATCTATGCTGGTGTGGATGGTGTCCCTGACCTCCAGCAGGACAGTGTGGCTCTGCCCCTCGTGCTGTCTGGCTCTCTGCCTTTCTGTGGAGGTGGAGCTGGGGATGCGGCTACGACTGTGGTGGACTCGATGTCTCCTTTCTCCCACCGCACCAGGAAGTCTTCCACGTGCTCCACCACGGTTACAACACCTGTCCGCGGGTTCTCCGCCGTGGCACGCTCCACAGAAACCTGCCTGGAGACAGGGACTGACTCTCGGCCGGAAGAGTACTGGCTCTCAGCAGGCTGCCGGAGAGAGAGGGTTGTGAGAGGGGCTCCTGGTGCTCCTCGGTGGTGGATCTCACCCTCCAGGAAGCTGCACCTGGCTATGACGTAGGTCTCTCTGTCCGTCAGCTTAACCGTGGCCTGGCCAGATTTCTTCAGGTGCAGCTTCCTGTACCAGGTGTGCATGTGCTTCCACCAGCCGAGGAGCACCTCCGAAGTGTAACCCATACTCTCCGCCCTCTCTCTCCAAGCAGCCTGCTTCCTTTTGGTATCCCTGTACAGCCAGTGTCCCTTCCGCCACAGATAGTCATTCTCTCTCAGCCACTCCAGCACCTCATCCTCGTGTTCCTCCTCAATGAAGTATTGCCTCCTCTCCCGTTGTCACGAACGCCTCTTCATCCCTTTGGCAGGACCAGATGGGCCCTCATCAGAGGGGCTCCCAGGTGGTAGGGGCTGCTCTTCCACACCACCACCACCAGCAGCAGGATCATCATCATCATCATCATCACCAGCAGGATCATAATCATCAGCAGCAGCAGCAGCAACAGCAGCAGGATCATCATCATCATCATCATCATCATCATCATCATCATCATCAGCAACAGCAGCAGCAGGATCAGCAGCAGCAGAGTAAGCACCAGGAGCCCCAGCAGCCCCAGAAGCACCAGCAGGACCAGGAGCACAAGCAGGACGAGCAGGACAAGCAAGACCAGGAGCACGAGCAATACGAGCAAGACCAGGAGCACGAGCAGGACGAGCAGGACGAGCAGCTTCAGCAGAGTACGAAGCAGCAGAAGCACCACCGCCAGGAGCAGCTTCAGCAGAGTACGCAGCAGCAGAAGCACCACCGCCAGGAGCAGCTTCAGCAGAAGCTCCAGCACCAGAAGAGCGAGCCCGAGCAGCAGAAGCCCCACCAGTAGCAGAGTCAGGGACAGGGGGCAGGAGGGTGGCCCTGTCCCTCTTGCCAAGGACGGCGGCAGGTTGTTGAGACTTTTGCTTCTTCCCCATGGTTGTGGGGTTGCTGGCTGGCAGGAAGGCTGGCAGGAAGGCTGGCAGGAAGGCATGCTGGCAGGCAGGCACCAAGGCTGGCAGGGAGTCAGGCACCAAGGCTGGCAGGCAGACTGGCTGGCAGGGAGGCTGGAAGGCAGGCTGGCAGTAAGGCTGGCAGGCAGGCAGGCAGAGAGCAAGGCTGGCAGGGTGGCTGGCCAGGAGGCTTGGAGGCAGGCTGGCAGGAAGACTGGCAGCAAGGCTTGCAGGCAGGGCAGGCAAGGACTCGATGTATCCTGCAGCAGGTCTTTCCTCCGAATGCTGGCCACGTGCGAGCTGCTTCCCTTTATATCCGCGTGGCTTACGCAATGCATCCCCCCCCGCATGCGCAATTAACGCCAGGCATCCATTAGGCTTCCGCTGTGCATCCGCTAGGCTTCCGCTCTGCATCCGCTTCATCCGTTGTGCTTCCGCTAGACTTCTGCTCTGCATCCGCTTCATCCGCTGTATCTGTTCTGCGTCCGCTTTGCTGAGGCCCCCCGGAAGCCCAGTGGATGTGCCATCCGCTCACTTCCATCCGCTGGGCTTCCGTTCCGCATCTGCTTTCCATCCGCCCTGCGTCCTCCCCCCGTCTGTGTTATCCGCTCCGGTTATGCAAATTTTTGCCCCTTTTGAGAGCGGATAACAACGGATGGAACATTTTGCTCGTCCGTTGTGTCCGTTTTGCATCCGTTGGGCAGTGTGACAGGGCCTTAAGCAGGAATGGTATGTGAGGTAGCCCACAATATTTGGAGGGGAGTTCAGAGGGTAACAGTACAGAACGAGATAAGGGAAGGGGACACAAACTATTCTGCCAGTTTAGAAATCTGTATGTAGTCCTCAGCATACAAATGTAATGGAACTTGCTCATTACAGTTGTAATGGTTATAAAACTTAATGATCACCACAAATAGTCATAAAATCAGGTTGGTCACATGACCAACCTGATTTTATGACTATTTGCGGTGATCATTCAGTGAATCACCACAGTCATTAAGCCAATAATATAGTGGTTAAGTGAACCGAGGGTTTGCTCTGGGTACATTTTGCTGAAAACAGGAAGTGCTTGTTTTTAGGAAATGTGGTCACATGACCACAGGACACCACAGATGGTCATAATTACGGCTATGTTGTTAGCACCTGAAGTTTAGTCACATGACTATGGAGGAGGCTATGTTGCCAGTGCCTGAAGTTCAGTCACATAACTATGAAGACTTACCCAAAGGTAAGTCCCTCTTAACTTTGAAAGGTTGCTAAATCAAGGCCTACATGTAGTAAAAAATTCATGAAAATAGTGAAATGTTGCTACAAATATACAAGTGGCTTCCAGTTGGTTGCTGGAAAAGAAATAAGTGTTTTTTTCTTGTGGACATGGTAAGAGGAGATCTGTGTCAGTTTATAGTAGACAATTTTCAGAAGCCAATCTTCTTTTCTGACCAATACATCTTATTAAAAGGCATCATCTTTTGTGAGTTGTATCCTACTTCATTAAAGCTCATGAAAGCCTTTTGCCTTTTAATAAAATTTGTTAGTGAGAAAAGATGCCACTAGATTTCTTCTGAACATTCTTCTGCAGTGCTAGGGCGCAACTCTATACTGCCTGAAGATAACGTTGACATTGGCATTGAGACAGGCATGAGATAGGAAAGGTATACAGGTAATTTTTTTGCCACTACTGAAGGTATGAAGGCACATAAGGCAGCCACAATACAGGTAGTCCTCGACTTACAACAATTCATTTAGTGACCATTCAAAAAGCACTGAAGAAAGTGACTGGTGGCCATCTTTTAGTCACCTTTCCAGCATCCCGATGGTCACATGATCATAATTCAGATGCTTGGCAATTGTTTCATATTTTCAATGGGTCACGTGATCCCAGGGTCACGTGATCACCTTTTGCGACCTTCTGACAAGCAAGGTGAATGGGGAAGACAGATTCACTTAACAACCAAGTTATTAACTTATCAATTGCAGTGAGTCATTTAACAATGAAGGCAAGAAAGGTTGTAAAATGAGGGACAAACAAACCCCTCACTTAACAACATAAATTTTGGGCTCAATTGTGATCGTAAGTCAAGGACTACCTGAATTATGTTGCATGCTTGCTTCATCATGTTGCCAGGAGCCATGTAATAACCACTGCTTATTTTTTAATGTTGTTCTGAATTAGAAAAAAATCTGTTCAATCATTCAGTTTATTGTTTTGACCATCAGCTATGGACAGGTAAAAACCTGCAAAAAGTGGCCAAACATTAATAAAATACATTAAAACATACAAAACTAAGTAAAAAAAACATCAAAGGTGTTATTTAATAACACTTAGAAACCATTGTCTATACTGTTCCTTGGAAGTTAAGTATAATGCACCACAATATATAAGATAGGCTGTGAAATGCCTAGTACAGCTTTTGCAAAATTGGGAATTGATTACAAGGCCCTATAAATAGAATAGAATTCTTTATTGGCCAAGTGATTGGACACACAAGGAACTTGTCTTGGTGCAAATGCTCTCAGTATACATAAAAGAAAAGATATATTCATCAAGAGTCAGGAATCATAAGGTATAACACTTAATAATAGTAATAAGGTATAATAAGCAATAAGATAACAAATTTATGTAATCAAATCAAAGCAAAACATTAACATTGTTTACCCTAACTGGTTTAGGTGAAATAATAACTATGAATCATAGTTATGTATGTTAAAGTGTCTGCAGCTTTAACTGTGGAAAGTAATTAAGGGAGTGGTTATGAAAACAATATAAAAGTAGCAAGTCTACAGCTTGCTCACTCTGGCTTTGATGATCCCTGATTACTGCTTGGAATCAAAACTGCATTGCTCGAACGGGAGAGACAACAAAGGACTGATTTGTAAGTGAACTGACATAGGATATTCTACATGGACTTTGTTAAGCCTGGGTTCCCCAACCAGGGTTAGGTAGACAAGCTAAACA